>VZTA01002875.1:59815-387906 GCA_013398855.1 Mohoua ochrocephala
CCCCGCCGCCGGGCCGCTCATGCGGGTCACCCGGGGCGGCACCGCCGGCCATTCCCCCTCCAGCTCGGTGGAGCTATTCCACCGATACTCCTCTATTGAAATTGCAAATGATTCGCCCTCTCAAAAGCCATTGGCTCTGAAAAGATGTCTTCTTCATTACTTTTGCTTAGAGAGGTAAAATGCAGTTTTTTCTTGGCCATAATAATTTAGGGGACCAAATTCATTAAAGACGTTTGCGTTCTACAATCCCGTGGGACAATTTTAATCGACGATGAAATGTTATTTGACTTGGCAGTGTAACAGTGGGGATTTGACTCATCAAGATGTAAATTAAGAGTAAACAGAGAAAAAATGTTTCTCTGCATACATCTGAATGTGTATTTTCTCCTTTTAATAGATTAATTAATATTACTTCTCTGTCATAAATTAGTAAGTATTCTAGAGGGAATTGAAGGAAGAGTAACCAAAATGATTAGTGTATTAAATGGCTAGTGTATGGAGAAACTTTCAATATCTGTAATGTACATCTGCATAGATAGAAATGAAAGTATTTGGGTAATGAAATGTGTGTGCTTGTGGCTTTGGAGATTTGCAATGTGCAAATGTAATAGTACCGCTCCTGCTGAAGTGCTTGCTCATACTAGCAATGCTCGGTGCTTCAGGAGGATGCTGGGTGCTGGCCTAGAATTCAAACTAGTTTTGAATTGTTGCTTCAAGGTATGCAAACTCCAGAGAGAAATGAGATTTCAGCAGCTTCACATGTCTGGCCTGTTGTTTTATCTGACTCTACATGGTTTAATGTGCAACTGTGTATTTATCACTCTTCTGAGAGTCCAGATTTTCTCATATATTTCACAGCAAATTGAAGCACTTGATTTGGAACCATGTATCCTACCTTAGAGGATTAGATCCCCGATCTGATATGACGGTTTCTAGCAAAAGGTAAAAATTATAAAATGTTATATGAAAAGGAAGTCTTGTCAGTCTAAAATGATACTCAGAAAGTATTTGCTAATCAAAAAGCTAGTTACTTCATTTTGGTAATTACAGCTTGGCTTTTTTTTTTTTTTTTACAGTTCAAGTGAGTGTCTCAACAACGTGTGACACTGCAAAAACTGTAAGTTAACACAATCAACATATGGTTTACACACAACCCTTTCTGGTACACATTGGCTGTCTGTAATACAGATCTCAGACAACAGACCAGCGATGCCTAGTTCACTTCCCAGAAGCATATTTAGTTCAGAAACTTTAGCAAAGTTTTTCACATGAGACTCTTATTCACCTGAGAGCATCTTGAGTTGTTTGGTGCTTGGATCCCCAAATGTCATCTGTGGTCCTTGGGCCTCTGGCTCCTGTTTAAATATTTCTTGCTGAGCAGTAGGAGGTAAGTGTCTGAATAACTTCAGATTCTGAGCCTCATTTTTTTTTCTTAGGCATTACATCAAAGACCTCTGATTGCACCTGTAAATGTACATTTGCTAGAAAATAACCTTGGACAAGAATATCCTGCTTCTAATGAACTGATTTCAGCTCTTCTGCTCTAATGGCCTGCACTGCACTGTTAGAGAACTGAGCTCCATTTTGTAATTGGCAGGAGGTGAGAGTAAACCATCAGTAAATCTCTTTGCTCTTGAGGACAGGAGAGAAGCATAAGTGTGTTGAAAAGGAGCCTCCAAGGTTAATTCCATACAGTTTAATTTGGAAGGAAAAAGAAGAAAGCTCAGAAACAGTGGAAGAAAGTATGGGGGGAAAGTGAAAAAAAATTCAGTTTAAGAGCACAGCAAGAATGAGAAGAGGGAGGCATGTGTCTGAGATATCCAGGGGCATATATAAATCAATATATAGCTAGACAACTTACATAATGTTCTCAAAAGTTGTTGAGAATAAAGAGAATTGTAGTTGGGGGGTATTCTCCTGAGTATGGGTAGGTGGAAGTTTTGTCCTTAATAGAAGCTGGTTTCAGCTGCAGTAGAGCCATTCACTAATGCAGTTCCACGTGGAAGGGCTTATCTGAGAGCAGTTATTATGTCTTTACAGTAGTAATTTCGAGGAAGAAATGACTTTTAATTTTTATAATTAAAATACTTGGGTTTATTATTTTTTTTTCATTTATTTCTAAATTTGGATGGCTACTGCAGAAACAGGTACGACACATACCATATGTCTGACTGATTTGCCTATCTCCACATCCCAGCTGCTTGCCCACCTCACGCCAAGTCTGAGTGAAGTAATGGGTCTGATGTGGTCTCCCAAAGCTCAGCAGGTTGTGGGTCAGTCCAGGGATTCCTATCAGGCATGAAGCAATCTGCACAGGAGCCTTCCCATAACAATGAATGCTAGCCCAGAAGCTCTCACCCAGGAACTGTAATTCAGAGTACTCTGCCTGCCATGTGTTTTAACATGCAGAAGGCAGTTACTTGGAGAGAGTTTAAAATATATGGGTTACTGATATCATGTGGCTATGCACACTAATTGTATTGGCTGATTGAGGAAACAAGACAAGGCTAATTAGCAGAATTTATTTTTTTTAACACCAGCCCTGAATGTTCTCCTGCCAGGATCATTGCCCTTACAGAGCTCTCTAGAACACATACGTGCACTTTCCACCTTACCATGAAAGTCATCTACTGGGAAAGTTTGTGATTGTCTCTACTCCTTCCTTTTGGAGCCCTAGGTCTCCGAGGAAGGAAAATAAGCATGTCATATGAAAACCCCCTGAAGTTTGTGCTTGATATTTTAACTTCCCTTTGCAAGGCAGCTGCTGCCTTTGCACGTGTGGGAATCTGGTGAGCCGTACAATCTTAGGCTGAGGATTTCTATTCACTAGGGATTAGCTGAACTGTTTTCCTAAATCAGTCACCAGATCTGGATTCCAAATTAACAAAGTGGTGCTGAGCAATAATGTAGACTGTAGGTAGCAGCTGTGCAAATTTATTCACTGAAAGCATTATAAAAGCAGGCTGTCTAACTGCCTTAGCTTTAGTGCAGTGAACTCTGAGCAGTAGCGGACTTACTGAATTTATAACAAGCAAAAAGCTCAGGTTCATTCAGCTCCAAGGATGCTGAATGAGAAATGCTGGTCTTTGCACAATTACTCTAAACACAACTGCTCACAACAAAAAGTTTAGAAGATGCAAAATGACTGTATCCTAGCAAGTAGAGGTAAAAGGGACCCCAGAGATCATTGAATCTCTCCCTATGCCCTGATGATCTGCTGCTCTTTTACTTTTCCATTTGTCTAGCCCGTTCCTAAGGACATCCACGGATGGAGATTCCACACACCCCTCATGCAATCTGGGTTAAACCAGTGTTTAACCATCCCTCATGTTGGAAGTGTTTTCTTGGCGTGTCTTCTGTAGTCATCTGTAGACTAAACTGTGCCAGTCCTTTTGCATTTTCTTCATTGGTGTATTTTTTTTTTTTACCTCTGACAATTCTCTCTCTTTTCTGAACTCTGTCCAATTTTTCTTTTACCATTATCTCAAATTAGACTCAGTATCCCGTCTAGGACCTTGCCACAACTCAAGTCTCCCAAAGGCTATCTTACTCTTCACTCTTACTGTCCCACTGTGGGGTTTACTTTTTTTTACTTTTTTTTAATTGCAGCAGCACTGTTGATTAAATCCTGGCTGTACTCCCTTAGCTCCTTTCTACGAGGCTGCTGTCTTACCACTCCTTGCCTAGCCTTTATTTGTGCAGTGTGAAAGTGCAGGACTTTGCATATGTCCTGACATAAGTTTGCCACCTATCTTTAAGACTATTTCTCCAACTTGTCGAAATAATCTGAATTTCAGTCCTATTTTCCAGTGAGCTGGCAGTCTCTATGGGATTATCTGCAGTAATGAATAAGCATATTTTATCTTCCTTCATTCAGGTTATTAATGGAAATATTGAGAAGACTCAAATTTAGCATGGATTCCTGAGGAATTCCGCTCTATATATGTTTCCGTTTCAATAACTAGCCATTGATAAATGCTTCTAGTGAATGACTTCCCAGCCAGTTTGTACTCATCCTATATCAATTTCCTCTAAACTGTGTTTCTCTGTCTGAGGTAGAAGAATAATACATGTCAGTGTCAAAAACAGTCAAGATATGACACCTCCTGCTTCTCCCATCTGTTATCCTGCCGCAGAAGGAAACTAGATTCCACCTAGTCTTACCCAGAAAATGCCATATATGCTTAATTCAAGCCTTTACGAGGCCTGGAGCGCCGGTTCCCAAACTGCAGCCTCAAGGGAAGGCTGGGCCTATGAGGGGACTCAGTAACCTGCCTGAAATCAGACTGGAGAAGTGGGGCTCACAGGCTGAAGTACATCTGCCGGGGTTACTGGGGTGTCACAGTCTCGGCAGTGGGACTGCTAGAGCAATCTGATGTGAGACAGTGCCCTTGAGCATTTTCCTCCTGTCTTTTCTACAGGTGAGCATGGTGTCTTAAAACACCAGTCCTCAAGCCCAGTAACATTCATATGCTATTTGTAGCAAAAGAAAAGCAGTTGGATCATCGGAACTCACCAAAAGAAAAATAAAACATTAAAATACGACTTTCATTCAGATATACAATGAAAATGCACAGAAGATGACCTGCAGAGGGGGAGGGGAGATACAGCTAGCAGCCAGAGATCTGAACCTGCAGTCGCTGACTTGATCATCGTTAGCAGGGCACGCCAATACAAAACAAATATTAGGGAAAACTTGATTCACATTAATGTAATTTATCTTGTACCATGTCACATCACACTTCTTTATGGTCAGTAGAGAGAAGTAGGTACTTTGAGTATATAATTAATCTAGTCTATTTTAGAGAGGCGATGCACCCACAAATACCCAATTGTGCAGAGCATGATCTGACAGGTGAGATGCAGACATACATATTTTATGTGTCTAATGTTAAGTTATGCTTTTTTTTTGCTTTTCTTTGTGTCAGGTGCATAACAAATCCCTTCCATTCTCTCAATTCTTATGGAAAGAGGGGCAACATCTCCACATTTGGAATGTGCCATTAGTTTGAATTTTAGGAAAGCTCGATACCAACAGGGCACTATTTAAATATAGAATATCTAAATGCTCCAATTATTACACCAGATACCTCTAGTCTGCCTGATAGATCACTTCTCTCATAGCTGCCATCATTCCTCCAGTTGCCTGGTTAAGAACTGCAGGTTTAGATCGAGTGTCTCCTGGTGGAAAAAGTCTTAAGAAAGAGGATGGCTTTATGGCTCACATTGGTGAGTTCCTGTCAAACTGCCACTGGGCTATCTATGAGACGTGGAAGTTAATCTCAACAGATTACTAATGCAGATTTACTGAATAGTAATAAACACTTGTGCAGATACTTAGAGCGTAAATCCAATCCGTAGTTCATGTCATCCAGATTAGTTTTCTCGAAGTGCCTTGTCTAGACAGATCCCGAGCATGTCTTTGATCTGCTAACGGAGATAAACCGCCAGTGCTACAGCATCTGTGGATCTGGGTGCCAAGTGTCACCGAAGGAGTTCCAGAGGACAGTGCCTGTCCCACTGGCTTCTACATTGCTACTTGAGGGGTTATAGAAGCAAAATAACGGCATTGGAATTTTATTGTAATCTGATAGATCTGATGACTTTTTTAATATATAGGGTCACAGTATTAAAAGCTGGCGGCATGTTTTCTACTTTTTTAGGATTGGCATATAAATGACCAATATGCTGAGCAGCAGTTTTTAAGGGGGTTTTGCCAAGGCACAGAGAAGAAACATTGCATGTACCCAATTACAGCAGTATGCAGAGCATGAGACACCATTTATGCTTGACTTTCCTCCTGGAGTTCTGTGATGCAAATAAGAATGTCGGTCCTGAAACTGAACTGGGAAATTCAATTAAATTCTAAAATTTGCTAAAACCTCGTAAGAAACAGATAACAGTAATATGATAAGTAATTTCAGGAATGAAGAAGCATAGGCAGATGAAGTCACAGATGTAAAAGAGCACTTGGCTTTAAAATGCTAATTGCCATGTTCATACTTCTCCTCCTCCCAAACATCACTTTGCTGGAAGGCACTGTATTATTGCCAAAGGACTTCACAGAAATGGTGGGTGTATGCTTGGACCATCTAGAACAAATTACAGAGTAATTTTTCAGCCCCGGGCACAAGGTCATTCAAATATAGTGCCAGAAAATTGCCTAAACTTAGTGCAAATGGACAGCATGTTTCTGAGAAGGCCTGGGGTTTTAACAGTTATGTTAGAAGATTATGAAATTGCAGTTTTCATGGTGATCCCCCAGCCCATCTGTTTTGAAAAGGTCAAAGAATGAGGTCATATTTCTGGGTCTGTGATAACATTATTCTGCAGGGAAGTTGCTGAAGAAAGTGAAAGTGATGTTTATATATGACAGAGTCTTCACAGTTTTCTTTGGTGCCTTTGTTTCAGGGATTTTACTGGCAACTTAAAAAGGTGCAAAAGTTCTGCATGGCATTGCGTGCGCAGTTTTGTGTCTGCTACATGATGTGTTTATTGTGCTATGTAACTGATGTGGCTGTAAATGTGAGCGTGGTTTTTTAGACATAACGATGAAATTGCTCAGTTTGTATTTAAAGATTCAACAATAATGTGGTTATGCACTTCTTTAAATTTGCGAGAAGTACACCGCCACCCCCTGCCCTGAAAAATAGGAAGACTAGTGACAGAAGACATGGAGAAGGCTCAGTTACTCCTCTGCTTTCTTTTGGCTCAGCTTTCAATGGTGATGTCCCTTCCCACATCTCCCAAACTCCTGAACTTCAAGACAGGGACTGGGGCAGCAAAGTCCTTCCCACTTTAAGAGAAGAGCAGGTTTGAGACCGCCTGAGGAACCTGAACACAACCTTGTGGGACCTGATGAGGTGCATCCCAGAGTCCTGAGGAAACTGATTGATGTAGTTGCCAAACTGCTTTCCATCACTCTTGAAAACACATGGCAATCATGTGAAGTCCCCAGTGACTGGAAAAGGGGAAATATCACCCTCATTTTTAAAGCAGTAAAAAGGAGGATGCTGGCAGTTACCAACCAGTCAGCCTTATCTCCAGATAAGAACATAGAGAGGATCCTCTTGGAGGATACGTTAAAACACATGGAAGATAGGAAGATGATTAGAGGTAGGTTTCACCAAGGGCAAGTCCTGCCTGACCAACTTAGTGGCACTGTATGATGGAGTGACTGCATCAGTGGACAAGGGAAGAGGTATGGATGTCATCTACCTGGACTTTTGTTATTCCTATGATACAATCCCCTACAACATTCTTACCTCTAAATTGGGTTTGATGGATGCAGTATTAGATGGATAAGAAATTGATGGATGGCAGCATCCAAAGATGCTCAGTCAATGCTCAGTGTCCAAGTGGAAACCAGTCATGAGTGGTGTCTTCAAAGGGTACATACTGGGACCAATACTGTTTAATATTTTTGTCAATGACACAGACAGAGAGATCAGTGCACGCTCAGCAAGTTTGCGGACGACATCAAGCTGAGAGTTCCAGTTATTTGCTAGAGGGAAAGGATGCCATCCATAGGGACCTTAACAAGCTTGAGGACTGGCCCCATGGGAACCTCGTGAAGTTCAACAGGGCCAAGTGCAAGGTCCTGCACCTGGGTTGGGACGATCACCAATATCAATACAGGCTGAGGGATGAATGGATTGAGAGGGCAGAGAAGGACTTTGGGACACTCGTTGATGAAAAATTGGACATGAGGTGGCAATGCGTGCTTGCAGCCCAGAAATCCAATTGTATCCTGGGCTGCATCAACAGAAGCAGTTGATGGTGGCCAAGGTGGAGGGAGGTGATTCTGTCCCTCTACTTCACCCTGGTAAGATTCCATCTGGAGTACTGCATTCAGTTCTGGACTCCCCAGTACAGGACAAGACCTTGTTGGAGTGGATACAGAGGAGGGTCACAAAAAACGTCAGAGGGGTGGAAAACCTCTGCTGTGAGGAAAGACTGAGGGAGTTGGGGTTGTTCAGTCTGGAGAAGGGAAGGCTCTGGATAGACCTTATTGTGGCCTTTCAGTATAGAAAGAGAACTTCTAAGAAACACAGAGGGACTGTAGTGACAATGAAAAGGGGCAATGGTTTTAAACTGATAGAGGACAGGTTTCGATTAGACATAAAGAAGAAATTTTTTACTATCATCTGCTCCTTCCTTCTGATCAAGGCACATTAAATACCCTATATTCTCTGTAACAGATATTTGACTAACCTGCTTTCCAAGACCTCCGAGGATGGAGATTGTAGAACCTCTCAAGGTACTTAAATCCGGTGTTTAATAATTTTAGAAAACTGTACTTTTTGGTATGTGCAAGTTACACATACAAGCCTGATCTGAAACCTGAGTCTCTTTTGGTGCAAGTTAAGCCTATTGCTACCTTTTCTGGATCTTGGTTTGAAAAGGATTGAGAATAACTTATTTTTCTTGACCTCCAGCCATTCTTGTAGCTTTACTTTTATTTTCTATCTTTCCTCATGCATTCCTGGATGCAGTATCGCCTGTGACAAACAGAATGAAGGATCCCTTCATATGCCTTGTGAGGTGTACATCCCATCATATTGTGACTGTTTTGTTTTGTTTTTTATAACCAATTGACACTGTTGATTAATCTTCAGTTTATTAATTTTTTTTCTCAGAATTGTTGCTTAGAATTGTTCTCAATCCTTCAAGTGATGTCCAAGTGTAGAATTTTATTCTTGTCTCAGTATAATTGCCTCGTATTTTAAGACAATTTCTATTTTCTTTTTTTTAAGGGTAATTTCATTCATTGCTAAGCTAGTCCGGTATATTCACCTGTCTGTCGGTGGGAGTTGTGAGGCCTGGGAGAGATGTTAAATATTTACCTTTTAGGTAACTGTAGGTGTCCACATGTGAGTTTAGTGTCTAAATGCCTTTTGTAGCGATACAATCATAGGTCACAGAATCATTAAGGTTGGGAAAGACCTGCAAGATCAAGTCCAACATTTGATCTAATATCATCATGCCCACTAAATCATATCATGAAGTGCCATGCCCAGTCGTTTTTTGAGCACTTCCAGGGATGGTGACTCCACCACTTCCCTGGGCAGCCTGTTCCAATGCTTAACCTATCTTTCAGTGAAGAAATTTTTCCTAATATCCAACCTGAACCTCCCCTGAGATAGTCAAACTAGTCAATGCAGTCAATAGAGCTTAGAGACAATTCATCTCACTCTTATATAGACATCTACATTTGGTCAGCTGAACAGATCATTTATTTTACCCTTCATCACTAATTAATGCTAATTCAATGTAAACATATCAAAGGAAGCCTTTAGGTCTACTCTAGCTTGGAAGACATTATGAAATAACATAATAAAGCTCTCTTAGGAAGACATTACAGCAATTTTATAGCTTGAGCAGTAGGAACTGGAAGTAGGAGCCCCAATTACGCCTTTCTTTCTCATCTCTTTGTTCCCATGGAACAGCTCTGCCTCTCACCTGCCTACTCCTGGTTTTTAATTATGAAAATATTATGGAGGAATCTTGTTACAGAGCAAGATTAAAAGCTTATTTTTCTTTGAGTCTGTTAAATCACAGAATGTATACTTTCTCTGCAAGGACTCTATCCAAAGGTGAAAAGCAGCCCCAAACTTTACAAATCTTTCCTTTTTTGTTCCTTGGCAAAGTAGTAGATCACTCCTAGTGTTTGCTTGGATATATTAATTAGGAATAGTTTATTATAACTGTAATTCATAGTTACTATATGTTTTTGTCATAGTTGTCTTTCTGTGTTTGTTGGCAAATAAGTAATATAGTAGTTAATATATGTGCAATTCATTTTAATGGTCAGCTTTATGAAATTCTCAGGCTTTAAGCCCTATGTGAAAGGTGTATGACATGATGGACATAATCTGTGTTCTCCTCTTGAGAAATAGGCCACATTCCTTTCAAATGTGCAGTTTGACATTCTTTGTGAATGCTCAGAGAAGATTTGGGAGTCAAAATTTTAGTCTTTGTGATGTGTAAGACTGTGATGATAATGTCACCTCTTAGGTGCATCTGTGCCATAAGGTGCCAATGTTTTCATCTTCTGAAATGCAGATGTCTGAGGTGGGATCCTTCTGATCTAATTGTAGATGTCTGCAATATGAATGTTTGTATCGAAGCACGTCACCTTAGGAGAGGAGTGGGTACTTCTGGGGAATTATTTATCTTACCTGTGTTTGACATTTCCTTTTTGGAGAGAAGAACCACATGTTAGAAGTGTTTGTTTCTCTCTTCTTGTGTCCTGTTAATGAGAGGGCTGAGGCCACCCACTGTCATCAGCTGCACCCAAGACTGGTGTTTCCAGAAGACCAGTGCTGTAGCAGCAGTCAGCTGTCACTGAGGCCCACAGAGAAAGGGGAGACAGCTCTGGGCTAGCCTTTGAGTCACCCTCATTGATACCAAACACCGAGGCTGACTGAGGCAGTGCACTACAGCTGGCAGTGGAGTTTGAACTCTCAGAAGCAAGAGAATAACTAGTTTTAGTTTTTAGATTTTCAGTATCTTCTCAGTCACTGATAAAACTCTCTTCCTCAAAGAAGAGATGCCCTAATGCCCCAATATTTGGGATGTTTTTATATCTACGTCTCCCTCCTTTGGCCCTGATGGTGTTGATGTTTTTGGATGATATCCCTAGACTAGATTCACACTAGAAGTGCAAACAAACCCACATTTCCAGGGAGAAAGTGCTATCCTTGTCTTTTCATTTGGCCACAGGAAGTATTTTTCATCATAAGGTTGTAGTGAAGAACTAGAATCCAACCAATCCCTCTGATGCCTTTGTTGTCAGGAAAAAATGATCTATCAAAGCCCATTTTGTGGGAACTTCCGCCAGACACTTGTGAGTGCTGATTCTTTGTTATTTTCTCATTATGTGGTTCCTAAGTTTCTAAAGGTCTTGACATACATTCTCTACCAATAAGAAAAAATCCCTCCTCATGAGATTTAAGTATGTTGCTTTTATCTTTAATGGAGCCATGTTTGAGCATCTGTCATCATGTTCAGTAAATCATCTGTCAATGAAATCCACATTTTTAGTAGCCATTACCTCAGCTCGGGGATAAATGACGTTCCAGCTTTCATGTCCTAAACCTCCATATTATTTTCAGGTGGATAGGGTAACACTGAGGCCACACCTTAAATTTATTCTAAAGGTGGTTTCAGATTTCTTGTTAATCAGTATATCTACTTACTAATACTTTTTTCCCATGACCCAGTTCATCAGCAGAAGGATCAAAATGTTGGTCCTTTGTGAGTGTACTGCCGTAGCCAGACAAAGCTCTTCTACGAATCTTTGGTCTCAAACAGCCTTTGTTATTCAGGATCAAATCTAAGAAGATGTAGCATCAACTTCAGACTCATTCAAAATGAGTTATCAGACTTTATCAGAGCCACATTTGATGCGATCAGATTCACCAACCCATCCCAAGGCAGGTACAACTAGAGCACAAGGCGCTGCCACAGCCTGTGCTGGCAGAGCTGCAGTAGCTGAAGGCTGTAGAGACACTGTGCAGTCATTGATACTCATATTTATGAAGCATTACATGTGCTGGTAGCCCAAAGGCTTGCGGGACACCAGTTCTTCAGTCTTTGTAACAACGAATGGCTTGCATTAACTGGTGTGACAGCCCTCTTAATGAAACACCCAGAAAGTGCTTCACAGGTGCCAGAACTTGAAGGAAGAAGAGGGGTTGCCTCTGTCACAGTTCTTCAATATGTTCTTTGTATGTAGCTCCCACCACTGGCCTTTCTGTTCCGGGGGAGGAACCGTGGACTGAGAGCTGCTGAATAACGTGGTGGTGGTCTGTTTATGTGCTTGTGGGATGGAAAGCAGAGCTGAGGAGGTGATGCACACACCTCGCTGGGGCACGTAACAACATTTGAAACATTTGAATTGTTATGCAGAAGAGACTCCCATTTAGAATGGGTCTTACCTGCACAAAGCATCCTGAATTATCATAGCTACTACAAGGTTAGTGATGCTCTGTATTATTCCTTGCAAAATACTTGACGTGAAACACTGTGCTATATCTTTGCCAGCTATTCTCATTGTTATTATTATAAGCAGCAAACAACCTAGGGTTGCTAACATTGTTACTACGACTTTTTTCATAGGAATGAGACATCATTAGAAATCAGAAGCAGGATTTGTTTTGTGTACTGATAAATTTCCTTTATTGAATCCAGTAATATATGGCAAGATTACATGCCAACCCAAAGAAATCCTTCAGAGTTGTTATTTTAAACCTGTGTCAATGAACAGTTTATTCTGGAGCATTTCAAATGTGTATGCATATGCATTATATACATATCTGTATTATATGTATATATAGGTAGTGACAAAGCAAGTAGTTTAATACATTTTATGGGTCCAGCCTGGAGTTCTGCATACATGAACCTGTGTGTGGTCAAGGAGGCTTGCATACTTATGAACTCTAAGTTGGCCTAATAAAAGATATCATACTACAGTGCTTGCTTTGTCAATCCTGTTTTGCTGGCTCAAAATGACTTGCAAGATTAATTTTCAATTTTTAACATAAAACCCAAGAAAAAGAAGTGTTTACTTACTGCAAGGAGTTGATTCCATGTTAATGACCCTGAATGAGGCTTGTACACAAGGTACGGATTGTTGCCAATTTGATGTATATTCATGTTACAGAACATGAAAATGTGAAGTTATACCATCTTGAGAATTTTGTTTTTATAAGTTAAAAAAGCTTTTAAGTAATCGTACTGTGTGTTTGATGGTGGAAATTAGTATGAATGTTTCTGGCAGTGGAATGATGTGATGTGGTTATGCATTTCTGTTTTCATTGCCTGCTCAGTATTGGCCTTTTACAAATACAGATTACCATGTCGATGGAAGGAATTTACAGCTTTGGCCCCCTTGTCTCACTCTGTGTTACAGCACCTTTTTTTGTACTTTATGTTACATATCCTCCCATATGCATTTTTCTGTCAGAAAAAGGAAATGTCTGTGGACAGAGATCCTGAAAACATGTGAGCTTTACTATTTAATTGAATGAAATGAGTATTATTTCCCACTTACCTTGATTTCCTGTGGGGTGAAATCTTTCTCCTCTGAAATCAGTGGCAAACACTGCTGAGTATGACAGGATGGAGAGTCCGTGAGTGATCCCTTACCAGCTAGTGACATTGCATACTGGAAGCTCAGAAAAAAAATAACCCTTAATAATAATAATGATAGAAAAAATACTCTTTAAAAGATCAGAATTTAGGACTGTCAAATAAGATCCAAGCTGAATACAGAACCTGTGTGTACGATGTATTTAATATTGTTAGTTTTGGGGCCTCACAGCCCAGATAGAACTGCAAGATCCGTTTGTGTTCCGTAGGCTGTTACACTACATCCCTTACTTACCTCATCTTGTGGGCAAGGAGCTGCTTGCTCTGACTTCATGGAATTGCAGCTGTATTTGTGGAGTGCTCTCGTCCTTTGGCACTCCCTCCCCTGTACATTAATAC
The DNA here is from genome assembly GCA_013398855.1 of Mohoua ochrocephala. Lineage (NCBI taxonomy): Eukaryota > Metazoa > Chordata > Aves > Passeriformes > Acanthizidae > Mohoua > Mohoua ochrocephala. The sequence goes on from VZTA01002875.1 coordinate 73,310, forward strand.
AGTTTAAATGCACCACCATTTTCTCTGGAAGCAAACTTCTAGATTTGTCTTTAATACTGATGCAATGCATATTCAGAGTTTTTTATTTTCCTGGAGCTTAGTTCCAGAGGAAAACATACTTGACTGGTGCTCCCACCAGCCAGCTGTGGTTTATAATGACAATAATTAACAGTAAGATACTGCAGGAGAAATGGGGAGCAGAGAAATGAAGTCTGGCAGCTTCAGAGAGAAGGTTCTGTTCACTTCTAGGGATTCCAAAGTGCTTAACAAACAATATTACAGGCAGGATGGGCAGCTCTGGCCATGATGAAGGTCTTCTAGTGGTTCCTGTTTTAATATTCTGTTTTAGGTTTTTTTCCAGAGCTCTGCCAATGTGAATGTATTTGGGCTAAATTTATTTTTATTCAATGTCAGTGTCCAGGTTTTTCAATTTTTGAATTGAAAAGTGGTTGAACCCATTTATAAGAAGAAGGCTAGATTTTTGCTTATGTAAAAAAAAAATCTGACCCCTGTATTTTTGAGCAAAGACAGGCCTTTCCTTGCCTTTGAATCAGGTATGTGCCTTTTGCCATCCTCACAAAGCCTTTCAAGTTTGGTCGACTGTTTCAGGACATGGAAAAAACCACAGTTACCAAATATCCCGTAGAGGTTTACTAAAGCCCAACAGCAAATATTTCCAGAGATTTCATCTTCTCCGCCTTGCACAGCTCCTTCCCATGATCAGACTTTCCATACACCGTCCTCACAGGATGACTGAACAGTCACTAGCTGGGGGCACCAGAGGCCAAAACTGAGGCAACCCCTGTAGTGTTGTCCCTGGGCGTTACTTTGAGCCGCAGCGATGCTCTGCAGTGGAACCAGGAACAGGGAGCCAGTCCCTCCTGAGCTGGAAAGCATCTTAGGGCTCCCAAATTTTAGTTTGTATGCTGCTGGCAAGCCTCCAGCACAGTTTCTCTTTGCCACTGGCCTGAGTGCACATAGAGAGTCGGACAACCTCAATAAGACCAAGAGCAACCACATCTAATGGTGAAATGAGTCCTACTTTGGGCAGGGGGTGGGAACACACAGCATCCTGAGTGAGTCCATGGTTCTGTGATTCTTTACTGACCATTTCTCCACTAGTGCGTGTAGGCCTGAAGGTAACATCCTAATTGGTGGGTTTCTGTGGGTATGATGCACATAGTGGAAATAGTATTTATTACTTTATTTTTAAAAACAAGTGTATTCAAAACACCTCGTTAAGATAATATTCGAGCTGCATGGAAAGGTATCCTAAAATTAAGATTAACAGAATGATCTCTGCAACCTTTGTATGCTTCCAACATATGTTTGGGTGGAAACACTGACTCTAGTTTTGTGATTGCCTGTGTTTTCACTCATATGGCTTCATCTCTATATCTACATGAATCTGCTCTGGAGATGAAGCAGCATTGAGAAGGATTGGTGGATGCTAACTGCAGAAGTCTAGCTCACTTGCTGGGAAGGTGCAAGGTATTTTCTGAATGAAACAGGGCATGGTAGAAAAAGAAAACAAGGTCTCCAGGTTTAGGTATTTGAAGTCTGTTCTGAAGAGCTGGACAGTATCCTTGCCTCTTCTACTGTCTTCCTGTGTGGTAATGGGCAGACGTTTTCTCAGTGGTTATTAATTGCCTAAAGACCCTTTTTGCTTGTTCCAGTAGTGTCTGGAACAAGATGACTGTGCAAATGTCATCCAGCAATCACAACTCTTTCTTTGGTAATGTCATCTATGACGTTCCATCTAATAAAGCCTTCATCAAGTCAGGTTAGGTAATTACTACTTCCTTATATCTGTTTATCATCTAATGTTCACCTTATATTTATATTTCTACTTTATACTTGTAGATATTTATAAACAATTATTTGTCAATGAATTGGGCAAACTGTTTTGAAAATCTCTGAATTTCACTGAAATATTCAGGCAGCATATGAGATTGTTTTTCAAACGTCAGCAGGCTTAATTAGATCCTGCAGTTCATTCATTTGCACTGAAGTCAATTGGAGTTTTACTTGTGGAAAGTCTGCGAGATCAAAAATTATGCCCAATGGGCACATAGCTCTATAGTGGAAAATGTCAGCTCTGGATGGTGGTGTTTCTGACTTCTCATCGGTTAGACTCTCTCTACTCCCACACTTTTTCTCTCTTTCTCAATTGGCTTTTCTTGCATTTTTATGTGAGTGGTTTTTTTGAAAGGGCTCTTAGAACTTGCTGTATCTATGGTACACCTTTTCATTTACAGATCACTGAAATGGATAGGCAGATAAATAGATAGGGTTTTCTGCGCTTGTGAAACGTAGCATAATATAAAACCCTCTTCTAAGTCTGTTTTGTCAAATGTATCAAATTATGTTTTTAAAATTATATTTCTGGAGTATATTTTCAGCATTTCTTATTGCTGTTCTTGATCTATGTTTGACAGTCCCTTAATCTGTCTGATATAAACTGAATAAATAGCAGCATTTAAAAATATGGCTTCAGGGACTCCTTAGGAGGTTTCTTTGTAAGTGTACATTTACTAGTTCATCTGTAAATTTATTTTATGAGGTGTTTAAACCTCAAGAAAACTGAAAAGCATAATATTAAAGCCTGGTTTACATCTACTGAAGTCAATGGGAACTTTGCAATTGACTTTAATGGTAGCCTATGTCCTCTAATCATGAAAGTGGCAAGGATGATATACACAAAACCACAAGGAGAATTTCCTTTTTCATCATATCCTAATTCTGTTTGCAGATGCATTTGCAAAGTGCCGTGTGGTTTGTTCTCGAATTAAACAATTCGGCATTTGGACCTAATCCTGAACCACGTTGGTACTTCAGGTTGTGTTTTCCTTCTTGAAAGATCACAGACTGCTCATTTTCTCTGGGGCTTATGGAGGTGACAAGGTAAGAAATCCAGCCAAATGTTCACATTTTCAAAAGGCTTTTGAAAATTACACTTTAGGTTTTGATCTTACATCTGCCCTATGGTATGAGTAATGGAAGAAGTCGATGAAGCAGTTTTCTTCCTAATTGTCTTGTTTTTCTCATGTGATCCATTTTGACAAGGTTCCTGGAAATGCACGTAATATCCGTAGCACACATGTACATGTTTTCCCTTAAGGTTCGCTGCAGTGTAGTAGAAAGTTTCCACCACGCTATTGTAATTCCAGACATCATTTTTTATTGTGTTAGTGAAAGTGAGTGACAGTACACCACAACAAAAAAAAGACTCCCAGAATTCAGCTTTTTTTTCCTATTATTGTACCAAGCACAGCAGTCTGAACTGGCTAGATATGGTAAGTGATTTGTAGTAGTTAATAATGCTAGACAAAAATTCCCACAAGCTTCTTTTTGAGTCTGCTTCAGATATTACTCATTTGGTGGCTTAAATACCGGTCTTGCTTCACACTTTTGATACTTGTGAAAGATTTAGATATTTTGTTGGTAACTGGAGTTGGTAGGGCTGCAGATAAGAGTTTGCCACAAGTTTTTTGTTGGGGCCATGCTCAGTTGGAAAATGACACTTGTGCAGGGTGGAAATGCTGTCCCTGGGGTGCCTCAGCTCCACTGAAGCCTCAGAGGGAGCTGAGCTGAGGGGCTGCTGCCCGGCCCCCACTGCTCCCACCAGCCAGCCCTGGCCTCTCTGCTGGGCTGATCAGACTGATGGCATGGTAGTAAATAATGAAATGAATAAAGTCACCTCTTCCCTCCAGCCCCCAAGTATCCCTTGCCTTAGCATAGCCAGCTCCCACCTTGTCCATACAGTGGGCTGGCAGCTCTCTGGCTTCCTCCCCTTGCCTCCTGCCAGACTGGTGGCAGACCAGACCTTTGTGGTCTGCCTCCCCAAGCCTACTGAGTCCTCAGGCTGCTGCCCCTTCTGAGTATCCTTCCCCAAGGCTTCACTGGAGACTGCTTTTTTTGAGGTATCCCAGTGTTAAGGCAGCCAGGAGTCCAGCAGCTCGGGGGTTTTTGCTGCCCAGTGATGCAATTGCTTTGGGAGTGACCTGGAAATATTGTATACTGTCTTTCTCAAAAAACCCAGTGTGTCATAAATTCTTCCTCAGAAAAAAAAAAAAAATTATTAGTATTTATTGCTGGCCTAAGACAAAATTTGTATGTGTCAAAACTACTTTGGTAAAAGTTAGTAAAAGAGAACCTTGAAAGAAATCATTCCAGATGGCTGCTGTAGCCCTTAGTTCATCTTTATAGTCTAGACATGGACAGGGATCTCTGTAGTATAATTAGAGAAATAAATGACAACTGGAAATTATGTGTCTATGTGAGACTTAGACTTGCTTGATGGAGGTTGGAGGAAGGTGTGCAGTAGTAGGGACCTGTTTCTCAAGGAACCTATAGAGATGGTAGGTGAAATACTTCATCAAATGACCTCTCAGCCAATCCTGTCTTACCTTAGTTTTGAGGACCAATGTGGCTTCTATGGAAGAATAAAAATAAAAGAAATTTCAAGTGCTCACACTAAATATAAGACTAAATAGAAACAGGACTGTGATTAAGGCTCCTGATTTTGAAGAGGAAAATTTTCATAAACTATATGATTTAATTATTCAAGTCATCAAGATTGAGGAGCCTCGGGGTTGAAATGTGGAGGAGGTGTAAAGCTTTTGCAGTTTCAGATGTGAAAGCTACTTAGAGCTTATATCCGAAACAAAAGATAAAAGACACTTGGGAAAAGCACCTTGTGTAATTTGAAGGGTAATCATCACAGAAAAGATGTTGGTAGATTATGCAAGGACAGAGGAAAAAGAGAGATCAGAATAGAAAGTTGTTTCTCAGAGGCAGGATATGTAGGAATAAAGTAAAAGTAAGTGAGAGGAGCTTGAGAAAAATACCAAAAAGTTCTTATCTAGAAAAAAATGTGAGAAAGACTCCTGTGCTGTGAAGAGGAACTATAATCTGTGTTAGATAAATTAATGATGATCTAGCAACAGGGCAAAGTCTAGAGACTTACTGAGGGTGTGGAAATGGCAGATAACCAGCCAAAGGGGGAACAAAGCTTAGGATAGCTCATGGGCTCCAGTCAGGGTAGTGGGATAACTGTTGTTCAAAATCCAGACAGAACGGGTATATGAAACCGTATGTGTGAATATTTCATTAAGAGGAAAGAGGCCATGTGACAACACAGTTCCTCTGTGTACAAAGGAAGGAAAGATTGGTGTGAAGATTGGCCTATTATTCTGACCTCAGGGGTGCAAAGCTTTAAAAGAGATATTGAAGGAAAGAAATTTCTATATAGTAAATGTGGGGGAGTAGGGGGAAAATTAATTAAAAGTAGTCCCCGCCTTGTACAAAATCTGTTACTTTGATTCACTGGAAAAGTGACATCTTGTAAAAGCTAACCTTTCTGGGTCTCAGTGAGGAGTTTCTGTGGTGCAGCAACATATTTGATATATCCCCAGAAAATAAATCTCTGAGAAGGAGGAGACAAATATGGAAGTAGGGGAAATGTGAGGTGGAGAAAAGTAGGAAATAGCAATTTTTTGATCGAGTTTATATGCTGGTTTGGGTCAGGTGATTATGCTTTTTCCCCCCATGGACTGGCATTGTATATTGTGCAGTCTGCAGTGTTTAGCAGTCTTGTGCAGATGCAGAAGGTACTCAGAGTGTGGATTCTCTCTTGCTTTGCTCTTACCAGAGTTTAAAATGTATGACATTTTGGCTAACAGCATTTGTCTTTAGATGGAGAACCGCAAGTGTCAAACAACTCTGAGAAAGGGAAATGCTGTGGAAAGGATAAAAAGACAATGTGAAAAGCAGAAATACAAAAATATGCAACACTCGGGAACCTTTTAGCTTCTACTGTGCAGGGAACTGTTGAGGTTCTGGATCTGTACCACTTTTGGCAGTCAAACTCCCATACAGCACTAACCATTCCCAAAGGGAAGGAAAGAGCGGTGTACACTTCCTCTGCTGCCCCGTGGTCTGGACAGGGAGACTCTGCCCAGGAAAAAGCACAGTGGGCTTTCCTCAAGGGGGGTGAGAGTAGCACATACTTGTGTCTGCGATCCGATCTGACCCACAAACAGACGTGCAGACGGACGGGTTGGTTCAGGTTTCCGGGAGCTGTGGTTTCCTACACAGTGTTTCACTTCCCAGCATTGCCCCTGCATCCCCTTGCACACTGGAGACTCACAGCATTCACCAGCCTTTAGCACTCTGAAGAAATGGACTCACTTCCCCAGTTGTAAAACTGTGTCTTCCAGACCTCTTCGGGCCAATATAGAGTAAGTGACATTCCCAAAACTTATATGTTACCTGGTATTCATCCTTGTGGGACAAATTCCCCCCTGGGAAGGGGCTGCACAGTGTCTGTGCAGCCTAAAGTTACTGCACCCAACAGATAAACAGTTCCCTCTGACTTGATTGCAAAGGACTATGGTTGGAGGGAGACAAATTTCTGTGAGGCAAGCGAAAAAGTACATGCTGATAAGGACCCTTACAAATACAGAGATTGCGTAGTTAAGACAAGTAAAGAAAGCTTGAGACAAAAGAGAGGAAGGTAAGGACATATTTTTTGAGGAGAAGAAAGTACTCTTAGAAGTACAGAACCAGCTAAAGTTGGAGGAGGCTGGTTACAAGGGGAAGAAAAGCGTGTCCATTGGGCGGAAGAAAATGCAAAACTAGTGAGAAAATTAAGCCATGGTATCATATATAGTTATGTCTTGTTCTGTGTGTATCAGTTTGAAGTAATGTTTAACTTTGATGTTAGAGGTCACTTCTGCAGAGCCTGTGGCTGTCCCCGAGGAGGTCAGCTGGAGCCAGAATGCCTTTGAGGAAGAGCTTCTTGGTCATAGTGTGGTTTAGCAGCTAAGGGAGTTTGGATGAGCTGTGACTCATCAAGGAGCGTCTGCTGCTTGGTGGGGGAAGGGATGGAAAGACTTCTATGGGAAATAATGCTGGAAACACATTGCCTGAAGTGATGAGAGTGCTCAGAAACTTTGTAGCTACAGTGCTCCGGTCCAAAGCAGTTTCCCAATAGCTGCCGAATAAGAAGTTGGAGGGGTCTATAGCAATCACACGCATCTCGCGCGTCGTCTCAGAGAGCATCGTCTCAAGGCTTAAAGGGTTGAAATTAAGAGTGTCCTAGGTGAAATAAAGAAAGGGATATGAAAGTATTCCCAACTCCAAGTTTATTCCATGCAATGTGAGTTCGATAGGTAGAGTGTAGAGAGGAGAAAAATGTGGCCAAATGCAGAGCTCTTCTCCTTGTGCAGAGGTTTATTTGAATCCCAGGCTATTTGTATCCCGTGCATGCATTTCATTCCCCACGTATGGCAACAAAAACTGGAATGACTGCTTAAGGGTGAGCAGTAACCTGAGCTCAAACTCAAGCTGACCTCTAATCTGACGCGAAAAGCAGTGTTATCCCTTTGGGATTAGAAGTATCTTTTTGCTGGATTCTGGAACAGAATGGAGATGGTCACAGTCAACTGTTGATAATGATGTGCTCAAGGAGACAGTCCTTGAGCTAAGTGGAAGCAGCTAGAAAGCCTGTTTCAGTAAAGCTCCTCAGGCTCCAGCACGAAAAGGTAGGAACATTCTTGCACAAGCGTTTTTTCTGCTATTTCCTCTTTGCTTTTCAGCTAGGTCAAACCTTGTGGGGATGTCCAGGCTATCACGGATTTGGTGTTAGATCAGTCTCTCCTGCTTCCAGCCTGCTACTGTTCGCTGCAAAGTGCTTACCCTGGACTACTCTGAAAGCACTGAGATGCAGCTGGGCTCTTTGTGAAGCCATTGCTTTGTTAAGGAGGTTAAAGAAGATAAACAGCACTAACCGTGTTTCCAGATTTTGATGGTCATAATTATATGTGTGACAAGGACAGTATAAACAGAGGTATGTAAAACCATAGGTAGGACTGAAACTCTGATCAACTTTGCAAAAAATATGTTTAAAAACTCTCCAGATCTAAACTCTCTTTTGAAGTCTTGTGTGTCTTTTAGGAGTGAGTTTGTAGAAAGGTACCCCCTTTTCATGTGTTTGCATTTACCAAAATAAAATCAATTTTTGGAAATCAATCTTTTAACGATGAGAATAGTGCAATGCTACCTTCTTTTCACAGATGGGAGAATTGAAAGAACAGAGCTGTGAAGTTACCCATTCAAAGCCCTAAAGGAGGCCAATGATAAATCCAGGTGTAGACTCCTAAATTGCAGTCTAATGCCATCAACAAGCCACTGTGATCAACAAGAAAGTTTGCCTTCTGATGTTACAATGAGGTATGCCATAACAACACCTATGTATTAATTTATCCAAGGGGAACACATTTGAATGTGTGTATTTGCCTATGGTCTTGTAAACACTTTGAAAGATTTCTTTGAATTCTAATTCTGAATTTAATATATAGTAATTTTCTTTATAACTGTTTTTTTTTTCCACAACAATTTCTTCATAAGTCGTGTTTAAAACAGAGAGTTTAGAGTCCAACTTCAGAGTCTTCTTCGGGGTCCTGAGCACCTTACACTTCAGCTTGCCTTTACAGAAGACAGTAGATAGTTACTCAGCTCAGAAAAAGGAAATAGAGTCGTATATTGTTCTTAGGATTGGAAATCACTTTTAGAAATATTGCTGTAAATGTGTTGGAAGAGTCAAAAGCTCAGGTCTGACTCCGGTTTGGCTGTAGGGGAGGCTGTGGCAACAGACCCAGCAGCAGAGGAGCTGTGAGTATGGAAGCCCATTACAGAGCCTAAGGCTGCCTGGTGCATTGAGCAGTGTTTGTCACAGTTTTGGCAAAGGTACCTCTTGCTTTCTGTCTCTCGTAGTTGTGTCCTCCCATACTGAGTCAGGAACATGTGCGCAATACTTGTCTTTGAGATCTAATCTTTTGGGATGGTAAGCACAAACAGTTGCATTAGCAGCTGGTTTTACTTGCAGTTAGAGCTTGAAGCAGCCCGGCAGCTTTTTGCATTGGGTAGGGAGGGTTTCCTTCTGGCTGGCACAGTAATGCTTTGGGCTTCCCAAAATAGGGCTCGTGTCCAGCACTGAAACACCGTGGAAGCACTGCCTTAGTACCAGGTAGCTTTGTGGTTTATTAAGAGCAAATGTTAAATCATATTGGAAAACGGTATTACTTGTACAACATACACCTTATAGCACCTTTACAGTTTCCAAATCTTTATTTTTGACAGCTGGCCTGCACACGGGTGATGAGCATGCTCAGAGAATATGTCTGGTTAGCAACAATATGTCTGGTTAGCAACTTTAAAGTGTCTGCAATTCATCCATGCTTCTCCCACCAGCAGGTGTCATTCTGGAAAAAGGAAAATTTTGTGAATTCCTGAACTGGAAAATTTGGCTGTGACAAAGAAGAAGAAGAAATAAAAGTTTGCTTAAAATATAGCTTTTGAAGGCTACTCTACTCCAAACTAAAACCAAGAGAAAGCTGACTGGTCTGCATTTTTAAATAATCTTTGTGCAGTGTGTAATCTTGACCTATAAATAGCAAAGGGCAGACAATTGGTAAGGCAAACCAAAGTCTACTTAAAGCTGTCTTCTGTATTTTACCGTTTTCTGTGATGTGTTTACCACCGCTTACTCACCGCCCCCCCTCCATGACTATGAAATCAGCAATATTCATCAATCTTCCCACAAGAAACAGTGTTGAATTCAGATCTCATTTACATCAAGGTAAACTTGAAGTAATCTCATTGAAGAAACTGAAAGCAGAAATGTTTGGAATTTAGTCTGAAGCAACCAAAAGTAGTATTTAACTTTCTACTCTATAAATAAGCCTCAAGCAGAAAATAATCTCATTATAATTTCAATGTCTCTTATAATATTTATGTTTTCCTTTAAGTGTTCATCTGGGTATTAGCTGCAATCTCCTTTAATATGCAGAGACTGTTTTTGATGTCTCATGATCACAGTAAGAGAGCTGTGGCAGAGCTGTAAAGAGCCAAGACCCTGCTGGTTCATTGCAGAGGGTTCCTGGTCTATCAAGTCTAGTCTTTGGCTGTTAAAACCAAGCTTACTTGAAAATCCATGCTGGAGGTGCCTTGACCACTCTATACGCTACTGGAAGTTTGTTCCAACCCATCACAGCTCTGATGGATGTAAATATTTTTCTGTCTTTCTGTCTTTTACGTTTATCCAGATCCCTTGTATCTCTATTGTCCTTTTACATTAAATAGTTTCCCCCCTACCATTTGCATCAGCATGCAGCTGAGAGGTTTGGGCCTGAGCATCCTAGCCTGAACAAGCACAATTTGCACTGTTTTCTTCCAGAAGCTTAGGTTTCCAATCCCCTGGCATCACTGCAAGTTAAATTGATCTACTTTAAACAAAGGCAAGCAGAAACGTTCACCCTTCGTTGTTGCCTTGCGTGCAACAGCAATGCAAGAGCTTCCGCACCCCTCAGGAAATACTTCACCTGCTACATCTTAGCCCTGTGTCTAACTTCTTTTTTGTAACTTCATCACCATCATCTTCTGTTTAACGAGTCCGGCCGGGTTTACCTTCTCCTCAGCCATTTCTAGAAGGACTGCAAAGGACCGTGTGCTACTGTGATATGATGGCCTGCCAAACTCTTCCTGGAATCAAGGGAAATTTGCTCGAGGGAAAACATGAAAACAAGTTCCAAGGCTTGCCTGCAAGGAGCACGTTAAAGTGGGAATTGATTTTACATTTTTAGAATTTTTATTTGCAACGAAGTGATGTAAAATAGTTGTACTGTTGGCAGCCATGTCTTTTCCAAGATGTTATTTAATTACAAATGTAACAACACTTTTCTTGTGAACGGTATCAAGCACTCAGTTGCTGAATGAGAAAAAATAGTATATAAACATAGAATTAAAAACTTCACTCTAAAATAGCTAAAAGCTGTATTCTTGAGTTTGCATGAAGCCTGCATTAATGTTTGCTGACTTCTTGAGTATTTAACTTTGAAAATGTAGTGGTATTCTACAATTTGAAGTCAGAAAGTGTAAAAGTGTTGTGAATATGACTAGTTCATTATGGCCTTTATAGGATCTAGATAACAAGCGATGATAATCTCCAGCAGCTTTTTGTACAGTAAAGGATGGGATTTAGACAAAGTTATTTCTTTAAAGTTTTTACTATTTTTTCCCAGGTTTTTAATTAAGTGAAATCATATAAAATTATGTTTAGTCTCCTTTGGTTTTTAATTTTGGAGGTTTATTTTACTAGTTTTAGAAAAAACTCATGTGCCTAAACATAGGCCTGTGCATTTTAGAGCCCATAGGGATCCCATCTGGCCTCTCACTGCCAGTTCAAAGGTGTGGTATTTTGTCAAAGGTCAAAAGTCTCCTGTAGGTCCCACATTGTGCCAGCCCTGCACAAATATCCTGGGGACTCCGAGGTATTCCAGCAGGCATTAGGTACCTTCTTTCAGGCACCTGAATTTCCCCTTTAGAAAACTGCTGTAAAAGGTAAAATGCCTCTGCCAATGCTTAACAAAATTAAAGGTATCACGTCTGGGAAGGTAATTCCATCTAAAGTGTTTTATTTCAGGTTAACAAGGCATAGAGGCAGGAAAGTACTTTCATATCTAATAAGGACAGAGTTGCTGTATTCAAGGGGATGCTATCAGGGGTCTGTTTTGAATTACAGTGGCTGAACTGAACCTGTGTGTGTGCTGGGAGTTGCTGTTGTTGAGCGAATGCACCACGGAAGGTCCTGGCCGGGAGCCTGGGGCTTCTCATCAGGACCATAGTGGTTTGAGGTTCAAAACTCTTGGGAGTCTGGCTAAAGGAGGCTTAATTCTCAGTTTTGGGCATGATGCAGCCAACTAATTTTGCTGAAGAAAGTGGTAATTTCAGGTACCAAGACACTTGGATGGAGGGAATTACAGAAATACTTCTTTAATTTAAAAAATACTCCTTTAATTAAAGAAATTAAATTAAAGAATGCATTAATTACATATGCAATTAGGAACTTATGTTAATCAGGTCCAGTTTTGATGGTCTATTGAATAAGAGGGAAGTTAAAAATCTTGACTGTACTAGTTAGTATAGTTATATATAAATTGCACAATGTGGGGCTGAGCATTTCTGAATCGTTATTTTATAACAAGAGCAATTTGTTGTCTATAAGATATAAAAATTATGTATTGCATATGTATAAAATATATAACTCATCTTAAAATAAAATTAAAGCTAGTGGAAAGTAGTGAATTCTGGATAAAATTCACCACAGGCATTAATTGTGTAGGCAGAGAACACTTTCCTGTGAACTTTTTAAAATCACTCACTAGCGTTATGATTGACAGGAATTTGGACTACTTTTGTAGAAGTTTAAAAAATGAAATTGCTACAGAAAAAGTCATGATGGACGGTGACTTACAAAGCAATCATAAAATCTGATTTAGTAATGTACAATATTAATTTTACAGTTTGTGAGTGAAAGAGAGAACTGTTTCCACGTACTCTGTTGGTTTTTTTTTTTAAGTATTTATCGATCCTTTTCAGGATGGGCTCCCAAGGCATGGCTGCAATGGTTGTTTGAAACAAGAAACAGATACCCTCTTGATGTCATTCATCTCTGATCACTGCCATTCTGAGCTTGAATGAATGTGGAAGAAAACTCCTACAGAGAACTGGGAATGGTTTGTCTCTTAAGAAGGGTAAAATGGCATTTTTAAAGTTTTTTCCAAATATCAGGACATGTGATAAAAGTTTATGGATTGGGAATTAATTGAAGGAGTGTGAAATGGGAAAGAATTCACATTATGGCAAGCCTTGGGGAGCTATGACCTAAGCACCCTGAAATTTGTGACCAAGCCCACAGGATATCTTGAGGTGATGGAACTATCTCAGATGACTGGTTTTTTTTAATGTAATTTGTCAGCCCCTGTAGCCTTCCTCAGACAGACTGGGAAAATACATTCCTTTTATTAATATTAGTCCAGGGGACTGGATGGTATTCTGGGCAGTGAAACATATAGTTTATGGAATTTGCTACAGAATTCAGATTTTTAAAAAAAGGCAGCGCTAATTTGTACCTGGGAGTTGGTATCTGTTTTAAAAAATGCTGTTCTAAAGTTAAGTTTTTTTACATTTTTATATCTATTAAATAACAGATCTGTATGATGAAACATGAAATTTATAATTAAAACAATGGCTATAAGTATAGAACTGTGTAAATACTACCTAAATCATATGTGTAAACATTCAATAAACTGTTTCATTTCTAGAGGTTACAGAAAACACTTTAAAATTTTATACAGTCTTTCCACCTCCCCCCTCCACTAGTTTTTAATATAATTGCAGTTTTAGAGCTAATCCATGTATTAGTTTTTTAATATTTGCAGTTGTGTTAAATTTTACTGAGGAACAATTTATTTTGGGGAAACCATTGAATCTGTGGTTTGTGTTGTTTGAACAAGAAGTCCCTGAGTATTTGTCCCAAATACCAATGTTTTTCCTACACTGGCAGCTGTATGTTTGTGGTCACCCAATGGCAATGCATGCAAAGACCGTGTGCAGTGGCAGTGCCTCTCCCAGGGAATACCAGCAGGGAAACTGGAAGTGATCAATGCACACACAATTTGCTCTTCTTGGTGGAGGTCTCATGTAGGCAGCACTTGAATGACACTTTATGTTTCTGGATAAGGTGAAGGAAAGAGATAGAAACCATTTGAAAGCCATTGCTTATGTTCCCTGGAACGGGCTGGAAAGAACAGCTCTTCTGAGACACATCTTTACACTGAACATATGCAGAGCTGTGTCATCAGCAATTCTGGAAACATGTTTACAATGGTTGGGTAAAATATTTAGTCACCCTTTAAGTATGTTAGCTCATACACAAATTTTAGATGTCTACTGCACTTAACATTTCCAATAACTGGTTTCATTAAGATTTTTAGTGATACAAATTAATAACAAAAGGCAGTTAATACAGAGTGCAGTTATGAGACCAAAATACATGTGGTTTAAATTTGAAGAGTTAAATGTTAGCATTTCCCTATAGGGAAAGGTTATTTGGGCAGTGGTGTACTGACATTATCACCACCCACAGAGAAGGGGACCTGTTGATCATATTGGTTAAGCAGAAATTCAAAAAAGGAAAACTGTGGGTCTAGAGGGTTTGCTTGGTGTAAGTGAATCACATAGGAAAAATGCTGATACCCAGGGTTGTCGTAGTGACTTTCTTTGATGGTTAGAAAGAGAAATAAGCACAGGATATTTTTGTCAAGTTAGAGGGTTTAGATTGCTTGCTAGGTAAAATTGGTCTTAGTTATTAATATAGTGGAAAGTTAAATGATGATCATGGAAATATGATAATAAGTGCTGTTGTAAATCAGACAGAAATCATTCTCTGTGTCCATTTAAAATATTCCAATGTGTTAACAGTTGGGCTGAAGGGCTGCTAAGAACATTAATGTGGAAAATAAAGAAAGCTTCCGTCAAGAAGGTGTTTCCGGACACCGCCATGCTGTTTCTGGCAAACCATGTCTGATAAGATACAGGTAAACAACCAGCATTCGTTTAGCAGAAAATAGTGCTATCTGTATGTCTGGATTTCTGTTTGAAGAAGCCTTTATAATTATCTTATTGGACCCAGCTAGAAACAAATCTATTAATAAAAAAATTACTGATTTGCCACTATATAAGGTTAGTTTAATCTGACGACTCTGTCTATAAGCTTCTTCTATTATTCTTGGAAGAAAAAGACATAAAATTGGATAGTTTTGAGTAGTTTCATACAGACATGGGACTGCACAGAGAAACCAGCTATCGGCATCACTGCATGTAGGGAGATCTTGTCTCTGACCCTCAGTCAGTCAGCTTGAACACAGGCTGAGCTACCCCAGGCTACCAGTCCTGTACACTTTGGCTTTTGAAATTTTCCATGTGAGATATAGTTTCAACATGAAAAGTCAAAATACAGTGGTTTACAATCAGTTTTGCTTTGTTTGAAGCTAAAACTCAAAACAAAACTCCTGGAGTATAGAACCGCATGAAGCAAAACAAGAAAGTTAACAGAAAAACTCTGCAAACTGAGCAAGCTAGTTTCACTCAGCTCTTGAAATAACCCCTTTCTGCAAGTTCATTTTTCTGCACGTGTGAGATGTCAAAAATGAGTTGGTTTCACAACCCCATGGCACAGACAAACGCCACATCTTTAAAGCTTCACCCTTTGTTTGAGCAAGATCTCACTCTCATTCTCTGTCTTGGCTTATACTTTTGACATCTGCCAAGAGATGAAATCTTCTCAGTTCTAGGTTAGTTACATTGAACTTTTGTTCATCTGTAAAACAAAGAATTTCTGGGAAGACCCAAATTCAGTCCGTATGTTTTTTATAGTTGTATCCAGCACTGAGAACTCGTTTCCCAAATCTTTATTAATGCTCTAAATGGCTCCTAGTCCCAAAAGGAGAGTAGCCACTTCACCACTTGGAGGTCATTCAAGGATTCATGTGCTTTAAACTCAAAACCTGGTGTTTCAGGGGTGCTGAACACCTGCTGCTCTTCCCAGCTAGTGTGGGACCGGCAGGAGCTCATGCCCTTGTGAAGATCAGACTCCTCATCCCAAGGTGCTCTTATTTGCAGTGGGGCAGTGAGCAGTCCCCTGCTCCGTTTTCAGTTTTTGTAAAATTTTAGTATAACTCAACAAACTAATGAACTGCACCAATATTGTCCTGGTTTCAGCTGGCTGGTATAGTGCTGTGTTTTGGATTTCGTATGAGAATGATGTTGATAACACACTGATGTTTTAGTTGTTGCTAAGTAGTGCTTACTCTAAATCAAGGACTTTTCACTGTCTCATGCTCTGCCAGTGGGCATGTGCACAAGAATCTGGAGGGAGCATGGCCAGGACAGGCGTCCTGAACTGGCCAAAGAGATGTTCCATACCACAGAATGTCATGCCCAGTATATAAACTGCTGGAGTCTGGCTGGGAGCTGCTATCAGTGCCTGGGGGTGGGCTGAGCAGTGTTCAGTGTGTGGTGAGCAAATGTATCGAGCACCACTTGTTTCTTCTGTGTTTATTTACACAGCCCCTAGCTCCCCAACGTATTTTCATTACAATTACTATTATCTTAATATTTTCTTTTGTTTCAGTCACTGCTCATCTCAACACAAGAAGCTTACTTTTTCTTCGAATTCGCCTCCCCATCGGTGCGGGTGGGGAAGTGAGCAAGTGGCTGCGTGGTACCTGATTGCCATCTGGGGTTAAACTGTGAGAGACAGAGACAATGTTAACGGAGCATTGCTGAGTACATATGAGTTCAGACAGGTCAGAACTCCTTTGTTTGCTGGGTAGCTGGTCCATATTCTTTTCTCCAAAATACTGAGGGACTGAACTCCTGAGCTTTCTAAATTATCACTGATGGAGAAGCAAGACCTCAGTAGCAGTGGGGCTACGGGAGTCAGCTTTTAGATGTAGCTCTCACACTTTGGCAACTTGGTTGAGAAGAGCTAGAGTGATGTTCAGAAAAAAGAATTAATATCAAATAATCAGTGATCTTGTGTGCATGTATTTTGGTTATTCATGTGTCAAATTTTCCTGGTGAACTGGCATCTAGAAAAGTGCAAGGGGAATGTCTGAGTACAAAGTTTTAAAGGTGTCTTGAAATACAGCTCACAGACTTGAGCTACACGAGAGTTATTCTGAGTGGAATTTACAATATAATGGCTCACCTTTGCACAAGAGTGAATTTTATATGGTATGATCATATGTTACTAAAAAAAGCCCCAAAACATTGGACTGTTGGTGGAACGCAAATATTATGTGACTCTGAATCTCACTTCGTATTTTAAACCATGAGAGTTTAGATCTGAGTCATCGTAACTTGTAAGCAGGAGATATGTGCATCTATATGTCTGCATATATAGCATGCAAGCTATAAACAAGTCTTCTGTCTTGGGGTTGTTTTCCCCTCAAATTGCAGATTTGGTTCTCTGTTACTGTAAATCATTTTAGCCTCAATGAAAAGTCAGAAGTCAGCTGAGCTGCTTCCAAAATTTGAAAACAAACCTGGACTAGAAATCTTTACAGGCTACTTCTTTCTTCTCTGTTTCACCCCTCTGATTTTCTGATTTTCTTGGGCCGTCAGACCATGTTACACTTTTCCTACACCCCTGCTTCTCCATGGTGCTTCCTGCATGGAGCTGGTGTTAGAACTTTCCCAACCTTTAATTTGTCCTCTCAGAGCACTCTCATCTTGCATTAGAGGCAGAAACATTGTTAGCACTGCTAAAAGAGGATCTTTAACCCAAGATCTTTATTGGACAACTCCTGTAGTTAGAGCAAGAGCTGGAGAAGAGGGCACATGAGTGCCTGCTAGCAGCCCCAGAGACATGTGGGGAAAAGTTATTTTTCTTCCTTTTTTCCTTTTAACTCATTGCTTGACTTTAAACATGCATCTAGCCAAGCTATGCAGAGAGTGACTTGCTGAACAGAGGACTGTAAGGTAGGATTAGAGGCTCTGTTTAAGACAAAATCTGTTTCAGTCTAGAGAACAATCCCACCACAAAATAAAATTAACTTTAAAAGTAATGAGATTTTCCACTGTTAACTTAATAGCAGCAAACCACATGTTCTAAACAATGTTCTAATTTTTTTTTTTTTTTTGTATAAGGACTCATTTTTAGTAACAAACCCCAGACTATTAGCCCTGCCATTTTTCCACTGCTGGAGGAAAACGTGGACTCTTGCTGAGCTATATGGTAAATATCTTGGATATATCTGAATCTACCACCAGTAGAAAGGCCTCTAAAATGCCAGCATGGAGGAACCCGTTTAAGGTAGAGGAAATGGAAAAAATGGGAAAAAGAAGAAACATCTCTTTGGATCTTTAGTTCTGTTATTTTTTAGATAATATTTCTTCTAGGCTCCCAAAATCTTCAGTAACAAACAAGTTTTCTTTTAAAAAGTATTAAGTTATCAAAACATTTGCCAGGTCCTAATATTAAATCCTAGCAGTCAGCAATGTTTAAGTTCAGCCATATCATTTTGCTGAGTAAGTCATGCTAAAACTTAAAGTTTTCCCCTCAAAATGGTCTTTCCAAATGAGATTGATATTGTGAGAAAAAAAGAAAAAAGAGAAGAACGCCTTCATCATGAGGAATTATGGAATTAATTTTCTTTATATACTCTGTTTGCACAAGACATTTTTGTTAACTCTTAATAAAAATACCATTCAGCTGCTACTTTCATTGTTTTTATCCTGGGACCAATACAACATTGTCATTATTGGATATAAAGTGCTGTAAAAACAAATCTAATTTGTTAAGTTTATTTTGATAAGAAATAAATATAAAGGTAGTGCATAGTTTGTACAGTGCTGCTATCATAGGACTCCTGGGTATAATTTATATAAAGAAAATAAAAAAGCATACATAACTTTCTAGTTGATTTCCTTTAACAGGGCTAATTGAAAACAGTTTCTGTTATTTAAAAGTAATTTATTTTAAATATACTTTTTAAAACAAAGTTCTTATTGATATCCATTTTAAGTATATTATCTCAGTGTGGGATACAAGTAAAAGGTCAAATCTTGTAGGAGTATTTTCTGTATGACTCAGTTCTGATCATAGATAAACTTATCGGAGAAACCAAATTAGTTAACCTTTTCACTACCAAAAGCTCGTTTTAACAGGCTACGATGGTTTCTTTCACAAATACAGGACTTCAAAGCTCACACTTCTGTTCTGAAACATGAAAAAAGGGAGTGCTAATTTCTCTTTCCTCTCTCTGATAAAAGGCAAAGGTTCGTGATTTTAACATGAAATTAGACTTGTTGAGACTCAGTATGTAGGCACAGTAAGCAATACACTTAATTTTTAGTCAGGAGCTGCTGTGCATAGCGGTGCAGAAACGGATGCATTTTTTTTACTGTGATTATGTCTGTAATTTATGGACATTGTTGAATTATATATTTTTTCTTGCCCAGTAGCATTATCCGTATGTATGGATCTGATTACTGGAGCACCGAAAGACAAAATGGCTGTAGGTGGCATATCTCTAGAAAGCAGCCTCTTTCCATAAGGCTTGATAGGCTGTCCAATTCCTGCCCGGTTAACTGGCTCGCGACGTTTCTCAGAAATCCCTTCAGCTCCGCTTCCTCCTTTGTTTCCATCGCAGCGGCACCGACAGTTCAACGACTTGGGTTGTTTCAATACACTCAGCCTAACTCAACAACGCCAGAAACTGCCCTTCTTTCCTAAAGCCAAATCCAGAGTGATTAAAAGGCTTTAATGGACTTCAGATCCGGGACCACACTCATGTCTGGGAAAAACTTTCTCAGATGCTAATGTGCCAAAGCCCTCTTCATGGCATTTGGCAATCTCACCTCTTATCAGCACAATTTAATGTGGTAGCTGGGGGACAGTTTGACTCATGGAGAGTTTTGCCTGTGAACTCATTCCTACCACCTTTACTTATTTTGCATAGTATCGACACTCACTGGCTTGAGTGAAAAAGTTGTGCTGAAAGGGATTAAAAATGGTCTCTCTCCAAATGGCTCCCAGAGAGCTACATTTCAGGCAGTATCTGGAGGAAAGCTCTTGAGACACAGATATTAATAATATTTCTAATGTTCAGTGAAGTAAACACATTAAAAATATCCGAGAGTGAAGATATCTAGAAATCTGGTTTTGAAGGTCAAAGCACGTAGCCTGTTAGCTGAGCTGTAGGAGTAGACTGGTTCTGCACAGAAAGAAGTAAAAAAAACCCCAACAGTCTGTAAAGCTTGTCCCAAGTTGAACTCTAGTGGGCTTGGGGGGGAAATTTTGTCAGCCCTGGTCATATGCAGTAAAACATTTGTCTCATGCTGGTTGTGGCAATGAACATTTTTTTTTCTTCCATAATTTACAAAACATGAGCAAGTAGGTAGTTAAAGCATTTCAATTCTTCCATGAATGGAATAATTGTACGTGGTATTTTCTAAGCAGAGAAATAACTGGCGCTTGGGGAGTTACTTTGTCACTCTCACAAAATGTAATTTCATCCAAATGGGAAAAATAATGCAATTATCTGGGCAGATAATGCAGCACACTTGGCACACATGGGCAGTGAAGATAGCATTTTATTTCATGAACAAGAGACTAGTGCTTTGGAAAACTCGTTGGATTGCTTTTAATTATTAAAAAAGCAAATTCATGGTTTCTTTGTGGACTAGTCATACTGTATAGTATTTTCTTTTTTGTTCTATTTAAATTTAGATTGGTTATTCATACTTCCTGGCAGTGGTTATAAGAGGAGGATGACTGAGAATTTAGTAGGTGAGTTAATCTCATTTTTACTGTGTCTCAAGAGCCACCCACTTTCCCTTCATATGACTCGATACCAGAAAGTTCTTACAAGTTTTGCAGAGTGAGACAGAAGTTTTGACCTTCTTCTTTTCTGCCCTGTTTTTGTTGCTCCCCTTTATTCTTCTGCACATTTCTCATTTTCCAGCTCCTCTCCCCAGCCCGACACTCGGCTCATCTCCGCATACGCCTCCTCCCTGCAGATGCCGGGTGGGATTGCCCAGTGGGCATTTGAGGTCAGGGAGTCAGTAGAGAGTGATTAGCTGGCTGCTGACTCAAAGGGCTGAAGCCCTGAGGTCTCCAGCAAAACCGCATCTGGAGCTCCATGCCCTGAAAATGAGCGTGCTCCTAATGTCCATAAGGAATCACTCGAACATCAGGGCTGCTGAGCCTGGGTGGATTTGTGCAACAGGTGAGCACCGTGAGGTGTTGAAGCCGTTCTCCCTATTGAAGTGTTACAGCTTCCCCCTACAGTGGGTGTCAGGGGACATCATGACATGGAGGTTTGTACCACAGCTCCACTTTCAGCCTGAGTTCTTGCAGAGGTTGTGATTGGGTCTCCTCTTTTCCATTTGGCCAATTAGTTTCATGTGGCTTTTAGAAATGCTGGTAACTTTGAGATCCGTATCGCATTTAGCTTCTCTGGCCAAGGAGTTCAGCAGCTTTTCAAAGGGAAAAGACACAGATGTGCACACGCGGGCACTGACACTGTCTTGAAAACAGGGCTAAGTTATAGCCAGTAGAGAAATCTTTTTGGCAGTCTGGCACTAGCAGTTGCACTAGCCCTTGGTGAGGATTTTCAGTGGGAAATTTGATCTAGGTGTGGTGTCTCTCGACGTTTCATTTTCTGACTTTCACTGAAAGATGATCGAAACAGGAATGTGCTGCCAGTCTCATTAGCTGAGATAATGAGAATAAGGGAGATTGCAAATGGCTCAATGCATCTTGTAACAGGTATATTAAAACATTGTCCTGATGTCAGTGAAGTACACAAACCCTCGGTGATAAATCTTCCTGGTGTACCTCACAGCTTCTGAATCTTTCTATATACTCTCCAACGTTTCCACTCCTAAAATAACCCTCATTGTCCCGAGTCTTTCAAATAAAGCACTACCAAAACATGACACCATTTAGCAATGGGCTGGAGAGACCTTTCCTCTCCCCATTGCCACTCTGGGTCATGCCCAGGGCTCCCTCTGATCATGAAGCAACAGCACAACCCCGTGCTCTGCTCAGCAGCTGAGCACACGCTCCTTTTTCTGCTGTAAGCCTATGATGAGCACAGCAGCAAGACAGCTGTGCTTGGGAAAAGTTTCCAGGTTGTAGCAGTGAAATATAGCAGAACTTTAAAGCCCAGAAGTGACAGTTTTGAGCTAGAGGAAGGTTATCTTGTTTTTCCCCCAAGTACGTCTGTTGGTCTTGGGAAAGATGTGGCCTCTTTCCAAACCTCACCACACTCACAGCCCTAGACTATCTTGGCTGCAACAACAATAAAAACTACCTTCAGCTTTATATTTTCTTTTCCATTTCGAGCCCTCTAAATTATATGTTGACATTCTCACTGCCAGCTGAAGAGCAGCATATCTCACAATATTGCTGTCTTCATGTGGGACACGTGGCATCATGTTGAGGAACATGCCCAGAGCAGTGGGTTGTGGACTTCACCTGCAGCCAGCTACAAAGAGTGAAAGTCGCAGCAGCTGCCAAAGGAGAGGTTCATAAAGGAGTTGAACACTTTGAATCGAAAAGGGGGAGCTGTGAGTGTTTTGAAGGATCAGGGTTTAAGGACTTCTCTTGGCTTCAGCTTCAGGCAAAGCCGGAGCATCTTTCACTGACAAAGAAATCAGCCTTTTTGACCGAAGTGATAAACAATTGATTGTGTGTTTCTGCTTCCCTGCTTCCCAGTGCCTCACACTCCTGAGTATGGATGCCTCTTATTAATTATCGTGGACCTGAAACCTTTCCGCAATTACTGTGGTTGCAGTTCTGCAAATAGGAAGTAATAGTGAGACACGATCACTCAGTTTGGCCCTGCTGTGTCTGTGGGCTTCTCTAAAGGTTGACTGAACACAGTGTCCCACCATGGCTAATTTTTCCCTGCACTATATTATCTCTAAGAAAGCTGAAGCCATACGATTCCCCTTTTGCCCTCCCACTACATTTTTATGTTCTGAGGGGGAAAAAAAAAAAATCAGCTTTTTTTTTTTTCAGCTGGGAGAGACAAAATATATGCTTCTAATGTGCTCTTCGACTCATTACCCAGCTGCAGAAAGTGCTCCAGTGTGCAAGTACAGGAGATGTGTTTGTGTCTGGTCATCTCTGGAATGCGTAGCCGCTGAGTGAAAGGCTGGGAAACTCTTGCGGACGGCTGTGCCAGTGATGACCTGCCAGCACTGACAGCCTGGTCTCTGAGGGTGGAGAGGGATCGTGGGCGCCTCTGCAGCACTGAGGGTCTCCAGAATGCTGGGAGCGTGAAAGCTGGAAGGATGCCCCACACCAGGATCTCCTGGTGTTTCCTTGAGTCCCTTAGGGCCTTACAACTGGCACTCAGCAGTTTGTAGGATTGGGCTTCTGCTGGCTGGAGAGGAAAAAAACCTCATTTGTGCAGGATTTCTGTATGTGCAAAAGGCCTGCTAAAAAACGGATGAAATTAAAATGATCGCACATGTCCTTCAGCTTAGGAAAAGAGAGCTCTAAGTGAGAGCATGTGTGCTCTGACTGGGGCTGAGAAAATGTCAGTCTGATGTGCTTGGGAAGTTCATATGGATACAAACAGGGAGGCTCCCTGCTGCCCACAGATTTCCCACATAAAAGTCCTACTGGTAGCCGTGGGAACTTAGCAGCAGCCACGCTGTGGCTAAAGTCACCATTTTAAAAATGTAGTGAAATTAGTGTTCATAAAAGTGAAAAACATGCCACAAGAATGAAGATGTTCTGATTCACAGCCATGAAAATTACATGAGTTCTGGCATTAAAAAAAAAAAAAAAAGCGGCTAAATTTCGCAGTTACTCTGGCTTCAGAAGGGGATTGCTGGTGAATTTTTAAGAAGTTCCTTTGAGTAAAAAATCTTGGCTATCCTCAAATCAATTTGTTGCACCAAAACATACCCGCCTCTCCCGAGTGGTGCCCATGATGTGACGCTGGTCCTTCTCAGCAGCCCTGTGGAAAGGGCCGATCCTGTGCTGCACAGTGGCCCCTAGTGAAACTGAGCAGTTTGTTCCAGAGTCTGTGAAATAATTTCCAGCAGCTGGTTTGTTACTAATTTCAGTTCTGCCTTCCGATCTGACCCTCATCTCACTCAAACTATGCCACTTGCTATGTATATTTTTAAGACAGTTTAAAAAGCCTCATGGGAGGGCTTGATGGACCAACAGACTTGTCCCAGTATAAACTGAGCATGAACCTGGGACCCAGAGGCAAAGGTAATGCTAGGAATAATGCAACTTAACAGTGTCATTTAGCAGCATTTTCACTTTGAATTTTCCTTTTAAAATTTTTCTTTCTGCCATGGGTGCCATAAGGAGAGGGGACAGTTGTGCCAGCTGCCACTCTTGCTAACTAGAATTTGGATTTTTGTGTTGCATCTCTGTTCCAATTACAAAGACTCACCCTCAAACAGGTACTCTTGTCCCTTGCAGCTTTTCTTTTCTTGCACCACAAGGATCTGAAACATCAAATCTGCTATTTTCCTGTGTCCTATCAAGCCTGTTTTCCTTGATTTTCCAGGAGAGATGCTACAAAGTGACAAGCGTCACTCTCTTTGCTCCTCTCAGAGTTCCCTCTGCCACCATGCTGTCTTGCAGAGCAGCAACAGTAAAAGCTACCTTGGGAAGGAGGTGGCAGCTGGCTATTGTGCTCACTGGGCAGACACCACCTTCCCATCCCCACCCCCATGCCAGCAACAGCTTATGACAGCAGCAATCTTAAAAATAAAACAGGAAATGATTTCAATAGGGGATGTGGTGGCTGACAGAGAAAAGTGGGGTAGGTCTGAAGTGCCGTTGTTCTTTCATGTGAGCACCGGGGCCCTGCAGAAAGGTTGCAGAGGAACGAATGTTTGTGCAGCCTTTCATGTGGCAGAGGGACCTGTGCTTGTTGTTGTTGTTGCTGCTGCTGAGACCCATTGTGGTGGCTGTCCTCCTGACCTGGGTCCGAGCGCTGCCGGTGGCAGTGCGGCAGCATTTTGCTGGAGCTGTGTGGTCCTGAGGTGCTGCTGGCACTCACTCGCCAAGTGTGTAGGCCTGGCCCAATGGTCTGGCCTGAGTTTGGGCCACCGTGACAATCCCTCCACTGCAACATCTGAACTGCTTCCTTGCACTAACTGCAGCTGGGATAGCTGTGCTCTGGCCAGTAAATAATTCACTTGCCCACCACATTCCAGGATGAGATACTGTTTTGGTCCGATGCCTGAAGGAAACACCTACCCAACCTGCTATTTAATCTGAGAAGAACCTCTAGCATTTGACTGAATTATTGAAGGGGAGGTCTTCAAATGCCCCAGCCTTAGATGCTAAGAGCTCCTCATCCTCTTTGTTTTCTCCTGGAAGATCAGCTGAAAGAAAGAAGAGGTCTGGGTGAGTGCTGCTTCAGCAATGCTGAGCAGTCAGAGCCTCTCAAGCTAAAAGATGCTTCTTGGCCTCAGAAAGCTGGGTTTGGTCTTGGAGATAATGTCACGGGCTTTGAAATGTACTTCTGGTCTGCTTCCACCAGCTTTGTATTTATAGTGAACTTTTATTTCTCTCACCAGCTGAGTTAAGTGTTTTTTTTTTTCCTGTAGCATTCAAATGCTTGGAATAGAGGTTCAAATCCTTCTCTGCCTTCAAACACAGACATACCATATCTGGGTCAGGAAGTCCCTGACCTCTAAATCGCTGGAGGTTGACAGAGTATATCATGGTAGTTTTACTATAGGCTTGGCCTAGTCCTGTACTCTTCCCTATTGCCAGCTTTAGAGACGGGATATTGGGCTAGAGGGACCTTTGGTCCGACCTCCTATGGACATTTTTATGGTCTTTTGTCTTTATATGATGCCTCTGGGGGCTAATAGAGATTTTGTAAACATAAAGAAGTCACTGTGATCCAAGAAGAAGTTGTGAGCATAGGAGGGCTCTCCCAGCCCAGTGCTCCCTGGGAGCAAAGGTCTGATAAGAGAAGTGGATGTCTGGAAAGCACTGATGAAACAACTTCCAAAGTCTATCAGTTGCTAGATAGATGGTCCTCAGTGGGTAATGAAAATAACTGTTTCTGGACACTTCTTAACACACAGTTTAAGATTTGATAATTTCATACAATATGTAATTTATCATTTGCTTTCCTTCTGGCATTGACCCACAGGCCTCGTTGGAAACAGCAGAGCTACGTCTCTCCTTTGGCTTCTTAGTTAGTTTCTTCAAGGGATAAAGAGGTCCCCAAAAGGGACCTGTGCCCCCTTTGCCAAGCCCTGGAGGCCTGCTGAGAAGCGTGGGCACCAGTGCTTGTTGTTCTCTAAGTGGAGCAACTCGAGCATCACGAAGCTGTGCATGGTGTTAGGCTCGCTGAGACCTGTGGTGTCCGTGCTGCCACTGGCTATGGGCTCTGAGATATCTTTGCTGCACTTAGAGGGTTTTGAGGCAGCACAACAGCATCTGCTGAGACTCCTCTGAGCTTGTTTTCTCTTCTGCCTTCCTCTCCTCTCTGTTAGGTCAGAAGGAGCAAGCAGGACAGAAATCCTTCATGTAACTCCATTTTCCTTTCCCCTTTTCAGTTTGCTTTTAGAAGGTGTTTCTAGGTAAGGTAGAGCAGCCTCATGGCTGAGGAAGAACCTCAGCCAGGCAATGAGAAAGGCTTGCCTAACTGGCCCCAATACCTAACCTGTGCCCACCTCCCTTTGGGGCCAGCACAGCTGCTTTGCCATATGAAGAGAGAGGAAAGAAGAAATGAATATTTTGATGTGAAAAAAAAAAAAGAGTCAGGGAAGGATTTAAAAAAATCCTGTTCATTTTTCCGTCTTCCCTTGCCCTTCCAAGCCTAGAAAAATCCCCTTCAGTATGACATTAAGCCTGTAAGAAGTCCTATTCTCTTTTTTTAGTCAGACGTTGTGGAAGGGTTTAGAGCTATGGTTTCCTAGTCCTGCACTGAAGCTGCTTAACCCTCACTGGCATCATTGTGATCCCTGCGTTCTGAGCTGGAGCTTCAGCATTGACAGTTGTAAGGAAGATGCTGTTTTAAAAATCAGTCCCCACATTCATGTTTTGAGCACTCACCAAATGGTCCTGAAGATTCAGATCTCTGTGTGCCCAGCCCTGCCACCCCCTATTCCCCCAAGGGAAAGGCCACAGCCCTGCCTCTGTGGCCAGAGCCCATCACCAGGATGGAAAGTCCAGCAGAGCTTACCAGTTACCCTGGGAAGGAAAAAGAAGGTTTTGCTTGCACAGCAGGTGCTTTCCTGCATGTTGTGCAGCTTTAAAAACTCCAGTATTTTAATCAGAATGAACAAAGTGTATGGTCCTGCTTAAAGGCTTTCTAAGTGCCACATTATGACTGAAGAAGAGCCAACAGTTTGCTTGATGTTATTCAAGTGTCAGTGCAAAATACAGCCTGAAAAAACCCCACTTCACAGTGAAAAATGCCCTGCGCTCACAGGATCAATTAAAATGGCTGGTAGGGATTCTGCTACGAAACTGGAAAACACCCCAGAAGCCAACCCGTGACGACTCATGGAGAGTGTCAGACATTTGTAGAAAGTTAAAAGTATCTAAATGTAAGTAAGCACTTTTAAAGCTGTTATTGCTGTCTGTTCATGCCTCTCACTTGCCTAATCTGTGGGGATCCTTGTTACTCATTCAGGGAGGGAGGCAAAGATCACTGAAGTCAATAGAAAGATGCAGAGTGATTTCAGGCGGTTTTAGGTGAGGTCATGTACTTTGCTCTCTCCGACTGCCAGTATCCTTGGGGTTCGCTGCCATCCGAGCCTTTGGTGGCCTCTACGGCTGCAGCAGCAGTTTCTGAATTGCAGCGAGAAGTTGCAGTTCTGGAGGGTCACGTTTCTGAGATGCCGGCCTGCCCCAGCCCCCTCGCACCGCAAGCCAGGGGATTCTACAAACATGGCCAAAATCATCCCTCCACTGATGGCAGATCAAGTAGACCTGAAGATGAAGGATTTTGAACTTCTTTTGGTAATAAAAACTAAAGGCTGCTTTTCTTACTCAATGGCATGAGGTAAGAAGGTTTACGGAAGAATTAATAGTAACCTTTACAAATGCTGAAGTCACAAACACGCGTGTGACTTCAGTGCAAACAGGGTCCACACGCGCGGTTTGCTGACAGGCAGCAAACTTGCAGGCTCACCAAAATGCATGGTTTGACTGAACTTCAGGGCTGGGGAATAAAACCAGCAAAACTACAAAGCTGCAGTTTACTGCCTGGTATTTTTTTAACACGAATATGTCCACAAAACAGTCGGCGTCTGCAGTCATTTTCTGCGAAGACGGATACAGCAGCCGATCGAGTTACTCAGAGCCGAACCCTGCACCCGGGCTGGCCAGGCTCTCCCTGTGTCTGGGGCGGCCACATCCCTGAAAATCCCCCCGAGGAGGACGGGTGTGAGCAGCAGCACGGCTCCCACGGGGTGCTCCGGCACTGGTCCCTGGCGGAGGGATGCAGGGCGCTCTCCGGGGAGGCCGGGCGCTGGCGCGGCGCGGCGGCAGGGACAGCTGTTGAGCGCGCAGACAGCCACCCACCCACAATGTCTGCAATGCACACAGCTGCTGCCTGGCTGCATTACAAAGGTGCCCCGCAGCAGCACATGCGCCGGCTGCGATACCAGTGGCTGCGAGCCCTGCTCGGGCTATATTTTACAAGTTCGTTTGCTATGGCGCTGCAAGCACAGGCACGCTTTTATGGCATCCAGAGCATTTCGCTGAATGATTTGGTAGTACGCTACTGACCAGACAGCGCGTTTCCAGATTTAGATTATAAGAGGAAAACAGCAAGTGGTAGGTTCAAGTGCAGGTCAGTGGATATGTTATACCAGGGCTCCTCCGCTGAGCACGGGAGTACTCGTGCTCCCCCAGGACCAATACCTTAATCTGTGCTCAGCAGAGATGGCCTAAGGTGTTTGCTTTTATGATTGTCAGTACCATTCACACTGAGAAAGTGCTGTTGTCACATTGTAAACATAATTTTTAATATTGCAGAATCTTTTTGGTTGGTATTTGGGCTTAAAACCCAATTGTATGATGTTGATTTCTTCCTGTTCTCTAGATGTATTAAGCAGCATTTTAGCAGGAGGCTTTCAGGAAGGAAAAGAAGGTACAGAGGTGAGAGGATGTTCTGAACCTGCTCATGGGCTTGCTTTTAAATAGCCAGTACCAGTGAGCACAGTTTGGAGGAGGAAAGTAAAGACAAGCTGTAACCCAGGCCATGAAAACCACATTTAGTGTTGATGGCCACACGATGGATACATATGGGAAAACAAGTACTGCAGCACAATGTCATCGGCATTCGGCACGAACAAGCAGCATTTAAATATCTTACCTGTAATAAAACGTGAGTTTACAGACAATGTAAACCAACTTACTGACCTGACTCACGTCCACCACGCGAAAGTTTGTTGAGAGAGTTTGTCCTGATATCTTACAGATTAAATTTTGTTTAGCTAAACTTTAGATCGCATTTAAGGTCGATATCTCCTTTAAAGATAGGCCCAGGGCTGCATGAGCCCCCTCTTCCTTCTCTCCCAGTGTAAATGGCAATTGCTGAAAGCAGGGGAGGTATGATATCACCTGAGAAAGCTGTGTACTGATTTGTTGCCACAAGGAGTAAAGCACCCTTTCTCACTCTCGCTGAGCTGAACTGCTTGTGAAAGTGCAGCCTGGCCCCTGCCCAGTGTTTGCAGAGTAAGATCTGGCCCATGTAGGAGTTAGTCATGAGTAACATGCCCAGAGTTATGCCTCAGGTTGCTAATGGCTCTCCCGCATCTTCTAACACAACAGTATTTTTTAATGTCAGTGTGCATCTTGTCCCTGGAGGTTGCAAATAGTGGCTTTTGGGAAGGTGGTCCCTGTCCCTGGGCAGAAAGGACATGTGAGAGTTGGGGGGCAAGGGATGGGGAGTGCGTCCATACCAGCAGGGGAATTGCCTGCCCCCAGCACAATGCCCTAACTTGTTTTTTATTTCAAGTATTTATTATTGTGAGAGGGAGACTTGGAATAGTTGGAAAGGTGAGGTATCGGCAGCTTCGCAGCCTGAAGTTCTGATGCATCCTTTAGGAAGGCTGGGTTCACTGGAGCAGCTATAAACACAATAAAACAC
Source organism: Mohoua ochrocephala (assembly GCA_013398855.1). Classification (NCBI taxonomy): domain Eukaryota; kingdom Metazoa; phylum Chordata; class Aves; order Passeriformes; family Acanthizidae; genus Mohoua; species Mohoua ochrocephala. The sequence continues at coordinate 102,829 of VZTA01002875.1, forward strand.
ACACACACAGTAGCACTTTGAGGCTGATAAGACTTATTTTTCAGGATGGTGTCTTTTTCCCCTCAGAGCAGCCAGCTCAAATCCCGATTTCCTGCCTTAGCTCTTACTCAGGCAAACCTCCTATGGACCTACTCCTATCTGTAACAGAACGGATGAAAGTCTTCAGATCCTGACCCAGAAGGTACAAGACAGTGCTGAAATTAAGGTTCACAGAGCTACACCCCTTTCATTTAACCTAGTTTCTGTATGACACAGACACATCTGACTGTGTGGCAGTGCGGTGCAAGTAGGGCAGATGCTGTTCATTGAGAAGACGTTCATGTTGTGCCTGTGCTTGCAGCATGTCCCACTGAATGGGACCCCTCCTCTCACCCTTGTTCTGAGGATGGGGCTGCGCTGAGGTGGGGGAGAAGGAGAATAGGAGACATTTAGAACTGTGTTTCTGGAATAAATGATGGGATGTTTTTTTTGCTTTTGCCTCTGAATTTGACCTTTCTGCACAGGCGAAGTTTGTCAGATGATACGACAGGTGCTGGTACCATGAGGACAGTGGGCACTCCATGTGCCTGCCTACTCCCTGCTGGCTGCCCTCCCTGGAGAGCTCTGCACTTTCGCCCGGCCCTGGGGCAGGGTCTGGCCTCACAGAGGGGCTGCAGCCCCACGCTGTGTGTGAGGGAGCAGCACTTCACATTGGGATCTTGGATGCTGCTGGCAGATGTGGAGACAACCTCAGAGTGTACACACCAGGCAATCCCCTACTGACGGCAAGGCCTTCATTCCCAAGCAGTGCTAATTACCCAAAGCAAAGCTGGCAAACATTCAAACTCCCAAGCCTTTCCTAGGAAATGCCCTTTCCCTTTTCTCTTCCACATCATACTCCTCTGGCCTATCTGGTCAGCCTTCATGCCTGAACATGCCCTTGGCAGGGCGCTCCCAGCCGCAGCACGCCAGGGGACACGGTGACCTGCTGGCACACGTGGGCTGCAGCCACAGGGCTCACAGGGGGTTTTGTGCCTGTGTCTGTTCAGGAATTAAAAGAATCCTGAAAAGGTGAGAACAGAGGGTGAGAACCAAGGCAATGATACGTTCCTGAGCTGTTTTCCTTGCTGTAATTGCTCAGGTTTTAGAGCAAAGCAGAAAGCTGTGCATAGTAAACAGTGCTGCCTTAATGTGCCCCACAGTCAGTAAATGGTGACAAATGTAAGCTGGGGCTGTGCAGCTTTGCAGAAGGCCACCCAAAGGACAGGAGGCAAAGGGCTGGCACTGCTGGGAGCAGGTGTCACGGTTACTGCAGATGCAGCTGCGACTGCAAGCAGCCTTGTTTTGAATATGAAAACTTCAAGCTGGGAGGCACAAGGGCTGGCTAAAAGGGGGAAGGAAGAGGAGGAAGGCCTGTGCTAGGCGTGCTCAAAGAAGTGGAGCCGAGTTAACGTTTTTCTGTCTGAGCATGGCTTGGTTATGCCAAGCAGCCAACAGCCTCCCTTGTCGCCTTCCCTGCTCCAGTGCTTCAGATGGTGCATAAAAACCACTGCTATCCCTGCAAAAGATCAGAAACATCACACTTCTTTGAGAGTCCAAGGAAAAGTAACATGAAAAACCTCCCACTAAAAATGAATGCATTTGAACAAATGCCTCCTGACCAAACTCAACAGGTATGGGTAGGGCTGGTTGTCCATATTTTAGGCATACTCTGGTCCTTCCATGCCCCCTGTTTGTTGCTCACAAATCAATGACTTATGAATTTTTTTCCCGTTTTTTCTCAAGAACATGCTGTTTCATAAGTTCCCATATCTCAGCCTATCATGAGGAAACTCTTATTCTGTAAAAACCCTTGAAAAACTGAATATTTTGGTCTGCTTGATAATTTTAAAATAATTGCTGAATTATTAAATAAGGATTGAATCCAAAACTGGCAAAATTCCCAATTCTTTGCAGTTCTGACAATAATGGGCTTCTTTCTATCAGGACTTTGTTTTCTTTTGTTTTTGTAAATTATTTTTTGTCTTGGTGTTATGAGAGAATTTGCAGCCTTCCTCACAATATGCAGGAATTAAAAAAGTAGATCTCTTGTCTTTAAGAAGGTGATACGTCTAAAAATGGCAAAATCTGTCCAAAAATATGTATCAATGATAATTACTATTGCTGTTAAATATGTGCAAGTAACTTAAATAATGTATTTTAGCCTCATTAATTAAACACCAGAAATACTCCAATTTTACTTAAATACTCTATTCCATTAATACATAATAAACGTATGCAATAAATAGTACATCTGTTGTTTACTGCTGCTCCTTATTACTACGAGTTTTATGTCTGGTTCTGTTATTGGTACAAGGTCTGTTTTCGGCGAAAATTCTTCAAATGTCAAAACATGACTAAAATGCAGTAAACTGCAAGTAAAACAACCACATTTGAAAGAATGCAAAAAGCGCTTTGGCAAATTGTTATCTTTGCAGTGGTATCTTTGCTCTATATATTTACACAAATACACAGAAAGATATTATATATTAATTACACAGGAAAATCTTACTCATCTCTGTAGAAAAACAGGATAGAGATTTCACATGTGGCTCAGCTCTAGGACGATGTGATATTGGTGTCTGTGCTGTTTTCAAGATGCAATTTATCTAACACTGGGAAAGGGTATGGTTTGGCTGACTAAACTCTGGAGTGATGCTGAATGATAAAAGTGCAAAGGGGAATTTTTGGGGCGTCTAAAAGACAACGTATAAGACTCCGTAGGTGTAAAAAAAAACCCAAAAAGACTTTTTCTGGTGGTTGTATAAAAAGCTTGCTGACATTTTATGACACGGACTAACCTCCTCCCATACCTTTAACCCCCCCTCGCCAAACATAACTGCCTTAAATCTGAGTGCAACCACGCTCACACAGAGTTGTTATTTTGGCACTTTGGCTCATCTCGCCTCTCTTCGAGATATTTGTTGTACCCTCAGTGTTCCAAACTGGAATGGGCTGTAGTGTACATGGGCATGGCCGGGGAGAAGGGCAAGCAGACAAGTCCAACAGCTCATCTGGGATACACACCACCAGTCATCTGCAAAACACTGAGCATCACAGGCCTTCGAAAGTTGAGGCAAACCCTACATTGGTTTCAAATGCTGGGGAGGCAGAGATTTGCACACCCCATGCTGCCACTGGGTCTGCTGCAGGTAAGGGATGGCTCTGTGGCTGCAGGAACATGCCGAGCCAGGAAAAGACCTGCCATGAGCTAAGAAAGCTTTAATACTTGGAGGCATGGTGTGGAAATTAAGGTCAGTGGATTGGTGGGGATGCTCGTGAGAGCAATGTGCCCCAGGACAAATTTGCATGAGGAGAAGCACATTTGCATAATGGTAATGGGTGGGTCCAGGTGATGACAGATGGTCTTCTCCAGAATTTGCTCTTCCAGACAGGCTGGCTCCTTTCCACAGTGAAACCTGAGGTATGGCGACACTGCTGTTAGCACAGAGGTCTGAGCTAGCTCTCTGTCATAGGATTCCCAGAAGCCCCCGCCCTGTCCCATCTGCATCCTGGTGTCTCCAAGAAGCCAGGGGGGTGCCCAAACTTCCTCCTGGGCTGCCCAGCCTGGGCCTTGCAGGGTCCTGCACCCTGGGGAAGCTCTGGGCAGGATTAATCCCAGCCAATCCATGGGCCAGTTGGCAGGGAGAAGGACATGTCCATGGAGGTAGATCTGGATGTTCAAGGGGCTGTTGAAGTTATTCTTCACAAGGGCCTTTTGGTTTTGGTTCCAGAGGGAGCCTTATGTGAGCAGGGCTTGCTGCTCTTACCTTCCCAAAGCCACCCAGGTGGAAATGCCCACTTCGACCTAAGCCGCCTTTTGCGAGAGATGTGCAGACAGATGGTGGCCAAGGGTCTCGGTGGAGGTAAGTCACCCTAAGTCTGCTCCTTCTCCTGCGGTGTAGTCCCAGGTCTTTGGACATCAGCTTTTTCTCATTCCTATCTACCACTGCTTCAGGGCCTTTCTTTTTGAGGAATGGGGAAATCCGGGTCCCATTGAGTTATGGAGAAAAGAGGGATCTTGATTTCTGTGGTACAGGGTCTGGACTTCCCTCTCTCTGATGCTGGACCTTCATTTCAGGCCACCAGAGCAAACCCATGATTGCTGCTGATCTTGGTGGAGTCCCAGGTCTGCGCTGACAGCTTTTCCAAAAGAGCTTTGCTGCTTTTTCTTGCAGTCCTAGAAACTGACTACACAGTAATCCTGGCTGTGAATATTTTTTGAAAAACAGATTGGCTCCAGCAAGGTAAATAAAAGCTTGAAAAGTCAGTGCTCCTCTTTCCATCCCCCCCAGGTTCATAGAAAGCAGCAAAAAAGAGTATAATTATAGTTGAATCTTGGGATTTCTTTAGGAAGCAGATCTTAGGAGTCCGATGAACACCAACCTGCAGCTGGATGCAGTGGACTTACTGGCTTTTCTCCTTAACATTAAAATCTCATTGAACTGGGAAGGGTGCCTGCCAGGTGTGGGTGGCAAAGCTCTCAGATATTGATTTTCGGTCTGTCGGTATTAAAAGCAAAACACTTCTTTCATGTCCCCAGACACTGTATCAGAGCCCACAGTGGCTTGCAGGGTATTTCTGTGCATCGTGGCAGTGAAGACAATAGAACATCCTGTGAAGTAACAGACTTAGCAAAACACCAAAGAGAAAATTGTGAAAAACACACTTCTCTGTTCCTTTTTTTTAACACAGACTTTTGGTTAAAAACACAAATATACTGCATCTGTAATGGCTTTCTCTTGTGATTTGGCTTCTTTTTAATCCTCAAACCATTTTAAGTTCCACTCCCCTCCCTCAAACCCTGTTGAAGCTTGATGTGGGAGAACATAGGCTTTTTTCCCTACTGCTTTCAGTCACCGTCTGACATGTTCTGAATGTGCCTTGATGTGTCCGCTGCTTTTAATATTGCTGGCTAACAAAAAGCACTAGATTTGTTTCCTCCTCCTGACACACATATTTTTTGTTTCTGTAGAAAAATATTGCCGTATTTTGCAGGGGGATTATACGGGACAGCAATGTAAAAACCTCCATAAAGTCACTGCTTGGTGCTGACTTAGTCAATCAGACAATGCCAGTTTTACTATGGCATTACCTACTCATAGGCTGGGGCATCTTGCATGCTAAGTATTGTGCTGGTAGACCTTGATGCTTGCAAGCAAAAGGCTTGTTCTTGCAGTTGTGGCTTTGAAGGCAGTGGGAACTTCATTTCTTCTCTTAAATTTATTAGTGCCTGTCTCCAGTGCTCTTTGGGACGCGGCACTATTGGAAGTGTAACCTCAGAAATGGGACTTGGTATTGAGGTGCTGCAGCCTGCACAAACAAAATGGCTTTTTTTGTTTGTTTGTTTCTTTTTTTCTTTTTCTTTTTTTTTTTTTCTGGGAGGCATCATGCCTACACCAGGATGAGAAACATCCTTCTACCAACATACACCTTCCCTGTGTTTTCAGGCACATGCAACTTCCTTTGCTACTGCCCGGCCTAGGTCCACGTCCAGTTTTGCTATATTTATATATTTAAAGTTTGTTGTATCTCCCTCGAAGCTGGCTGAATTCTGTTGGTGTGGGACGTGCTTCCTTCAATGTCTACTAAGTTTATGGCTGCAGCACCAGCATTTTAATAGCTTTGGGAATGGATGATGCTCTGTGAAAAGAATGATCTGCCAGCAGTTCAGGGAAGGTATTGATCAGCCACATTGCCCACTTGTGCAGACCTTTGCTGGAGTATCAGTATCAAAACAGGAAACGATGTGAGAAATGTTAATGAAACTTGACAACAACAGCTCAAAAGGTGTTTGATCCACCATTTGAATGTATATAACTATTACAGGATGAGGAAACAGGAAATACGCTGAGGGGGAGGAGATAAGAACAGAGAACTGTAAAAAGAATAAAAATACTGAACTTGAAAAATTCCAAGTCACCTTTTCTAAGTCAGCTGGCATGCATGAGGCATTCGTCACAGCACACAGCTCCTCGTTTAGGCATTATGCACATAAAACCCAAGGAGCCAGAACTGAGGTCCTTCAGCAATAATTTTTACCATGCCACTGATTATGAGACCAAGTTAATGCCATGAAGAAAAACTCCAAATGAAAAAAAAACAAACAACCCAACCCCCAAACATATTTGCCAGCAAGGGTTTTAAAATTTTCAAAACCAAACCAAGTCTCTGTGGTTCCTGTTTCTGCATTTGCCTACAGCTTTGATTAAATAAAATACTGCAGTGCTATTCCTGTTCAGAAGCAGTATTGTCATTTCATGGTGACTTTTTTCTCTCCTCAGATCCCCTGCACACCACCCCACATTTTTCCATACGTAACTGAGTCAGGAAAAAATAAAAAAGAAAAAGAGCACACACCCTCTTTCCTCCTGCTGTGTTTTATGGCAGTAGGTTCTCTGCTTTCTTCTTGTTGAGTTCCCTACTAACCCACTCCAAAGTGTTACTCAATGAAGTCTAGAATTGTGTTAATATGAAAGAAATGTTCCGGGGTGGGGGAGGAGGGGAAATTGATTTGAATGTAAGAACAGCAAATGCTTCCCTTTTGTCACCTTTTCTTACCAGCACTCAAAGCATTTTGAAGACTTAAAGTCGTGAGTCACAGTTTTTAGACAAAGGAATTGGGCTCCAGAGTTGATGCTTGATAATTAGTAAACTAATTGTGAAGTTCAGGTCTGCTGATTCTTAGCCTCCGGCCCAGATCCATTGAATGATACCATTTCCTGTTTCAATTACGCTGAAAGAAACCATTTTCTAATGTGCAGGACACCCACTAAGGTCCTTAAAATGCCCTTTGAACATTTGAGAACAGGGACCAGTAGTTACAGGTCACATACTTCCTTCTAGTCCTGCACAAACTGATGGAACTTTGTGTCTTCGCAGGAGAGAACAGAGAGGAGATGCCACTGTGTTGGGAAGGCAAGGAAAGAACGACTGGCCTGTGGACCAAGAACAAGAGCATCCAAGGTGTGGAAGCAAGGCAGATTGCTAAGCGTTTTCTGGTTCTTGGAGTCTATTGTATTTAGTCTTAAAAATGCCCCTCCCTTGGGGCCATGATATCATCGCCTGGCATTCCATGAACTTCCCCCAAAGTTCGTTCATGTCCTTCTATGTTAGACAGGAATATAAATTTCTTCGTAAGTGGAGTGAAATACCACCTGTACAATTGACCTGTCAGGCTGGAGACAGCGCGGCTGGTGATGAGTCCCCTTTTCATCATCTCCCAAAGGCAGGAAAGATAATACAGTAACCTATTATGAAACAGGCTTTTTATAGAAGATGATTTCTCTGTGACACAGTCTTCTCGTGTGTGATTAACTCTTCTTTGGGTAGTGATAATGAAAACAAAGCAAACTTGTGGCTGATGTAATATCATGATGCCCTTCTTTAAGACTGACTGTAAGTGTTAAGAGCACTCCCACTAATCTCTTTTTTGAAAAGCAAAAGAGCTATATCCAGTTTGACTAGTGAGTCATCTTTTACCCTCCTGGTCCAGTTCATGGGTTTCCAGCTGACTTCACAGTTTCTATACTCCTCTGACCTCCTGCTCACTATGAACCTGGGCAGAAAGTGTTTGCGGGTGCCTTGAGAAGGCACTGGGAGCTGAGAAATGTGCTTAACACCGTGTGTCCTTGTGGGCTCTTAGGGGGAAGCCTTGTTGCTTGACTTAGGGAAATAGAAAAAGGTTGAGTGCAGGTGGGTTCCATGCCAGCGGAATGGAGGCAGTCACTGGTGCTGGGAGCAAGAGAAAAAGGTTGGTGTGGAGACGGTAACAAGAGGTGAGGTGTGGAGAGGGATGACACATGCAGGATGCAGGATGAGGTAATTCTTTCCAGTTGTCCTTGGCCTTCCTTTTTTATCTTGGTGCTTTCCCAGTAGCAGTCTCTTCTCTCAAACTTTTCCTCGTTTTTTTCAGATAGAAAACCACAGCAGGCTCACAGGAGGGCAGCAGGCTCAGGAGGACTGTGTGCTGCTTTCCTTGTAGACAGAGGGACTCAGTACCTTGGATTAATGATTTATGAAACAAACGAACCCAAACCCCACCACAGCAATGAGTGAAAAACTCCCAGGGTAAATTGGTTTTTTCTGAATGGGAACAATAGAGAATATTTAGCTAGAGGGACCTTCTATGAACACTTTCCTCTTTCTGTTCATCTATTCATTAGAAAATGAGAGTAGATGTAAATGAGCCCAGTGAGAGCTGGTTGAGGTAAAGGCAGGACATAGATGAGCAATTGGCGGAGACAAGAGGAAAATGCTGGGGGAGCTGAACAACCTGCAAGGCTTTGAGGGACACAGACTATGTTTGTGAAGGTGCAGAATGGAATTTGTGCCCAGCCTACTGCCAGGGTCAGCTAAAGAGGTGGCAGTGGAACATAATTTTCAAGAGTGTACAAGGCCTTAGGGAATGTAAAAACCAACTCCATGGCACAATATGAAATATAAACCACTGACTGGTGGAGGGCTCGACCTTAACCATCTCCTTTCATGTAAAAAAACTACATAGCAATGAACCCCTGCCTGTGCTGGCCTGGTGCAAACCATCAGAGAGAGCACATAGCTCTAGTGAGTTGGCACAGGCAGAAGAGACCCCAGTATTAAGGCAGTCGTCCCCTGCCCTGCTTGCTACTGCTCAGGCACAGAATGCAAAAAGAGTCAAGGTGCAGGACAAGCCTAGGAAAAATCCAATTCAAGTGTGACATTCCTCATGTCAGAGAACTGCAATGGATGCAGTCTTGTCAGAGGCTTCAGACTTGCAGTTAAGCAGGAGGAAGCTGGTGGCACCTGGCAGTGTCTCCTCAGGTGCCAGTGCCCTCCACATACTGCAAGTGAGACTTTTGTCCTTCCTTTCAGAGCCAGCACTGCCTGGACTGCGCTGTCTGGGATGGCAGCATGTCACCTTGCTGGGCTGGCTGGTGGTCTGGTGTGAGACGGCAGCTCTTTGTTCCTGTGAAGAAACAGGTCACTGTGGTTAACCATGCTGACTCCTTTAGGTGCAAACAGCTCTTCCTGAGCTTACGTGTATTGATCTGCTCTGTGACATCAACAGGACGGTACGTAGGGGGAGAGATATGCTGACTTCAGTCATTTAAACTTCTGACAAAATCCCACACAAGGAAGATCTGTGGGTACAGGAGTGAGAAGTTGCTAGAGGCAGGCATTGACATGTGGCAATAAATGGCCACTTGACAGACAGCAAATGATGGGGCTCAAGAAGTGCCCTGTTCCCTGTAGGGCATGGCTTGGGCTGGGGGCAAAATATATGGGGAAGAAAGAAGGAAATACTTTTGAGAGGTTATTTCATTACCAGACCTTTTCAAGAGCTCCAGGAGGTGCCTGTGCTGCCCCATGCCGTGCTGAACCACGTGTTTTAACCAGAAGAGCCATAAGCAAACTGTGCAGGGGCCTTAGACTCTGTAGATAAGCCGAAGTGGTACAAGACACTTCTGGTAACAGAACTCCAACAGCCTCTGTGCTCCACAACCACAGAAAATACCTGGCAATCAGAAGGAGAAGAGGAGGCCTGGGATATGCATCCATCCTGATGAAGCTCCAGACAGCCAGGAGACAAGAGGAGAGGTGGCAGTGAAGCAGGGTATGGTCACTGCGGTCAAGGAGCTCCAAGAGGCTCTGCAGTTAATGCTGCCAGAGGACACATGGAGATAGGAAAGGGAAGCACAGTGGCAGCACTCCGAAGGCCTTATGTCATACATCAGTGCAGAAATGCCACCAAAATGAGTATTGGGCCTTGTCACACTCAGCAAAAATGTAAAAAGTGATTTAGTAGAATTCTTTTATGTAGGTCTTTCTCAGCAGTTACATTAATCTTGCAAGAAACCCCCACAGAGGTAAGCACTCCCACTATCTACTGCTAGAATAAAGGCACTTAAAATTTTTGTTTTCAGACTTATGAGGTGCAAGTTTTGTGCCAATAATTAAATTGTGAAATACTCTGAAGATTTAGGAAGTTCTAACAGGATCAAGCACTGTACATTTTGTCCATTTTTGGGACACGATATTTTTTCCTGTTTTTCCTGGAATAAAGCTCTGTTTTATACTGATACAGCCATTTGATTGTTTCTGTATGATGAGTAACTTTAACCTCTGAGTCAGGAGTGGAGATGTCTGGATGAAGTTTCTGAAAATTCATTGATATCTGTGTAAAACCCCATGGATTAGAAAAGGAAGCAATTGATTGATAAAATTTGTTGAACTAGTGCTGTGCCTATGACCCTGATGATATGTGGCATAAATTATGCTGAAGACTGATGCATCCTGCAAGACAGCTGCGTTTTTTAATGCTTCTTGGAGACTACCTCTTCAGCTTGCCTGACTGGGTCTGTGTCATGCCCTTTCCAGAAGCTGAATCTCCCAAATTAGAGACAAAACCTGGTCACTGAAGTTCAGTAATTTTCTGCTGAGCTGGGATATAAGAACCAATCCGATGCATTCTCGTCTTCTCCTGACCACTTTTTCCTAAACTTGTTGTTTTTTCACTCTATTTAATAAATATGATGCTTTACATCCCTGTGCCAGTGCATCTTGCAAACGAGCACATGTGGTCCATGGCTCGGTGGTGCATAGGAGAGGTAACTGGCTCACCTATTTAGTGTACCCTCATTCAGCTCTACAGAGGAACCCCAGGGAGATTAGCCCTCTGACTCTGACATGCAAGTTAGGTTTGAAGTGTGGGAACAAACCTTCTGCTTCGTTGTGACGGATAGAGGACAGGAGAGTTCAGTGCATCCGGACCCACCGCAGCCTCCATCAGCCAGCCAGCACTCAGCTCTAGGGCTTGCAGGTGCCTGTTGCAGGATGTCTGTGCAATGTTAACTTCATGGTTTATTAGCTTGGGAATATGTTGTTCATCCTGATAAATTCTGTATTATCTGTAGTTTTATTGTTTATGTTGGTGTATAACACCCTCCACTGCAATTCTGGAAGAAAAGCAGTGGTGAAATAGCAAATGAAAATGTGGGAAATGCACTTTTTTGATGGGTGCAGGAAACGGGTGAAGTCAGCATTGTACAAATAATGAGTGGATGAACTATACTTACCTCCATCTACGCTGCACTACTGAGCAGGGTGTTACTGTGTGGGCAGAAGTGATGAAGGGACTGGATCTCGTGAGGGAATGAAGCAAAGACTGCAGAAAACTGAGGGCTAGAGCCCTGCTGTCCTCTGCTCTAGCACCAGAGCACCTTTGCATAGTTCAGGCAGCAGTGTGAGCAGCATCTGTTGCAGAGTTTAATCTCATGCCCTCTGCCCGGGGGAGAAGTGTGTGCACTGGAGTGTGTTGTTTCGCTGGGGACGAGGGTGGCTGTTGATGGTAGATGTGCCAAGTGTGATCATATTAGAGAGGGAAAGAGCCAAGATATGGGATGTGTTCACGCAGATGGAGGTGGTGTGAACAGTGATGGTGCCCAGACCCTGGGAAAGCCCTGACACAGCTGCAGGGAATTTCAGGATCTGCCACAGACAAACTTCATCTTCTCCACTACTGCGCCCTCTGAAGATGCCGAGGCCACTTCTGGCCTGTGGGACAGCTCTCCTGGCTGCAGTGTGGTGCTGCTCACATCACTGAACTTTCCCTGTAGGGAAGCACAACTCTCTTAGGCCAAGGAATGTCCACTTAGTGTTCTTAAGTGGTCCAAGTCACAGGCTGTGGGATGGATCTGCACGGAAATTGGCAAATCTCACCAGAGCCTCCCTGCCTTGTCCGTGTGCAACATCTCTCCTCACAAACCCTCGATGTTCTACCTTTTTTTCCTCACAAAATGGTATAATAAAACAGCTCTGAGGATTCAGATGACTTAAAGTGCATTTATTTTTGAAGTTTTCTGCTTGTAATCAACAGAGAATTTTGCTGTGTAACCATCTCCTACGAAAGAGCGGCTGGGCATTTGGTTGTCATATGGCTGGGTTGTATAATTATAGAACATGTTATGGTTTGATGGATGAAGTCATTAAGAGCATAGTAATTAGTACCAGCCTGCTACTTTGAACTGTTGTGTGGTGTCACATATTTCTTGCAGTGAATTACATCTGTGCACACACACAGAATACAGCTTTCTAACCATCTGATGCCTCAGGCTTACATATTGTTACTCTATATCCATCCAGAGTAACATTTTTCATTCAGTTTCAAAAATATACACACAGCAAACCAGACAGCAGTCTGTAGCTTCCTACCTCCTAGAAATGGCACCTTTTTTTTTTAAAAGGAAAACTCCTAAAGGAGAATTTAGAGGTTTGACGTGGCGTCTGTCACGGGCTTGGCACAGGAAATGAAATCTTGCAGTGGAAAGGTGAAACTTTCTGCTGCCATGTGTAGGACCTCGAGCCAGAAGTAGTCCTGGTGTTCTGCCTTTTGACTTGGCAGGGTGTGTGTGTGCAGTCTCTGAGGAACTGAGAGTGGTATGCAGCCTTTTAGCCTTGAGCTGAGCAGCACACTGGGATTTCAGTGATGATCTGTGTGGAAATCTCAAGTGGTTGACAAAGGTTTTCACTGGGAGAGCAGGATGCTTGCAGGCGTGCAGAGAGGATGGGAAGAGCAATCCTGCGACAGGGAGAAGTCTGATGGCTCGTCATGAGAGTTGCTCGCTGGTGGCCACATCTTCATCGTGTGAGGCACTCCACTGCAGCCACCCCAGATGGCATCCACTTCCTGCCCATTTTCCTCTCGAAGCCCCTGCAGCTGACCTGGGATGATCTCCACTGTGAGCAGATATGTTTCCCTCCCCTCCGCTGCCCCGCCACCAATGACCTTAAACAGGGTCACTCAAACATTTCACTGTATTACACAGGGCAGACGTGTCCTTGCACGGGACTGCATCATCTTCCCCTCTAGAGGACCTCACTAGGTGTGAAAAATCAAAATGTGACTATTTTCAGCTGCAAATGATAGCTCTGGTTTGTGGCATAGCATGTTGGTGGCTCCTGGGAATTATGGTGTGGTTAAAGACATACTGCTGGAACTATGATGTCTCACTTTTCCATTAGGGTCAGGCAACCCTGCCATGCCACAGATCCCAGGGTGCCTTGGTGTCTCCCTACATTAAAAGTCACCTTTCACTGGGGAGGAGGTGGCTTGAAATAGGTTAGACCAACTCAGAGACAATAATATTCAAAGTATACTGAATTTGAGCTGGATTTGGACCAAACCCACTAAAATGCTTTGGGTTTAAGGATTTTTTTTTTTTTAATGAAAAGTTGAAATTTAGTCTGGGAAACAATCGCTTTTAGAGGAAAAATAGAACTGAACAACCACAACTAAAAATTCCATTTCCTGCTGAAAAACTATCCGACAAGAATTGCACTTAATCCTGCAAATAAGAAGTCTTCTTTGCTGACAAAAAAGAGGACATACGAAAGAAAAGAATGACTGCACAAATACACTGGGGAGTGTTGGGTATATCGTGGTTGCATCAATCTCAGGTTTCCATTCTCTGACCCATCTTTGCAAGGACCAGAGCTGCTGCCTGCTTTAGAAATTGTTACTACTGCTTGCATCAGTTTTGGAGCTCGTTTGTGGGGGTGGCAGGAGAAGAAATGGCCTTTGCAAAGTGACATTCATTTTGTCTGTCACCCCTTTTCTCAGTTTGATGAGCCATTTCTTCAGCTTTTTTATTCCTTCTGAATGTGGTATTGCTCTGCAGACTGTGCTGAACTCTGCTGTGCACATAGCAGTGCCCTGGAGTCTGATCTGCTCCGTGCTCATTTTGTTGTCATCTGCCAAACTCTGGTTGCTTGTTGCCACAGGAAGCTTGAGGAGGATAAATGACTTGCTTAAACCCACTGTTCCCATGGATGCAAACAGGCACAGACAAAATGTTCCCCCTTTTCATCCTTTTCACGCTTCTTTGCCAAATGTGCTGGGATGTGAGACGAAGTCTGCCCACCTTGCTCTCACCTCCAGCACCACTGCTGAGTTGGAGAAGACCCTCTGTTGAGGCTTCTGTCCAAGCTGAGTGGTAGGCAAATGAGGATTTTTGAAATGGCCTTTTCAATTCTGATTCAGTTCTGTGGGTTAGGGGACAAGGCAACATTAGGAGAATATTTTGAAACATGGCTTGAGATGACAAAGAAGTGCCTTTTCCTGAGAGACAGGCTTGTGCCAGTGGGACTCCATGCACAGTATGAGTGATTTGGGGCAGTGCTCTCCTGTGAAGATGTGGGGCTCACCTTGATCAAATATAAGGTCTGAATCTGAAGTCCCTTTGCAGTCAGTGGAAGGAAACTGGCTCTTCCGGATCAGTGCATCTTATCCTGCAGTACCTTTCTAAGGTGGGATTTTAATAGTATCTCAATGCCTTGTCTTGAGAAAAAAGTACTTTTTCCTTTGAAGCAGCTGACCTTTCCACTGGCAAATGACTGCTGTCATCCATTTCTGGAGTCCCTATCGCCACCAGGCCGGAGGATTGGCATGCTGGAACTAATTAACTAAGGTGCCTGATTTGAAAGAGAGCTGATCCACATGGTTTCATCTTGGTGCAGGTTAAGAAGTGACAACCAATTCCCCCTTTACAAAGAAACTGACCACATCACTCATTTCAAATATTCCCGCTTTGGTTTATGTGAGCATTTCTGACCCCCTGATAGGCACTGGGTGCTGAACACCAGGTAGCTGGTGGGGCTGTATGTGCAGTGAGCTGGAACCCTTCCCACACCCATGTCCCAGTGGTGTGCACCAGAACAGTGAGCTGCTTTGGAGCCCTTGTGTTAAAGATTAATTGGAGGAGCAAAGATTTTAAGTTGCTTTTTGCAATACAGCTGTTGTCCATTAAATTCTGTCCCAGCCTGTGCATTGCATCATACTGAAAGATAGAGGAGTTGCACAAAAGGTTTTCTCTTCATCTTCCTGGACAGTCACTTTGGAGATCACCGGGGTGACCTTCTGAAGACTGTGAATGAGTCAGGAGAGTGTGCATGGCTTTCTTGATCCAGAATCAGCACCCTGGTCTACTCAACACCTCTTCTCCAAGCGGAGCAGTGCACAGGTTTGAGAGGTGTTTGTTCTCTTCTTCCATACTGAATGCCACGGTAGGTGTGTCTGTGGATGGGTAGAGCAGGCCTATGGCTGGCTGGGAAAAGGCAGAGCTGCCTCTGGGCTCGCTCCGGCTTCTTTTGTGCTTGTCAGAGGTCTCTGAGCCCTCATCTGTTTCCCACACCTGACGCCCCCAAAAGGGACCCTCTTCACAGAGCTTCTGGCCGTACACACCTCTCTGCTGAATCTGTTATCAGACACAACTTTATAGATGTGACTTACATAGTTTGTGGCTTAAACCATATGGTCATTCTTTTATGTAGTATTTCTGCTTGCTTATTTTTCGTTTTCCCACACCCACTCCATTTATTGTTGGCTGCTTTCCCAGCACCTTTCCTCCAGAGAGGGAGTTACATAAATAGATCTCTGTAGGCTTTTGAAGGCAGATGCTGATGGATAGATCTTCCCAGATAGACTGCAGAGCAGTGTGAAACGTGCATCACCTACATACCTACAGCCACGGAAGTCACAAACCATGGGCCCCTGTGGCTGAGGAGCTTGATCAAGGCGACAGTGCCACCGTGTTGACAGTGCCAACATAGGACCAGTGACAAATTCTGAGTTTCAGCTGCTGCATCTTATTAAATGGTGTCCTGCTTTGAGTGATTAGTCTGTCTGCAATCACTGGGAATGAATGTAGGGCTCAGGGGGAATTAGAAATAATTGAGGAAATTAAAATCAGCATAATGTTTGCATTCCTCTTCATATGCCTTTTATAATGATTTAATATTTATGTACCCACTATCTGGAAACATGTGGTTGATTTGTTTTCTTCACTTAATTTGCTACTGAAACATTTAATTACATTTAAGACTAAACACACAAATATATTTGCTTTGTATGGTTCATTAAAACTTAGTAGTTGCACTGCAGCAGTCCTGTCTTGATTCCTCACACACCCAGGACCGCCCTTGGTTTTAATACAGCCTGTGGTAGGAATGGTTACTGTGCCACCTCTGTAGGGTTAGCAGCTTGGTTTTAGTGAGGCTTCTTTATAATTAAATGTGTTTTAATCAGAGCTAATAAAACTAAAATCAAGGTAAGGGTCCCTCTAGAGGAAAACTGGGAAAAGATAATAACTCTGCAGCTGAATTCTTGGGGAAACAGGCACGTTATCTGGAAAGGGGGAGGGTGACGATAATAATTTGAGGTTTGGGGGTAATTTGTGTGTCTTGCTGGGGCAGGTAGCAGGAGGAAGTACCCTGAAGATCGGTCATTGCGCCAGCAGTTGGAACGCTGAGCCACAGGTGCCGTGTCTCTGCCCACAGAGGGCCAGATGACCCAGAGAGTGGGTGGGGGGACTTGCTGCCACCACGTAGTTCTGTGAGAGGAGGGTGCAGCAGGAGAGATATTTATTGGGCTTGGGACATGTGTAAATAGGCAAGATAAACTGATACACCTGGCTTTGGATCCCACACCCTGAAGGTCCTTCATGCAGCATCTGATGTCTCCAGCTATTCCATCCAGTCCTCAGTAAGACAGCCCTACACCAGCAGCCCCTGGGTCCACACAGAAACCACCACTGAGCTGCTCTGCTTCCCTGGCAGGGACAGCTCATTGCCAAGCCTGTATAAGTACAGCCACAGGCAGCTAATAGCAAGAAATGGCCCTTAATCAAATCCCAGATGTGGGCGTTTCCAAATTGGAAGAGGTCTATGTCTGGCCTGAACCTTCCAGCTCATGCTGCTTCCTGCAAAAACAGGGCACTGGCTTCTCCAGAGCTACTGTAAAGACTGTACTTACACAGTGTTATGGGAAAGAGCCGTGAGCAACTGGAGTCCAAGCTACACCCCAGAGCCCCCCAAAAGCCACGGGGAACTTGCACAAAAGGGCCAATGTCTCTGAAGAGTGGAGCAAGCCACCCCGAGCTAGGCCAAAGCACAGTATCTCCTGCCTGGTTCCCTTCCCTGGAGACCTAGGAACAAATTGTTGGTGTTTTTGTACTGCGGTCAACGGGTCATCAACACTGCCCACAATGGGAACAGTGCTGAGGGTTGGGTGATAGCAGTATGATGCTGATGAGGGAGAAATACAGGCTTTGGACTTCAACCATGAAACGCCCCACTGCACTTTGAAGACGTGGGGAAAAGAAAAGCTGAACTGTCTGCGCAAGAGGTCCTTGCTGAGGGATTGGGATGTTCCACCCATTTGGTCAGGGAGCTGCACCAGCAGTGAAGTGCCTCTCCATGCTTCAAAGTAGATGCTTAAGTGCACAAGAAGCCCGCCTGGCTGTGCATCCTTCCTGCCTGTCTTCATGGCGCAGTCTGGAGACGTGCCACGTTCATTAGCTTTTGGCCAAGGGAATGGCTCCATGTGCAAAGAGGAAAGTTCCCCAGGGAACCCACTGCATAAACCACTGTCTGGGAGATAAGACTGGACCTCAAAGAAGAAATTGATCTCCTCAGACCATATTATGTCTACATGTCTGAGAGGAGACGAGCCTCGAGACCAGGAAAAGCTGTGCGCAGGAGGTTTTCATCAGGCAGAGAATTCCGTGGGCAGATAGAGCAAGTTGGCTAACAAGATAAAGGCGTAAGAGCATGAGGAGCTGGAGAAACAGAGTACGGGAGGATGGGCAGCATGAAGCTGGATCTCAGCTGGGTGCTGAGACAGAGGGGATTTCTGGCTCTGTGCTGCTAGACATCCCAAGAGAAAACTCCCAGAGAACGCTTGCTGTGCGGAAAAGAAAGTGGATTAGGTGCTGGCATGCCCCACACAAAAATGTATCACTCTCAAGAAAAATGTTCTCTCCGAGGGACTGTCTAGAACTTTAACGAGGCCTCTCCTGTGCACTTTTTTTTTAAAAAAAAACCTAAAATTACCCTGACTGGTCACGGACATCTTCTTTGAAGTCCGTTCCTCTTGTATGTGGAAGTGGCACACTTTCCATGTAGCAACGGGAAAGCTTGTGTACTACTGACCTGTAAGTAGTTAATGTTCAAGAAAATTTTGTTGTAACTTACTAAATTCTCTCTCTTTATGGTTCACCCTTCCAACACTTTCTGTGTGTAAAAATTGTTCTGCTTAATCCATTGTGGGATCACATCTTCTATTTCTCAAGACCACTCTCTATTGCTCTTGGCTATAAAAATACTCATCCCTCTCCACACCTCACTTCCCACAAACACACACTTTTTAAAACCAGTGGTCCATGAAACAGCCTGAAATTGTAAAATAAGACTTCAAGGGTTTTTTTAAATTTATTTTTTTGCCTTCTTTCACTCCATCTACTGTATCACGATGAATTGGCTTTTTATTGGCAGAACGGTGCCACTTTTAGGTGGTGACCTCAGTGACAGTTGTTTAAAGCATGATTCTGTATGTGCTGATGCAGTGTTTCATCAACATGTTTGAATCTGCTTCAGCTTCTTATTTTCTTTGGCTGTGAAGGACCAGGGTTTTAAAAATCAAGTAGTAACATGAAGAGGCTCCAAGGACAGTCGTGGAGGAGGTCTGCTAGCTGAGAAGGTGTTGTGATGCCAACAAGATTCTCACTTATGTCTATTACTTCTTGACCTGCCCTGTTTTCTAACTAGAGAAAAAGGTTGTTTCAACTCCCCTCAAGTAGCACACCCATCTTAGGTGTGAGGGAAACCTGGACCTAGGTTAGAGAAAGGGAAAAGTGTAGGTGGAAAAAAAAATCTTTGGATCATATTCAGACAGATGTTCTGCTTTTACTATTTGTCTTTTTCTTTTGAGGTCTTGCCACTCTAAGTCATCCAGAAGCTGTTTTCTGGACTTGAATTTTGCCACTGGCATGTAGGCAGTGAGATGAGGAGGAAAGGAAATGTCTTTTTTTCCCCCCTGCCATAACTCACCTGATGTTCAGAGAGGAGCAAATCAAGGAACGATCTCAGTTTTCACTGAGCTGGATATGACTCCACGTCAGTGGAAAGAAGTGTGCTATCTTATAGCAGGAGAAGAGCCCCTGGGAACCCTCACACTAACAGGGACCTGGAAGGAAAGCTTGAGTCACTCAGTCCTGTCTCCTTCTGCTGTCGTCACCACATCACACGGACCTTTCACACACCGATCACGTTCCATCGTAAAAGTAGATAGTGGTTTTGCCCCCGTCACTTGTGTTATGTAGCTGTTTGAAAGCCTCGGTTCTGACAGAGGGGAGAATACAAGTTCAACTGTGCTAACATTGGAGAGGGTTTTTTAAAGGAAAATTCTCACATGCCCTAACTGGATGGCTGCAGACACAGGATTTATGGCCTCTTTGACAGCACCGTGCACATGAGCGGGGTAGGTGATGTATGCACACCGCAACATCCAAGGCGATCTGGAAAGCAGGGTTAAATTACGTTTTATGGATGGCATGGATAAAATTGTGCCCCTCAAACTACTTTCAGGCTTGAAGATGTGGAATCTGAGTTAAGTTACTGAGGCATGACTAAGTTTTGGTCATGCTAGAAATGTTCCACTGTTTGGTAACCACATCAGAGAAAAGTCAAGCTCTGAAGGCCCTGGCGGGTTGGATCCCAAATGTGAAGGCAACCACTTAACAGAGCTTGAATGCAGTCTGTTAGACTGTTTGTCAATGCTATTCCAATCATTAGTGTGAACAAGACCTTAGTTGCAACACTCCGATTCCAGACATATTTTGTTGTTCCTGAAGGCTCTATTTTTGAAGTCTTGGAAGTGAACCGCTCTGTTTTGCTCTACTGAGGTGTTTGCGGTGTGGCAGGTATAACCTGTGTGATGTCTATGTTGTTTCTCTCTTTGTTCTAATGCTAAACAAGTGCAACTAAACCTATTTAAATGATCTCATTGAAGGTAGGTTCATTTGATGAGAATTGCTGAAGGAAATTTTGCAAAGCAGAGAAGAGCATAGAGCTGAACATAAGAAATAAAGTGCTGCCCCAAAAAAACCCAGGAAGGTGAGTTTCCAGGATGGTTCCCCCCCAGTACCAATGACACATTGACACTATTAAGTGGAGTTGATGCAGTATATTGCACACCAAATAGGCACGGCTTATTTAGATATAGATTACATGGGAATGAATACTTTGCGCTTGAGAGGGAGTAGATAGAGTGAGATAATGGTCCTAACTTGATTTCCTAAGCTGGCAGCAAGTCAACCGCAATCATAAGATTTGTTCTGAGTAACATTCATTATTAGCTTACCCCAGAAATAATGTGAGAATTCCTCCATAACCGGAGAATAGGCACAGCGCATCATTAACAGCGATGTCAGCCAAAAACACAAGCACAGTTTTACAGCCTGATATTTAAAGCAAATGGGTAACAGACTGAAACTCCCAGTATGCCTGTTGAAAAGAGCAAATTATTTACTCCTTAGGTAGTTTTTAAATGTAAGCAGATATGCCATAATGCAAGATGAATTTACAAAGAAAATAGCGCACACTGCATTTAGATCAGAGCCTAAATGAACCACTGAAATAAACCCTGGTGTGGCAGCCACTTACCAGGGGTACGCCTCAGAACTGAAACTCGGACACAGATATTCTGTTTCAAACTCTCAGCGTATTCACTCTCTCTCGTCTTCTCTTCTCCCTGCTCATGGTGGCTTTTGTCACCCCTCTTCTTGCTGTGCTTGCTTTCCCAAAGAGGCAAGGCCGATGCCATGCTTCTTGCAGGAACAGGTATCCCATGTGTAAGCTGAGCTAACGCGTAGCTTTATTTTCCACTGCATGGTGATATTTGGATATCCAGCACTCTAGACAAGGGCTATCAGTGGCTCGTGCCCTCTGGGAAAGAAGGTCTTGGCTGTTCATCTCCTTAGAGATGGAGAACTGGTTTAGGATAGCAAGAGCCTCTTCTACCCCTTGCCCTTCTGGGCATGGTGTTTTGTTGAACTCATGGTCCTTTTTACTTTTCCTCTGGTTTACGTTCAGGTTTCCTCTCTTGGCTCAGAGATGCACAAGCGCACAGGCACAACCTACTGTAAGGAGCACCCTTTTCATCCCACTCAAATTCCTCCTTTTTCACCTGTGGGAGATGATGCTGCTAGTTCTACATGCCTGCCTGGTGCATTAGGACAGGGCCAGGGGGACCTTGGGAAAAAAGGGACTGAAAAAGTTGGAAACAGAGCTTCCCAGAGGCATCGAAAGCACACCACAGGCTGGCACCCAGGCAGTACAGGAAGGTGGGTGTTCCAGCTTGCACACTACCAGCTGAGCAGTCTGGTTTGCCTGGTGCAATGGGCCGGTTACAAGGAGTTGTTTTTGGCTCTTGCTGTAGCAGGGAACCAAGGTCAGCAGTTCCTTTGCTTTCCAGGAGAGGGTAGATGCACATGGGCACTCACACCCACCAACTCACCTCGTGAAACAGTAAAATACGCATATTTCTCTCCTTTTTTCCCCCCAACAATTATGCTGGCTCTCACTCCTTCCTGTCTCTCTCTCGCTTTGCTCTGCACACCTCCTCCAAAATGCCTTCATCTTTAATTCTCTCTAACTGTTGGAAAAGGCCCATGTGATTTATTGGATTGCCATCTCCCCAAGGCTTCATCAGGTCCTTGACACTGGATGGGGTGGTCGTGGTGTCTGTCATCTTTGGATGCAAATGGGTGCCAGTCAGATTTTTATTTTGCCAAGAAAGGCAGGATATGGTGTAGATACAGGATGATGGACTTTATTTTCCCAGTGCATGAGTGATGTTATACATGGCAGAGAGCAGGCTATTTAACATGATATTAATTTATGTCTGTCTTCAAACTCCACAGCATTAGGAAAAAAATCTTAAAAAACAAAAGAGAAATTATTTACTGTGGGAGATATCAGGAATGCCTGATATCCCAGATGCCTCTTTCTGGTGTTGAAAAATATATAGACAAAAGATTCTCAAATGGGATGAGTTGGTGATTTAAGGACTTACCCACACCCAAGAGCCCATCATGACACACTCTTTGAATAAAAGAATTTTTTCATGCATTCTGAAAGCCAGGCCTTTTAAGAGGCTTCACATTTGGACATGAAAGATGAGTCATTCAGAAACAGTATTTGCCACAGACTGTGTTAGCTAGCATCCTCTTGTCCTCCAGCTCTGTGGGATTTCTATTTTGGAAAATTGTTTACATATATATATATATAAAAAATTTTTATATATGTAATTTACTAATTGGCAAGCAATTGCCACAGTTGTCCCCTTATGAAATTTAGTGGTATATTTTCTGGATAGGGATTGACACTCCCTTGTGTTACTGAACTGATCTCTAGTCTTAGGTCCAGACCTCCTATGAAGTCTCTGCTTGTGTTAATGAAAAGTTAATGAAAGGAGAATATGGCAAAGACAAGCATCTTTGCATTCCCTAAAGCTTCAGTGTGGTTATGGACTAGACCCCTGCAGCTTTATCCCTTACACCTTTCCATTGCACCTATTAGTTTTTGTAGGATCACCCAAAATGAGTCCACTGATATCATTGTATCGACTTGCTTCAGGAACTCTTCTTCACTGCCTTTATCTCCCAGCATCTCTCATTCACCTGTCTTCTCCATGCTTGGAAAATGACATTAAGTCCCACCTTCCCTGCACAGGCACCAGGTTTATGTTATGTTACTTTTTCTGCCTCCCAATGCACTAAAGACCAGCTTCAGAGCTGCACTGACACATTTCTGCTACCAGGTTTTCCCTGCTTTCCTTCCTGCAATGGCATGTCTTGGTGTCCTAAGCATGCCCCAACCTGCACTGCAGTGCCCTGAGCCCAGCACCTATAACCTTGCCTTCAGTTCATCATATCTTCTTTCTTTCCTGTAATATTTTTTTTCTTTTTTTCCCCCTCTTTCATTTTATTTTGTTAATTGACACAGGATGAAGCAGAGGAAGAGGAGTCACCCTAGTGAAAACAAGCACAAGCTGAGTGCTGACATGGTAATGGTGCCCTCTCATTGTGGCACTGAGTGTGTGACTTGTCACCTGGTACCAACACTTAGTTGTGCCATCGGTGAGTTAATCAACCTGAATCAATTGGTGCTCTCACTTGCAATCTTGAACATGGCTGTTAGGGTGAACAAATTGTGGGGGTGCTTGCTTGCAGGAACAAAATGATCTCCCGTGTCTCTGAACCAATAAGTGAATGGTGGATGCAGCAGTGCAGCTACTGCCTTGCTTAATAGAGCAGGTGCACATCTGCTTCTTGCTCTGTCTGTCCAGGTCAAAAGTCTCCTTGCCAGCAGCGTTTGACCTGCAATATCTCTGCATTTGAAAATGAGATTTCATTTTACTTTCATAACTTTAAATTATTTAAAGTTTTCAGTCTCCTCCAAGAGTTCTTTTGTTTGTTTTGTTAACCTGCTACGACTGTTGCTACAGGTCATACATGGGCATTTTTCACTCACCTAAATACACTTGGCTGTATGTGAAGAGTCCAGTCACTTTGGGGGGAGCTTGGTGGGACATTATCTCTTTTATTGTCATTTCCTATAATGCAGTATGATAATGTGCAGATTGTGTGTGGATGTGTGCAGTATGTTTAGGGTGGTGTGGAACAATAAACACCCTCTTCCAAGCAGTCACTGCAGAGCAGAGCAACAGGAAGATGTGGCCAGGTGCCCACTGCACAGACAGCAATGAAGGACTTAACTTCTTTTGGTGTAATGGGCCTGTTCACTACATTCAACAAAAATATAGAGCGACGAGAGACAGAATAGGAACCTTGTGTCACTTTCTTTGTGATAGCTTGATGTGTCCAGGTGCTGGGCTGGAAGCACTGGCAAATCCAGGGCTAAACTCTTTTTGTCAGGAGATCGTTTGAGCTTTTCAATTTTCTCTGCCAAAGTTTGTTAAACTATTTTGCTTATTAACCCTTTTGCAATCCCTTCCTTAACTGGGCCTGAAATTTTAATGTTAAAGCACTAAATCCATTTTACAACCAGGGATTAGAATGCCAAAGAGGACGGATTTGTGAGTTTAAGAACTGACCCTTGAAAGATGAGACATGGAACATACTTGCTTTCTTTGAGACTGTACCCTCTTCCTACGAGAGTCGGTGGGGGCAGGACTGAGCCTGCTGGGAAGTGCAAAGTCCCTATAAGCAGCGGGACCACAGACAAACTGGCTGTAGGCATTGTCCATGCTTGGCACAAAAGGCCACGTTCTGGTGGTGCCTCTGCAGCAGTGGCTGTGAGCACTACATCACCCTGCTCCTAAAATTACACCTTTAGGAGTGAAGAAAGGGTTCTTATGAAGGACTAAAGGCAAGTGAAATGTTAAGGCACTGCCTGTGATTTCCATGTATTTAAGGCGGTCGTGTAAGGGTCTACAGCGAGATTGGGAGCATAACCTGGAAGAAAACCGATGCGCTTGTGAGCACAATTTCAAGCTGAAAGAGGAGGTTAATAAGTCCTATTCAGAAAAGACAGCTTCTTGGGAAAAATTACCAAGCAGTGGATGCAGGTGGAGAATGAAGAAGTTAGAGCAAGCATGGGCTACAGAGAAAATGTCAGCAATCACCATTAGCCATTTAGAGGTATAGTAGAGAAGTGGAGGCATCTTGTGGGAAGCAGGCTACAGCTGCCACATAGGTTAGGCGGTTTAATTCACTTAAAAGCTACTAAAAATTAACAATTCCTGCTAAAAATGAGTAATCCCGGGAATTGACAAGCATTATGCCATAGCATTTTCCTGGCTATTGAATAACAATCAAGGTAATTTTAATCGTAACTGTTTACTTCTACTTCACACATTACTAAATGTAGCAGCCCCTGGCACCACCTCTTCCTCGTTCCCTAGAAAAGGGAAAGTGAGAAATGGAGGAAGATTTCAGTGTTGCAAGCAATGATTCATTCTCAGGCTGCACAACCCACCAAATGATCTCCAGAGTGGCACTGCTGCTTGGCCTGGGGACGGTTTTCCTCTCTCCCTGCCCTCTTAACTAGAAGGAAGGAAACCGATACTCATGGCAGACAACCAGGATGGCTACAACGAATATTGGAGAAGTTCAGGAAACTAAATATGGGATCCAGGGTCTGGAAAACATACCAGAACAGGGGAAAAAAAAAGGAAAAGAAAGGATAAAAATACAGAAATAACAAGGGGAAGGAAATAAAAAAATAGCCAAAAGAGATTCCATTACCAAAAATCAATCCCTGGGACGAAATACTCATTAAGGTCCTAATCTTTCCTTCCCTATGCAGGGACTGATTCTGTAAGGGACTGCTAGAGGCTGAACAGCCATTCTTCTGAAAGAAAGCAGAAGAAGTGTCTGTCTTGAAGTGTTTTTCTGCATAAAGGTTTTCAGGACTCAGGGAAGTGCAGGAAAACAATTAAATCCTGGGTTAGGACAATCTGGCCGGGGGAAAAAAAGGTTAAATTTTCTCCTCGTTTCCAGAAGGGAACATGTCATCCTAACCCCATTTCAGACTCAGCAAGAACTAATTCCAGACTGTTCTCGGGTCATATTTGCAATTACACCCTGCTAATTTATGCGGTTTTTTAAGTCTCAGCGCTAAATGGTGCAGCTGAGAGTTCTCAGTGGGATGTCAAGTACTGGCTGTTTCACCAAGGTGCTGATGAAACACCCTTTGGATGTTCTCCTGGATGCATGAGTAGATACCAGGGCTATCATTTTTAGTGTCTTTTTAAATGCCAAGATGAGACCCTGCTTTGACTCTAATACAGAAGTTGTGCTGGGGAAGCCTGGGGAATTGTACTTTCGTGATGTTTTGATTTTATTGATCAATCGACTCACTAGAAAAATGCAAACTTTGCATCTTCTTTTTCTTCTATTCTGACCTTCCTTGACATTTTTCAGTGATGATGAGGTAATGCTGCTTTGAGGAACCCAGTGCACACAGACTAGGGAGCTGCAGCCCTCACTGCTCTGGGACTTAAGGAGCTGCTCTTTTTGGGTATCTAAATTTTATTTTTCATATATCTTTGTTAATATCCTTTTAAAATCTGAGCTTTTATGTACTGCTTCTTGCTTCTGGTTATGGCAGAAAAGTTTTGGCATTGTTAGTGCATGCCCAAGTAAATGAGACTTGCCTCAGCCTGTCATGGAGATGTTTGGTTTTAATCCATTGGTGGCTTTGTTGATTAAGATAAAGGCCTTGATTAGGCACTGGCAAAGATCTGAGAGCTGTGGAGGCCCTGGAGCTTCAGTGTAAACCACTCTCAAAGCCTGAATCACTTGGGAATCTGACTGCTTTTTTCCATGCTACATAAGCTATTACAGCTGGGAGACAACTGTTGCCATATTGATTAAATGCTGGGCCTTTATGAATAATGGGCCCTCCTACATCAGTATGATTTGAATTCCACTTCTCAGCTCTGAGCTGATTTTCCTACGGCTTAGTTCTCTTCAGGGGAAGAACAGAGGTAATGCATGAGGCGCTCAAGGAGCTCAGTTTGATCTTCGGTAAGGGCATTTCCAGTTCCACATAGCTAATATTTGCAAGGGTCATATAGGAGGCTGAATTTTTATTACATAGCAAAGTACAACTTCTCAATCTGTCACTTTTTGCAGTCTCTGTGGCAGTCTTTGTGCTGAAGAGAGAGAAGTACCCAGCTGATGGACTCAAATGCACAAAGGCCATGGCGTATTAAAAGCAGATTAAGAGGTCTTTGAAGCTCTTGCAAAATCAATCACTGCCTCTAATGCTGGTCACTGTGTGTGCTGGCCCTCCTTGGATCAGGTGATGACTCTTTTCCTCCTTCCTCAAGAAATAACTGCTTTTGTGGGAGCTGGTTCACCCCCACTAACGGAGCGTGACTCCGTGTCTTCTGCAGCGTACGTGCCGGCCTACCTTTGCTGTGGCCAGCATTACATAGCACAGATGTATTCAGGCATCCTTCCACTGGCTTCATTTGCATTTGTGAGTGCTTAATGTTTTGGACTTCTAAGTACCAAGCTATGCACGCAGGAAAAAAAGGTGCAAGTCATTAATGAACTCGAGTGACAAGTTTGGTCTCGTTAATTTGACATTGCACGGAAAACCTGCTGCAGCAGCAGGGATAGGTACAGATTTTTAAAGCAGAGTTCAACAGCCTGAGCTGTGAGACCATCTTTTTCCCTCTTTCCTCCAGAAGCTGCAAAGGGTTTAACCCAAATTCCATTGGAAGACCTGACTAGCCATCAAAGCTGTGCTCCAGTCTGTTTCTCATTTTGCTGGCCACAGCACAACATTATTAATAAAATACAGAAATAAGTGTAGAAAGACAGAGCTACATCTTCAGGTGCTTGCCGACAGCCTGTCCCTGCAGAGGTGGGATATGCAGCTGTGTGTGTGATGTGCACAGCTGACATAATGAACTCTGTTCTAGTGCAAACAGAATCTGCTCCAGTAAGAGCTCAGTAAAAAAGAGTAAGAACTCAGTAAAAATTAGGCAAGTACTCAGAGACTCGGACAGAGTTCTGGAAATATTCCATGCCTCTAGCAGTCTAAATGCAAGAGATTGACTGATGTGATTCTTGCATTTTCCTTTGATTGTTGGGTGCTTTCAGACAGCCTCTAATGCAAAAAGTGTTCAGGTTGCTCCAGGAGAATTGCTGCTCATGCTGAGCAAATTTCTTCAGGTTAACTCCTGTCTTGCAAGCCCATTCTGGAATGGGACATGCTAAAGAAATTCCTTCTGCTTATCAAAACAACTTGTTCTCAATCAAAACCTCCACACCATAATTAAAGTCCACATTTATTTTTCCTTTTTTTCACTTTACAACATTATAATATATAAAGCCCAACTTTTACTTCTCAGCTGAGCAGTTTAGCTCTAGAATCAGTGCCGCACCACCCTCACAGTAAAGAATTTCTTCCTAGTATCTAACATAAACCTACTCTCTTTCAATCTGAAGCCTTTTCCCCTTGTTCTATCATATACTACAGTAAATATTCACACAGCTGCACATCACAGTGGTACTCCACCCTAAATATTGTGTTTGAATACAGTGAGCAGGATGCACACAAATGCGACTGTGCACTCTCCATTGCATCTTTTATGTATACAAGAGGTCTATACCAGATGACAAGAGAACACATAATCAAATGTTAATTCAATTGTTAGCAATGAGAATCAAAGTGTGTCAGTGAAC
Source organism: Mohoua ochrocephala (assembly GCA_013398855.1). Lineage (NCBI taxonomy): Eukaryota > Metazoa > Chordata > Aves > Passeriformes > Acanthizidae > Mohoua > Mohoua ochrocephala. Next base: position 130,887 of record VZTA01002875.1, read on the forward strand.
AGAGAGATAAACCAAAACAATTATAAGAAAAGACAGGATTCAATACAGCAAAAGTTCTCGGGGAACACATTTTATTGTACAAAGAGGATGCAGAAATGAGGGAAACAGAATCATTACCTATGTGACTTCAGGAGATAAATCATCATTAAATATTATTTTAAGCAGCGCCACCATTAACATGGAACAATTTCACATTTGTAGGTAATTTACAACTGAGAAACATTCTGTCAACATTTCCTCATAGGTATGGTTTGATTAAACTTAGTGAAAGACACCTCCCATCAGACCTGAAATGTCTCTGAGGTTTTAATGATTTTCCACATGGAGAGGGCACACTTGGTAGCAAATGTGTTCGTTTTTTTTTCAGTATGCCCAAATGAAGCAACTCGTGAATACATGTCAATGAATACAATTGCTTTAAGGCAAGAATGCAGGTCTGGAAGGAAAACAAAGTCCAGTGGTGCCTTGCTTCTTCAATAGACAGATTTTTAGTCTCCCTTAAAGCACACAGCATATACGAGAACAAAATGTTAGAATCTTGTTTTTGTTGGCTGTGAATAAATTCATCATGGGATACATGGTTTAAATATGACCTGATGCAATTCCCATTCTCCTACTACTAACTGCTATCTGCTGAGCCAATTTCAACTTCAGCTCTGTTTCTTTTGAGTAAAGATTGCAGACAGACTCTCGTCTTCATTTGTTCTGTCCAATTCAGGATGCAAAGCACTCCTGGACACAAAATATAGGGTGTTTTTCATTTTTGTAGTGTGTGACTCAGTTTCAGCATATGAAACTAATCTTTGCTAATGCATTGTGTTAGAACTGACTCATCCATATCGAAGGTGCAAAGTTCTTGAGTGCTTTACCAATTGCTTCAAATTTTAGAAAGACTACATTATATGTTCCTGGGTTTCGCTTAAATTTGTATTTGAATTTTTTTGTCTCATTAATAAATCACATACACAGATAACTGAACTTTCCAACTTAGATGCAAATAAGTAATTAGAAAAAAATATAGCAGCTTTCAAAGTTCAGCAGCCAAAGAAATCCTTAGGTTTTTTTCATTACTCACGGTTTAACGCTGTGGATAATTATAAAACAATCAACATTTACACAGTGTTAAGGGACAGATTTTTCTAAAGGACTCAGAGTCCACAACTATTTGCAGGATTTCAGAGTTGCCCAGCTCCTGCCAAAGCACTAAACTGCATAGGCAAATCCACATACTGATTTGTGAAATCCTCTTGGCACTTAGATACATGTTTTCTTTACCCCTACCTGGGCAGCAGAAAAACCTGCCCATCCTCTAGGTAGGACAAGACAAAATGAAGACCAAAATCCAGGATAAACTTAATATTAGTGACTTATCTATACGTGAGCCCACAAAGGAGCTCCCATTTTCAAGTCTGAGAGATATCCGAGCAGACCTACAAATCCCTGAGATTTTCAATGGGCTTTCTCCTTTTGACATGATAACCTATGTGAAATGGCGTGGGTAAGTCAACATTTTTCCCTCTGAAGGGAACGTGAGGCTGGAGTTCGGCCCCTTCACTAGCTGCTTGGCATTCTGGAGACCAGCCCTCCTCTCCCCTTGGCACCTGCAAAAGTGACACCTCAGTTGTTCCAGCTCTCTTGAAGATTTATAGCGAATTTGTGTTTCAGAAACAAGCTGATAACCTTTGCACTGGCATGGAAGGCAGAACTTTTATTGTAGGATTGTTAAGATAACAACAGCTTTAAACGTGTACTGCTGCTTGGCTAAGAACTAAATGGGAACAAAGCTCTGCTTATCTGCTCAGCTACCTGGGTTTCAGCGGTGGCCAAGGGTAGGAAGCTCTCGCTCAGCCACTTGGTTGTTTCCTGCCATTCCTGTTTTGAGACAGTCGAAGTTCACTCAGCTTTTCTGCTGCTTTGTTATCTAAGGAATTCATATACTACTTAATCTCCATAAAAACCCAAACCATGACTGTACCGTGTGAGCTCTGCAGGGAGCATCAGCATTCCAGATCTGGTGCCATAAGGCCTGTGAGCAGATTCTGGGATGCACAGAAAACTGTATTTTTTGGCAGGCAGTATCAAAAATGAAGGGAAAGACTGCTTGAAACAATTCAAAATTTTTCTTGGGTAGTTTGGACTTTCTAGATTAAAGATATTAGGTGAGAGACCTTTATTTGGTGCAATGACATCCCTAAAAGGAAGAATACTAGATGTGGCTTCCATCTGCCTTGCCATGCATGCTTAATAATGAGCCTTTTGCCTGAGTCTCAAGGAGCAGTTGTATCCTTGGGATCTAAAGTTGTTTTTAGATAAAAAGCTGAATAAAAGAGTGAACAGAAAAAAATTTTTTTTTGGTATGTGAGCCAGATTCTATACAAATACCCCCTGAAACTGATATTCAGAAGCCTTTATTTTCTTTTTCTAAATGATGAGAGCACGACAAAATATGATAACAATACACACTGGAATGTTTATTTTAAAATAGATAACAGCTCTGAAAACCCCTTGCCTAGTTCAGTATACTGGAACATCCCTGCGGCTTAACCTCCTGTCAGTGTGAGCCAGAGCAGGGTGAGGAATGCTTCTCGCTTTTCCCAGGCGAGCTCCTCTGAGGAAATTCAGAGCACACAGTTTGTTCAAACTCCTTTTTTCCTCTTTAGACTTATTATTTATTTCAGGTTGATGCACAAGCTCAAGGCTGGGCTGGATTCTTTCCTGGACATCTGCCTTAAATGAGTGCTGTGCATCTGATAGATCCCAACAGGTCATGTATCACAGGACGTTCCCCTCATGTCCCGTATACCCGCAAATCACTTCCAAAAAACTGGTATTTCCACACTATGGAAAATACAGAGATTTGGAATGGTGGGTCCCAAAGCTGAGCAGGACTGAGCTGGGAAAGGCTGAAGCACGAACGCTTTGCTTTGCCCTGCCTCCCTTGCTCAGGCTGTAATCAGCCAAAACCCCTACAGAGTCAGCAAGATTTTTCACTTCCAAAAGAGCTGTGTGAAAACTGAGGGAGGGCTTCAGGCAGATCCAGTACAATAGCGAAAAAATAACATGACAAAGTAAAAAGAAGGAAGATAAGCAGAGCACACAGCTTAAGAAAAGCATTTTTTCTAGACAGGGCATCCAATATCCAGCTGCTCCTCTGGAGGAGGTTATGGCTAACATGGTCAGTATGGTGGGATGTGAGGCATTTAACAAAACCATTCCATAGAGTTTCCTTTTTGTGTTTTGGGGGTGAAGGAGAGTTTGAATTACAGAGAAGGGATGGCAGGTGTTAATGCCAGTCTCCCACTTCTTACCTCTGGATGTAAAATCCAGACTATTTGCTTTCCTTTCTCTCCAGGACAGTAGTTACCATTTTTTAACAAAGCCCTTTTGTTAGTATCCCATGTTTTATTTGTGCACAATACTGTCAACAGTATCAGGATATGTTTAGATAAAAGATCTACTAAATAGACTGGCTTGGGAGTTTGGGGAGTTTATCTCAGCAGATAACACTCCAGTAGATTTTTGTAGTGGCTCTCATTAGTTGACTCTGTCTTATCTAATCAGCCTCTGAAGCCAATCAATACAGAAACTTGCCAATCGGTGCTGAAGGATTTCATGTGGTTATATTCCTGAGGCTCCCAGGAAAATAAAGGGAAAGGAGCTTACAAGTACTTTTTGTTTTGTTCCGGTTAAAAGCTGTTCTGAACAAATGGTTACTGGATGAGATGCTGGGAGCTGATCCTTGCTAGGTTTTCTGGCACCGCTTGATGCATTAGGCTGTAAATGTCTTTATTACTCCTGAGGTGGGATTCTTTTCTATTTTTCAGAGGAACCTTCAGTACTTTGTGGCAATGTATTAACTCAGCCTACCTACACATATCTTGGTGCTAAGGCTCCTGAACTGGTAATATTTATGGGCAGTTAACATCAGCCATGAGTGGTGTCTTTAAGAGAATTTGACTGATACAGGCTTTGGTGAAACATCCGGAGGGTGTGTTTGAGCATGGAAGAAGTGTCCTGGGTACAATATTTGTCTTATATTTTTCCAGCCATCATAAATGAGGTTGGGTCTTCCAAGGATGATGTGTCACCACTGGTCCTGCGTGGTGCCGAATTTGGTCATCTGATGAATGTCAGTCCTTGAGTATACCCTTGATGGGATGTGAGCCCGTGACAACACTGGTGTGAAGTGTCGAGATGGGCCATGAAGTCCCTTCTTGTAGTTCAATGTCGATTATTTATCTTCACTGTTGGCTTGGCATGCTTTTAGATGTTGGAAATTACGGCATCTTAAACTGTGAAAAACAGATGAAACCCATAGCTCTCACTTCTTGAAGCACACCTGTCTATTTATAAATGCAAGTAAAGGCCATCTGCATCTTCTAATTTTGCAGGTGTTCATGGCCATGTTACAGTTTTGATCTGACTTTTTTTTTCTGTGAAAGCTAAATGAGGAGTGTGAAATATTCCTGATTTAGTTTCTGTGATCAAAGCCAGGAGATATTTCAAGCATTTTCAAGCACGATGAATGAGGAAAAAAGCTAAAAGTGGGGTAGGTGAGATTGCTCAACTGTTTCAGTCCCTCAGTCTAAAGGGTGGGAGTCTGGCAGCAGGCTGTTAAAGGAAGGTGCAAATTGACACCAAGATGATGTACATCTGGTCCTGGTTGAGGAGCATAACTGAAGCATACAACAAACCCCACATGACTTCCACAAAAGTAGGGGTTGTGGTCGGTGGGACCGACCGTACGGAATTGATGCAAGTCTACAGGGAAAATGTGCAAGGCCTGGACATCTCTGAAGCCAATTTGTCCTATCCCTGGCTGAAGTATCCAAACATACCCTGGCATCTCTTGGTGAGGGAGCAGTTTGGTGCATGGTAGAGCACAACCCAGGGGTAGATCAGTGCCAGGTTGCGGGGACAGCTGGAGGATTGGGATTTGAGCACGACACCGGCAGTGTGGCAGCAACCTGCACATACCCACGGAGCAGTGCTCGGGGAAGAAGGCCCTGAGGGAGAACTCTTCTGCAGAAAGTGTAGCTGCAGAATGTGCTATGGTGAGAAAATTCACATAGGAGGTGCAGCCAGGGGACACTTTCAGACCTGCGAGGCTCCCTCCAAAAGAAAGAAGTAAAAATGCTAAAAAATACAGACGAGTCCCTGGCAAACAGATGAGATCAGCAATGCATGATGTCAATGTATTGCCTCTGTTTCTGTTTGCTCTTTTTCTTACACAAATATCAATGGTTGCCACTGAGACAAATTCTGGAATAAAATCTGTGCATCCAAGTTGAGGATCTCTCTGGTTTTCTGTCTAAACTTTTAAGTCACAGTTTTGCTACGTGTGTTAGGACTAAAGTCCTAAATATAAATGGTTACTGTATTTGCTTTCCTGTTTTATTGCAGCTTCAAAAGTGAGCCATAATGATTTTTATAGCACATGATAGAATTTGTCAGCTATGGGACAGAATGAACTCACACGATAGGGACTGGCTCAGCCTCAAGGTGATAAACATGTCAAGATAACGGCAATCATTTTTTCCCTAAACACGAGAGTACAATGCAATTTAAAGCAGCTTTTTTTCTTTTTCTCCATTTTAATATTCCTATAATCAATCACCAGCCATAACGGTTTTATTATGACTATGGACACAATAGATCAAATTTTTATGGCCCGGTCTTAGTTTTCCATATGTAATCTGCCAGCACCAGTAATTGCACAGTTTAGGTCATTTGAGTACCTGATTACCCTCACAAATCAGGTAACTAGACATCTATGCTGCATGCTGACATAACTGGGAGAATAAACTTGTTCATAAAACTTGGCACATGTAAAGTTGAAAGTCATTCTTCAGGCCAAAGTGAAAATTTTGCTTTGCTTGTTTATTGTTATGATTCCCCCAGGGACTATATGAAGACAGAAAATTTAAAAACATTTGCTTTAAATGTGCAGTTCCTTTTGAGACTCTGGCTAGAGCCTAACCTAAAAGTTAGGGCTTCTTGCCCACGAGCAGGCAGCAGGTAAATCCTGTGTGGTTAAAATAGCGGATTGAATTTTTCAAAAATCTTAATGCACAACTCTCAAAGCCATAATGGAATCGAGTGGAGATCCAGGTTAAAGTTGGATTAAAAGTTGAGAAAGAGGACAAGGCAAAAGTGATTTATTTACACAATGGCGAAAGGCTACCTGAAGGTATCCATAGGCACTTGTATAGGTCATCATCTTAATAAGTGACCTAATAAAAGGTATGGCACAAGGTATCAATGTTTATGAGCGATTAAAAATTACATAGGATAGTAAAACTAAAAGTAGCGGAGAAGACTTGCATGAAGATTTTAAAATGTGGGTGACCGAGTCATGAAAAAGGCGATGCTCGCAGAAGAGCAGACACACGGGGACCAGGAATTCACCGCAGGTGAGGCACAAGAGGAAAAATAAGATCAGCTACGTACATGTGTACAACAAAATGTCTGTACCTAACTTCTGCCTCTCAGTAGAGAGTTAGCATTAGCTCCCTGCTTATTCATGGTCAGGAAGACAAAGGGTGCATTAAGTGTTAGTACAAAAGGAGTACATAAGAAGAGACGATCTGTCGTCATCCACCTGTATAAATTCTCAGGGCTCCCATACCTTGAGGTGTCTGTGCAGACCTGGTCCCCTGGGTGACCGAGATGGGATGGAGAAAGCTGCAGACTCAGATGTCCCGTGGCAAGGGAAGTCTCACCCTGCCCTTGTTGGAGTCACTGTTCCAGTTGGCCTGAGGTCTTGAAGCTGTTTGTATGCTACAGAGGTAAGAAGAACTTGTTACAAATACAGTGCCTTTTTATTAGTCAGGCGGCGTCCTTCCCAGCTGAGTCAGGGCCTGTTTGGATGGGACCCACTGTGGGGACAGGATCCTGGGAAGTTCAGCATCCTAGCAGGTGCCCTTGGTTGGAGTTGTCCTCACCTCATGGTGGCCCCTCATTCCCTATGCCTCACTGATACGAGCTCCTGGAGGCCTCACAATTTTCAGCTGGAGCTGGTCTCCTTCCCTGCTGTTGCGGCCCTGTCCTCTCCCAGGCTGGAGACATTGGAGGGGAGGCAGGCACTGCCCCCAGCACTGAGGACATTCACCCTTTTCCGGGAGGATGACACCTGGGAAGAGGGAGGAGACAGTGGAAGGAGTGGAGATTCCTGTCCTTGTTCTGGGTGCAGGTAAGGTTCTTGGCATCACGTGCTGTTGTGCTTTGTCTGCCTCTCCGTGCCGGTGAAGTGTGCAATGGCACTGCTGCCTCTCGTGCAGGGGAAACGCACATCTGAGGCAGAGAGGGGCTCAGACATGCTGGCAGGGAGCACTGCAGGCACACACTTGAGTAAAAATAGGAAGAGCTAGCCAATTGCTTGTTTTCTGTTTGATATGTTATCCTAAAGCAGTTCTGCAAAATTATCATGGACGCAAGCCAGCCAAGGTACAGAACTCACTGCCTGTCCTTTAGTGTGATAATGAAAACACTGCTGATATTTTCAATTAAAAAAAATACCCCAGGGAGGTAAGATTTTGTGAGGCTGTTTTAAAACTTTCCTTCATGTCCAACAATATGTACGTGACTCAGCTACTAAATAGGCATCTAAATAAAGAGGCTTCTCTTGTGCTTTATGTTCACAAAACTCTCATTCTAGTGTGCAAAGAAACACTCTCCAGCTTTTCTACATGTTCTTTCTTTGATCTGCACTGCTAACGATAAACCATGTCAGCATGAATCATAAATGGAGAATTATTTCTGAGTCTGATTTTTTTTAGAAATCCTGCTCATAGTTCAATATGACACAACTACATAATTAAATTATAAGAGCATGTAGTTCATTACATAATTTTATTTAATTTAGGCTTTAAAATATGCTTAGCAGAAGTACAACGGTCTTGAGACATTTTCATTTTAACAGAACTCAAAGGGCCTAATACTATTGTGCAATATGGAAGAGAGTTTTAAATTTACTGTGTCTAACACGAATGCATGCTGTCATGCAGAGGCTCCCCAAAGGTATTTCAGTGCTTTATCTGAGTGGTAGGTGCTTGGAGAAAACGCTTACAAAGTAATCTCCAAATACAGCATATTCAGACAAAGTGCAACTAGCAGATTACTTTTAACACTGCTGTGCATGTTCTTCTGTGCCTGCATAATCCTCACATAATGGAGTCCTAGACCATTCCTGGGGCTTTCTGAAATCACCAAAGCACGAATAATTCATAATAACAATACAAAACAAAAGTCATATAAGGAGGTGCAAACTCACTGCAAAAAGTTGTTACAGCAGACAAGGCCCTCACAGCGGCCTCAAAGTTACATCAAAGTTGTTTCAAAATTCAGAAGTCTTCTGCAGTATTCACAGCAATTCATCCTTAGCAGAACAGTTAAATGGTTTTTCATCAGTAAATTACATTTACATACACCCTCTGTCTGCTTGAAAATATATTGGAAATTCACTGTAATTTTCAGTAGAGCAAGCATCTTCCAAGTGTTTTGGGTATTGGTTTCAATGCATGCACTGTTCATTTTACTCTATGTGGCATTTTGATCTTTTTTTTTTTTTTTGTATATTGCAGACGACCATCAGTTATTATTTCAGTCCTCTGATTTGGCAACTCAAAATTTTAAGCAAAGAAACCGGTCTGAGGAGAAGAGCAAAGGAAGGTTACTGGTCAGGGGCTCGTAGGAGCACTGGCATAAATAATGACACTGAAGGGAAGGAATTAATTTGTGTGAATGGTGCTGTTGGGGAACTGTGTGCGCTAATGTGTGCAGTGAGGACGTCTGCTCTAGAAATGAATGGGCTGGACCTTCTGTGTCACGTTCCAGCAGTTCCAGGGATCAGTTTAGGAAAGCATTTAAGCACATCATCAACATATGAGCTTACACGCTAACAACTGGCTTTTTCAAGAGGAATTTGTTCTTAGATCAAAGCCTTAGTTTCTTGGAATAGAAGGCATGGTGGCAGTAGTAAAGGGAATGATTTTGCAAAGGTATTAGATTGATGGATTTGAACAGAGAGAGTTGCCAGCTCCCTAGGGTGTCACATCATGTAAAATATTTTCCTGGAAATGGAGATGGAGCTGTTTCTTTTATTTTCTTTGTAACTTTCATTTTCTAACAGAAATGGGATGAAGCACACTGTATTTCAAAGAGATCAGTATTATCCTTGAGTGAATCTGTTTACCCACTGGCCTCATGCCTTTTGAAATATCCATACACCTAAGGAGCCAGATTTAACTCTTGCAGTGCTGTAAATCAGAAGTAGCTGTACAATAGTAAGCTAGCATCACATCAGCATAAAACCAGTGAAAAGGTAAGCAGGCCCAACTCCAAAATGTTGTCCATGACAACATGTCTCTTGTGTCTTACAAGTGAGTATTTCATTAGATGGTAATTTTGCGGAATTATCACACTTACTGGTTTCCCCAAAGGCAAAGGGGGAATTTTCTCCATGCTAAGTTTTCCACTAGCTCTTAGGAGAACAGTATTTACCTTTAAATTTTTAGCATACAAATCACCTGTTCCGTAATCACTGTAGTTTCAGAGGTCCTCAGAAAAGGTCGCAGATTTGGCTCTCCTCCAGCGAGGAGCATCCTTCTGATGTTCTGCCCAGCCTTGATCTCCGGCTTCAGATCAGTTTTGCAGTGGTTTCATGCCAGTCACTCAGACGGTGGATGAAGGACTGAATCTCACTCACTCTGAAAACAGTTTAGACTTAAAAGTTTACCATAAGAACTGTGCCAGTTGTGATCTGGCCTGTTTTACTAAAATATTTATACTAGTAAAAGACCAAATGTAAACTCAGGTTACACCAGAAATAAGCTGTGCTTCTGGGAACGCTTGTATTGCAGGTTAACTGTATTCACACAAAGATAAGGTTTATATATCAACAGCCAGATGTCTTTTCCATTGCTTTAAGTAAGTTCTTTTTATATCCATTTTAAAGATTTTAGGCTCAGAATTTAGCCTAGGCTTCCTATGGCATTTGCTGACTGTATCTGTATTAGCAGGCAGTGCAGATCAACAGGAGGTTTGTAAAGCAAAGGAGTTGTGGCGGAGGTCCTGACATCCACACCAGGCACACTCCAGGGAGGTTTACTTCACTCTGGCTCTAGTCTGGGCCATTCACAGCATGTCCATTAGCTGACGGAGCAGGTTGGCTCCATAGGCGCAATTTCTGCAAGCTTTGTTTGAAAGGAATCCAGTTCGTGTGCTCTGAGCCCGTTCTGTGGTGTCAACCAAGGCACATTATGTGGGGACAGCCTGGAGATTCACTTCAAAGCATGCTCCCAATCCGAACTGAAACCCTAAAGTAGATGTACCCATTCAGTCAGAAGAATTAAAAACTCCCTGGACCCATGGAAATAGAAGGATTACCCTCATGGCCCATTGATGCATGGACAGGGAATATTGAAAGGGAATGAGTTCTGGGAAGCAGCCACTGAAAAAGGATTGCAAATGCAGGTTTCCAAGAGGAGGTGAAGTGCTGAAAGATGTGTCAGAGGATGACACAGGAGACAGGAGTCACAATGCAGCATGGCAATAGGATAAAAGATCGGCATTATTTGGAAGGGCTCGTATAAAAGCATTGTGCCATGCACAGCCATTCTCTAAACCGCTGAAAGTGCACCTGGACATTGGGGTTGTTTCCTGGGGCTTAATATTTCCTTCCCCAGACAAGGCCCAGAGATGCAAAGCAATTCCAAACAGTTAAAACTGAAAACACATCCAGGAAAGGGCTGATTTGCACAGAACAACTTCATCTTGATTTACATGATTGGTGTCTTTACAAATTTTGGGAAAAGTCAGGCAGATTAAATTGGTGCTTATGAAGCCATATACAACTTCTTGTGCCATCTGCTAGTTCTTAATTTCCTCTTTAAGTTATTTAGCAGTCACATGGATGATTCTCTTTAATGGATCTGTGGTGATTTTTCTGATTTGAAACCAAATCATTCTCAGACTGAAATGGCTGAAGCAGGCAGAGCACTTCTTTAATTTTGCTACCTTGAACTGGCTGTGCAGCGTGACAGGGAGCTGAAAATCCACAGAGCTCTCCAAAATTACAAGAGCAGATTTAGGGATGGGAAAATGACTAAAAATCCCTGAACAGAAAAGCTGTGCTTGCTATCACGTTTCAGGTAATCATGGTTCCTTCCCCTGTTAATGTGCACTTCTTGGATAAGCTGCAATAATAACAGTTGCATGAAGAGGATGGACATATTTGATATTATCAGCACTTGTGTATCATACATATAAATCACGAGAGCAGCTGGCACAGGTAAGGCAGCTAGAAAGTTGGTAGTTCTTCCTTCAAGGTCTCAGATTATATTTTTACAGTAAAAACCTCTTAAGTGCTTCCTCTCAAGAGACATACTGCTCTCTATCCTTGTAGTCACTTAGCTCAAGAAGAAGGAAACAAAGGCAGTCTCATTCTCCACAACTCTCACATAGTGCTTCCAGAAAATGGCTTTTTGGCTTAATATTATTTTTTTCATGTGATGAGCACACTGAGAAAATGTGGATGTAAATATAGGAAATGGAACAGAGTCAAGTATGGTCGTGCTTACAGAAATGTGGAGATGCAATGACTTGAAAAGTTGATCTGAATCACAGGATGAAGTGGTGTAAAGTAGTGAAAGTACTGCTACGTTTTCTAGCTACTGAACATAATCATACAATGAGACTCAGTGCTAGAAGTCATTAGTCCTTTGCTCTCCTGTTTTTTTCTCCTTGTTTCCCCTGCTCCCAGTCTGCCTCTCCTGATGTGCTTCATCCTCCCAGCTGGATAGCAGAAAACCTGCCTCAGCTGCAAGCTCTTGGCTGGCAGCCACATGGTAATTTATGATGGTCCTCATGCCTCTGGAAGGAGTCCAGGTGGCATCATCTTCACAGTTGTGAATTCATTTTATGCCTCTACAGGTTGAGGGTTTTCTCATGCCTAAAGGCCCGTTCCTGTATGGCTTCTGAGGGCGCCTTGTCCAGGCTCCATAGAGTGACTGTGACATATTTCTCTCCATTGTAAATTTAAAACAAAATATTTTTGGGGATCCTTTTGTGTGAAGATGGTTAGAAATGCACACACACACAGACACATATATATAGTACTGGTGCTGGCTGAGCTGATCCCATCTGCATTTAGACACCTGGTCTAAGACAGTTGGTAGGGGTCTTCAAGAGCCTGCAGAGAAAGAGGTGCTTTAGGATGCAATCTACTTTAAATTCAGGCCCCTAAGGCAAGGCCTTGCTCCCAGGAGGAGCCTGTCTCTACCCAGTGACATTAAGGGGCCCAAAAGTAAAATTCAATGCCATGAACTTACCTTATGATGTGCCTGTGCAAACACATAAGCAGGAGGGCTGAGTTTGTTCTCAAGTCCAAACTCACCTGCCAGCCCTGCTGTTAGCAGGGACGCCACAGTGCAGCCCTCAGATGTGGCTTTTGCCCTGGGAGCTACGTGGAAGGGAAGAAGACAGGCTGGCTTGGTGTCTTGGGTCAGGCACATGCATCCATCCACCCCTTCCACAGCCCATGTGAATGCCAGGATTTCACCCACAGGCAGGTGATGTGGCCATGGCCCTTTCCTACATACAGTAGGGTGTCTCAAATAAAGACCACATCAGGTTACCATCCAGCCACCCAGTCCAGCCCAGCTGATTTGGCTTCATATACCTTTACATATCCTTTAAAATATATTCTCACCTATTGACAATATAATCTGGACCTGAAACTTTGGTTTAGAGTGTCTTACCAACCATTTCTACATGAGTCACACTGCCCATGTAATATTTTCTGGGAAGAGGGATTTGGATTTTTTTCCTTCCCCTCTCCTGAAGTGGAAGCAGTTAAAAAAAGTGGACTGAGTGAGCAGGAGCCCAGGGCTTGGTGTAAGGTGCTGTCTGAAAGGAAGCAGATGTCTTTCCATCCGTTCTCAGGTGGTGAGATGTCTGGCACAATTACTGGTGCAACATATGGGAACAGACAGGAGTGTTTCAGTTCTGGCTTTGAGTGTTTGGACTAGAGTTCTCATCTGGGAGGCGCCTTTTGCAAACTATCTTTTCTGCTTTTCTTTAACAGAAGCTGTGCATTGGATTCCAACATAAATGTGGAAATCAGAGTGAAGTCATTCTTCTGTATCTTTTTAGAAGGTATAAAAGGTTTGCTGGTGTAATTTCCTTAAAACGGCGAGGCAACACCTTGACTGGAGGTATTGGGAAGTCACGCATTGTCGTGGAGTACTCGGTTATTTTTAAAAATTAGGCCAGATTTTATTGTTTAAATAAATCTTTTGAGGGTGGTGGCGTCAGGAAACAACAAATTTCATTTTGCTCTACCACTTGTGTCAGAACATCTGCATCAAACATTCGGTGCATAGTGACATAGCAAAACAAATGTAGAGCAGACATTACAGATGAATGGCTTGTTGACAGATTAGCAGATGAGTTTCCCTTATGTTTTTGAAAAACATAGCTCCCTAGACATAATGTACAAAGGGAAAAGCTGGGATTAAAGATCAGATAACAAATAGCAAGCTTTTCTTTTCAGTGTTTACTATTCAATTTCCCTAATATCATGAAAGATATAAAGAGCAAGTAAAGAAAAATATGCTGCTTCCAACACAGGGAAGTGAAAAATGGACATCCTTGGGGGCTAAAGCTGCAACCAGAGCTGAGGGAAATGTGTTGGTCCTTCAATATAGATGCAAAAAAAAATGCAGATTTGGGTTATTGAAGCTGCTGGCAAAATTTGTGTTGACCTCATCAAATTTGGCTGAAAAAGAGCTGATTCCTTTTAAAAATTTTAAAGGTTGTTTTCTAAATAAAATGCTTTTTTGTTTCCAAAACGGTATTTTGTTTGTAAAAGCACTTAACTTTCAGCACAGGAATTAAATTGCACTTTAAAATTAATAATTTTTTACTTAAAATGGTTTTGTTCCTGTTCACTGTTGTTTGTTTGTCAAGGGACTGAAGAACAGATTATTTGTACAGACCTAGATACAATATGAGCTGTGGATAATTTTTAAGTAGCTCTGTTAATTCAGGCATGTTCTAATAATATAACTGAAAATTTTCTCCCAAGTCAGAGAGTAGATACATCTGGCTGGGCTAACTCTTTTACCCTTCCCAGATCTCTAAAATCTTACCAGCAAAGTTGCTCTATCGACTTGCTTAACCATTTCTGTGCTGCCTTCTCAAGCAGACACGTTATCATTTTTATCGGCGGTGTGAAAGCTGTTTCCTGCACGATGCGGGGACTGGGAACGAGATGATTGCAGTAGTCAAAAGAGGTGTCCCTCGTGCTGCATGATGTGCAGTGATGTGCACTGCATCCCATCGGATCTGTCAGACACCAGAACTGCTGGATTTGCTTGTGGGAGTTTCGTTTGGTGAAGACTGGGTAGTGTCACCCATTGGTAGGTTAAATAGCTCTGAGAAGGACACTGCTAAGGCATTTAGGGCAGACATTTATTGTTCTGCTCTGTCACATGCAGCTTGAGGTAATGGGGAAGGAGAAGGAGGATGGGGAAGACATCCCCACAGTAATTTCCTGGTGTTTCTCTGTCTAATCTCATCCAGTTAACATGGGGAAAGCCTTCTGATGAATGCATTGGGAGAAAACACAGTGCAAGCTTCTCCTGCCAGATACCCTAGCTCTGTGTATTTAAGGTGGCCAAAATCTAGAGTTGATCCTTTACAGTGTGTGAGTACCGCTGGTAGCAGGAAATCCCCAGTTCTCCCTGGTAGCATAAAAATGAAATTAATGGCCAGCCCTTGCATAACTCTGCAAGGGGTTGAAGACCTCTTACTTTTCATTCAGTTATCCATACATGGGCAGCCCAAAACTAGCTGGTGGGTTTTATAATACCTAATATGAATGGAATTATTTTCATGTATTGCTTTAAGTTTTTTTAAAACTTCCTTTTTATTACATGCTGACAGAAAAATCCAATATATAATCCACTGACAGCCAGCGAGCGCCAGAGCCCAAGAAGTCATCTGACAAAGAAGGATATGCAATTTTGTATTTCCATCAAGCGTGCTAGAATAATAAGTCAGCTGCCACAAGCTTTGAAGAACTGGCTGGAATTGGACCTCCTACAGCAAATTGTAATTAAGATTGTAGAAATTTCCCTTTTTGGGACTTGGTTTACAGAATATAAGGCCTTGATAGTTTTTATAAGCTTTCAGTATGGGCCGCTACATAAGGCACAGTAGGATAATGAGAGAGGTAAAGTTACCTCCTCTCTTCCCTTCAGCCAAGGAGGTAGATGGTCCCAACAGAGTTCTCTATTAGAAGGAAAAGTACAGAGTCTCTCTTGAGGAACTGGGAACCACAACCCCTTGTCCCAGTCTGTGAGAGCAAAGTGTGTGCTGGCCACTTTCCCAGGGCAGGAAGTGCTGGTCACCACCCATCAAACTTCAGGTGCTTACCTGTGCCACCTCCCTCAGGTGCTCATTCCCCCCAGGTCCCTCTGCAATCACTGGAAAGAAATAGGCACCTTCAGAGGCTGAGGAAGCCTTCTGGTGCACTGAGCTGTGGAGGAGCTCCCTCGCCTTCACTTGTTGTAAAGGGAGTTCGGGTCACTGCACTTCTGTCCAACAATGGCACTGCAGAATTTGGAGGCTCTTTTTTCATTTAACTGTTTAGCACTTGATTAGGACCCGAAGTAGAGATTTGTAGACTGTGCTAGGTCAGTAACCTCTACAGGAGCAGTGTCCTTTGGATAGGGAGTCAGAATGGGTTTGGGATGAAGGCATAGTAGTTTCCACTCCTTGGAAACCTTAGCAATACTCTCAGCTCTGCCCTAATCTGTTTTTTTTTATTGCAAGCATGTTATGCAGCTCAAAATTTGCCCCTTGGACGCTGAGCAATTTGTGTTTCCTTCAGTGCCATCAGGAAGACAGATTCTTTGCCTGGGTAAGAAGCAAATGCACGTAATGTAAGGCCAAAACAGAAAGTGTAAAAACCGAGTTACATCCCAATCCACGGATTCTTAATTTCTTCAAAAGAGGCATGAGTTACCCGGGTGGAAGATGTCTTCTACTACTGCACAAATGGCTATGGTCAGTTCATACTCAGTCAACCCATTTTCAGGGTGGAGAGATTGCTTTGAAACTGATCTGCCAGGATGGAGAGTGAAGTGCAAAAGGAAAAGAGGAAGGGTGTCATATTTGCCTGTTGTACACTGCTGGACCACTCAATATTTCTCTGTCTGGTACAGTGTGGGACCTGTGAAACAAGGACAACCTGGCCCTAAAACCCTGTAGAGTCCTTTTGTCTGCAGCTGTAGATTTTTTTCTTCCACAAATACTTCCTGCTTAGGAAAACATGCTGTTGAACACGAGGCCATTTGAAGCTAAAACATAGATCTTTTGAGTGCAGGCGACTTCATTTTGATGGCCAAAAGGGCTGCAAATTATTTCTGGGATCCCCTTCTCCTTGTGAGCTGCACTGACCTGGCCAGAGGGACTGGGAGCCCTGGTTTCTCTGCCTGTCTTTCAGGAGCAGGCTGGAGTTCCCCATATCTGTGGCAGTGGCAGATCTGAGAGCTGGGCAGACAAAGGGCACATTTGCCTCTGCCTGTTGTCCAAATAGCCTTTCTTTAACTCCTTTGTGGAAAAGATGATGGGCTAACCTACTTAGCAACATCTGGCCCACAGGCTACCAGCTGAGCCATTCTGTAAAGATCATAACTCCAGCTCTTTTAGGATTGATATGTCATATTGGCTGGACTTGTGTATCTCCATATTTATAATTCAACCAGCGTGTACTGTTAGAGGACCTTTCAACATTTAACCTTCAGTATTTCAACTCAAAACGTAGATTTGTTTTGTGGGAGAATGCTTTTCTCTTTCAAGCTTTATGACGTAAACGAGTTATAAGAGTGCTGCAGAGTAACAGGGGGTTAAAGAAAACACTTGGCTTTAAAACGTGAAAAACATTTAAGATAGACGGAGGGCCAAGCTCTAATCCTATTTCCAGCAGATCAGAGCAGAGCAGAGCAGAGTTGGCTTCATTAGAGTTGGAGCCCACCTGGGCTCTGCGGCTGCGTGTGGAGCTGTAGCTTGCTAAGGTGGGGCTTGGGAGCTCTCTTAAATGCTACTTGTGCCAGATGAGCTGCCTGAGGTGCCACATCAGCTGCGTGCACTGAGAATATCCACATCAGGAGCAAAAGCAGCCCGCACAGCAGCTTGGCAAAGGCCACTTGACCACACCAGCAAATCCTTCCTGGATGCTCTGCTTGGGGCACTGACTCCAAGTGCCAGGAGCCGGTGGGCTTTGTGGCACCCAGCGTCAGGCCCACCTCACGGTTTCAGTGCTCTTTCAGACGGTTTGTGCCGTGCCCGAGCTCCTTGCTGTCACCAGGGAGTGGCACTGCCGGCACCATTTGCTGAAGGAGCAGTGAAGCGGGCTTGTCACACCTCGGTATTCACAGGCTGGAAATAGAACGAGCTCACACCACTCCCACACAAGCACGCATTACACAGTCAAACAAAAATATCTGTACTTTCCACGATGACTCCAATCGTTTTTAATGCCACTGACTCTAAATCATGTGCTCTGCTATTACCTCAGGAAGACACCCAACACGTGTTGAGCTGGCACAGCTGCCTGGTATGGCCTGGCGTCAGCCACACCACGTGCAGCTATGGGCAGCTCGGTTTGCTTGTGACGTCTGGGAAAAGCTTGCCACAGTCACTGCGGGCCATGTCTCTGTTCTACATCTTTGTCTCTAATGAATGTAAAGCTGAGCCCAAGTCCCCTTGCCGAATCCCGCTGTGTCGGTGACCTAAAATGAGCAGGGACTACTCCCATGAGTTAGTGTTGTTGGAATCGACTGTACATCACAAAATTATCCCCACAGCTTACTGCCAGTTTTCTCTGTCTTGAGCTTCGACTTAAATTCAGACATATGGCTTTAAAATTTCCAAACAGAGATCACCAGCCGCGCTGTCGGAAGGAGATTTCATTCCCTGTCCCCATTAGTCAGCCGTGAGCTTTCCTGTGCTAAAACCCACTCAGGAAATGCTGCAAACAAAAGAGGTAAATAGTTCTCAGCATTCCTTGTTGCTTGGAAGGAGTTAAGCTCTTCTCAACAGACTGATCGAGTTTTTCTGGCATTATCCCATTAGCTTAAGTCATTGCTGATGACTTCACCCTCCTGGTGACATCAGCCTCTAATCTTGTGAAGGTGAATTCATGTGAGATTGTTTCAAAACAATTACTCCCTGAATTGTAGGTCATTTCAATTGATATATGGATGCAACATTCACTTTTGCAGATTGTAGCTTCTCTTATGTGGTATGTGTACACATTTTCCATATTATATTTCAGCATGTGTGTTATGTTACAAACTGGCACTGCCTGGGATCAGCAGGAGAATGTGCTTGTTTTAAATGCAAAAGTAAAAGAAACAAACAAAAATCAACCCACTGATATTACTATTTTTACAGGTATGATTAAGACTTCTCTTCAGTCATATACGTGGTTTGTTTGATTCCCTCTGGATGCTGCCTGCCTCTCTGTCTCTTCTGGAACATTCCGCTTTGTCTAGGCTGTGTCTTTGCTTAGGAGTGCTCTGGCCAGTGCAGATTCTCTCGCTTTTACCCATACATGGGGAAAAATGTAGACAGATAAACACCCAGAATGGTTCCTTAATAAATCACAATTTTTAATAACATTAGATGTATTTTTCTCACCCCACACCAGGTTAAATATAGATAAAAGTGCATAAAGATGATAGATCGGGTCTTAAAATATTTTCTCTTTTTCTCTTTCCCCTGAAGAAGTGACTCAGAGGAACATGGAGACACAGCCGACACTTGTAAGAAGTGGTTTTAATAAGAGGAGACAAGTCATCATCCCAGCTGTGCAATCCTTGCCGAAGTCAAAGGGTCTGAGAAGAAAGGCCCCATTTGTCCTGAGGAGCAGCACACACATGTATACCAAAGGAGGATAGCGATGTATTTAGACTAGAAGTTCCCCAGACCTAGACGAGACATTTGTTTGCTTAACTTCATTGTTCTTCCCTTCTCTCATCACTTGTCCTCAGCTGGCTGCAGCAATCCCTGTGGAGCTCTGCAGCGGCGTCCACCTTAAAACCAAGGGAAAGAAAGTTCCTGCTCCCCAAAACCTCTCGTGCTTCCAACCGCTGGCCGAAAACCTCTCTGAGCTGCCCTGGGTACAAGCTGGCTGCAGCCGGGGAGGGTGACGGGGCACAGGGCAGCAGGGAAGGCAGGAGGGCTCCGACACTGTCGTCTCTATCTGCTGTATTGTGAAGAGACTTCTTAATGTGACTAATAGCTCTTGGCATTGAACTGTAGCTCCTGAAGTGCAGAGCTGGCATGTCCATGCGCTAATGTTTAAAGTAATGTGTCAGAAAAGTTTTATAGTAGTAGCCCAGTATTGTTGGGGGAGAAGAAGCCTGTTTAAATAAAGCCAATAAAATTCTACTATCATCACTTTTTTCTCTTTATTGCCGAGAGGGTGGAAATGACTAAAGTTTTTATTTGGTGTTAGCAGTGTGATGCTAGATTTTTTTCCACATTTGGAAGTGAACAAGGTAGTGATAAAAAAATCATTAAGAAGTGAACCAGTTGTCCTCAGCTCCTGGATGCTCCAGAGGGGCTCAGCCCAAGAGACAGCAAACTTAGTCTAGGCAACCAAAAAGGGATTTTTTTTCCCCTTACAAAATAAACCCCGTCGTGCTACTCCTTTAGGAAGGAAATTGAGTTTCTGGATGACTCGCAAATACTTTGCTCATTGTAATGGCCTGTATGTTTCCTGAATACCCAGATCTGATTTAGATTAGGGCCTTTTGGGCGGGTGTTGGGGTGGAAGGACCGGCTAAATAAGAGGAAATTTGTACTTTCAGTCCAAGGTCCAAGCACTGTTACCAATTACGTGTGTATAAGCTATAAGAGAGGGACTGCATCTGCCTTAGCTATAGTTAAAGTCGTTCAGCATTTCATCCTTTTCCTATGCCCTTTCCTCCTCTTTCAGAGGGAGGAGAAGTAAGAAAAATGAACAAAGAAGTGTCTCCTCAAACTACTCTCTGTGGTTTAAACCTGTATCAGGGTTAGGTAAAGTCTCTAGAGTTTAACGCAAGTGAAAGAATAGGCAGGAAAAATTGGTTCGGCAAGTGCTGCTGAAACTGCAGTTATTGTGTCTGGCCTTCATGTGGATACGCAGTGAAGCGCAGAAAAGCAGAAAAGCCAAAGCTTTCTTGTGTTAAACTCCAGGGAAAATGGCAGCTTTCCCACTGTGCCAAGTTCTTGGTAACTACTCCCAGAATGCCTGGTATCTGTAAACCGGCAGAAATACATCCCTCAGTGGCAGGCCAAAATACTACTGAAGGTGTGGTTTGCACAGAACTGTGAGGATGTAATCTTTTTGGTGCTGGGAGCTGAAGAGAGGTTTGGGAATGGGGCCGGAGTGGTTCTGCAAGGGTGATGCACAGCTCTATATGCCAGGCATTTCTGGGCCACTGTGTTCTCCCCGTGTATGCAGTGGCTGCTTGACCACAAAGAAGGTAATGAGCTGTTGGAGCTGCTGGAGGGCTAGGATGGTGGGTCAGCCGCTTTCAGCCTCCATATCCTGATAATCCTTCTCTTCTCCTGGCTGAAAGGGCATATCACACCCAGTTTTCCTTCTCTGCCTGCTGCTTCAGAGATCGATGAGATGCAAGGGAGCAAAGGACACAGCCCTGGTAATGTGTCCACCAATTTTGAAGAGGGTATCCTCTTTTGAGGATTTGCTCACTTTTGAGTGATTTGCTTTTGTGTTTACCATGTGGCTACCAGATCGTGTTCTCTGCTTTTGTCTTACAGAAAGAAATTCCATTGTATTCACTAAAAAAACCCCAAAGCTGGCATGCAAAAGACCAGCTCCATACAGCAGGCTGTGGTTTGTTCTGCCTTTACTAGTAGGGCAAAAATCCTCTGCCTTTCAAGATCGACCTTCTTTTCCCACTGTGTACCAGGTCTATGTAAATCTTTTGCAACTGGGTGTGCTAATGTTTGGCATCGACATAGGAACCTCAAGTATTCAAAGGCACATTCAAAAGAAACAGAAACACTCTCTGAAAGAACAGAAAGATAATTCATCCTTATGTATCTCTGCAGTTGCAATAGCTGTCCTGCCACAGCATCCCCATTAAATGAGGGATCGGATTCATCCTCAGGAAGTACTAATCGGACCTGGAGCCTCCGCAGAACAAAAGTAGTCTAGAAACTTTAGCACCATCCTTAAGAGAGGTTTGTTAGACAAATTCCAGTGTCTGCGACTGCCGGTGTCACAAAAGGATTTAATTAATATCTTAGATCTTAAATTAGTGCCTAATTCTTGGACTGCAGTCTTACTTTTTTGTGAACACTTCCTACCCATCCCACTTCACCAAGGGGAGCCTGCATTTCAAGCTGGTGCCCTTGGACAGTGTCAGGTTCTAGAAATGCTGATGAGCTCTGCAAAAGTTTGGTGTCTTTGGAAAAGACCTCTTGCCTCCGACTGAGGCACAAGGTTTCAATATTTCACCTTATATTTTCCTATGCTTACAGAAAAAGCTATTCCTCATTGAGGTGCAAGGAGCTGTGGCAGCCTGGTTAACCACAAGCAGCTATTTATGTGTATTGATTTCAAGGGAAATTTGTTGCTTTCATCATGTGTTGATGGGACTGAAGTGCTAGGAGAATTCAGTGCTGTGCACATTGTGGTACAGCAGAGTGCTGTATCAAGATTGTAATATCCAGGGCACATTACGTGACGAGACCAAGGGATGGATTTTGTAAACCCCTTCCCATCTGTTCTCTGCGTTTCCCTTCTTGGGATGCTTCTATGGCAATATGGAACAGCTCATCGCTCTCCACCATTTTCCAGCTGCTGGATCTAGACCTGATTTGCCAATCAGGTACCAGACGTGGGTGCTCAAGTACAAGTAAGGTGGTCTCTGGATTTTGTAAGACCAGTGGCTTTCACTGTGAGCTGCAGAGAACTCTCCTTGACTACTTTAAATGTTGTCTCTTAGTATACTTTGCTGGAGGTTTAAAACTCCAGGTGGGCACTGTATATTTGGGGTGAGATGTGGCAGCTGCTCTTTGTGGGCAGATGTGCATGGGTTTGGAGAACAGAAATAAAGAACAAGGCATGAAAATTTTTCCCATTTCTAAGTGAGGCTCTTGTTTTCAGGTAATAATGGAAATTCATGCAGTTGAGTGGCTATATGCTAGCTAAGATATCTGTGGTCTAATCCAAAGCTAGTCAAAATCTGTGGCCCTTGAAGGGTTTTAGAGCGGGCTGCTGAAGTGCAGAATAGATAAAATATAGATAAAGTGCAGGATAGATAAAATATAGATAAAGTATGATATATGTATATTTTGAAGAGGCGTGGTTTCAATACCGTGCATGAGCTCACTGTTGACTAAAGGACTGTATGGAAAAACAATTAATTTCCTTCGCTTGTCTGAGACAAAAATACTTTGCAAACAATGTCTTCTGCTTGTCTGCTACAATGTTCAGTGGAGCTGGGGACTGTATTCATGTGTTAGAGGAACACAGCCAAGAAAATGTATTATCTTATTTTGTAGAGCACACTTTCTCCAGGAAGAAATAAGTTGAGCAGGACAGCTGCACGGGTGAAAATGAGACACACAGCTAAGTACTTTTCATACAAGGTTTTGAAAATTCTTTGGACAGCACCTCCTAGCTTCATTTTACAAACATAGTACCTTGGATACAGAGGGTTTTAACAAATTGCACAAATTCATGGAGTGAATCTGCAGTTGCAGGAAAAGGCCCCTCAGATATGTTTTTTTGGCTTTGTTCATTTGGGTAGACAACCTCTGAATCAAAAGGTAATGATGATGGAGAGGTCCCAACAGGCTCAGCTGTTTCCCTTTTTCCTTTCTTCCCTCTTCCTCCTTTGGACAACGGGGCAGCCATGGGGCTTTTCTTACTTCTCACTCACACCCATTCCCTGGCTGAGATGATGCAGGAAGAAAAGCAGCAACATAAGAAAGGCACCAGCTGAAGGGATGAATGAATGGTCTCATATAGCGCAGGAGCCTTCCCTACCCAAGCTACCTCTGTTCCAGTATATTCATTTATTGCAAGATGTGCATAGCTACAGTGAAACATTTTTTGGTTTTGTGCAAGATGCCACTGAGATAGCTATTCTCTGTGATGTGAGGACCAGATGCTGTTGCCTCCTGCCTGTCCATCAGGGCTGGATTTACACCTTCCTGTCATTAGGCAATAGTTTTTTTCCAGGTGAGGGTAATCCTGATGTTGCTTTCCTAGGAACCTCACCTAGCACCCCTCAGAAGTTGCCCTAACAATAGCCCTGGAAATTAAAGTCCTTCATGTCTCGCCCTAGTAGACATATCACTGGCTAGAAGAAACTTTCTGAATTTCTGCATTAAGTCAGCTTGAGCTGAGGGCAAAAACTGAAGAAATATTGAAGAAAGATCAACTTGGAGATGATACGGACAACACAATGTTCTTCAACTTAAAAAAATACTCCCAGTGATGGAAAAGGATTTACTATGTGGATTCCTTTCTTCTTTTGGGAATGACACCAGGAACTCCCAATCTACTTCTTATAAAGACTGCAGATAAGATATTAAATGCCATTTCTCTGTCATTTATGAGCCATCTGGATAGGAGGGAAGGGAAGGAAAGTGATTAACTAAAGCTCTGAAAGTGTAAGGCTGGCTGAGAGCCCCAGCTGTGTCCTGTACCCACTTCAACTCAACGCAGGGGAAGTCTAAAGAGGGCTGTCAAGCTGTTAAGAAACAGCCTTCCCACAGAGCAGAAGAGACAGAGAAGGAGCAGGGTCTGAAAATCTTACCAAATATGTCCAAATATTTGAAATAAGCTCAAACATTCAGTGGCTGCTTAGCCATACCTTTTACATTCAACCCACAACAATTAGTGTAAACTGAACTCTGATTTATGTAGAGGAAGAAAATAAATTTTGAGAAGTCAAGCTTGTCATTTTTTATGGCTTCTACATTTTCCTTATTTCTTTATAAGGTTTGATTAATGGCTTTTCATTGTTGAATGTCAATGAACATTGAACTTGTGCTCAGCATATCACTATGGATAGCAGTGAAATGACAAAGAACAGAATAGCAGTACATATATTTCAGCTGTATTGGATGTCTTCTCCAAAATTTTACTGGACTCTGTAATATCTTTTCCATATTTAAGCCTTATACATTATTTCTGCAAAATAACTGCAGAGATGGAAAGAGCATTAAGGCAGCCTCTTAGGAACCTGACCGTGTATCTCACTGAATAACTGCTCTGTGTGCTTACATGTGTGAGTGACCAGGGCAGTGACTGGCCACTGGACACGGCACTGGTGAGGCCACACCTTGAGTACTGTGCTCAGTTTTGGGTCCCTCACTACAAGAAGGGCATGGAGGTGGAGGAGCGTGTTCAGAGAAAGGCAACGGAGCTGGGGAAGGGTCTGGAGCACAAGTCTGATAATGAGCAACTGAAGGAACTGGGGGTGTTTAGCCTGGAGAAAAGGAGGCTCAGGAGGACCTTATTGCCCTCTACAACTACCTAAAAGGAGGTACCTGCAGAGCTCATTGACTTCTCTGGAGAATATGAATCCTCAAAACGTTAAAATCATTCCCCAGATATTTGGGGAAGCATTGAGTCGGTCATGTTTGCCTATTAGAACCCAGAAAAATTGACAAGTCATCAGTAAAATGAAAGTGCAGCTTTATTAATCCAGGAGGAGAACTAGAACTGCAAGAAACGATGAGGCTGGAATAGGGCACAGTGAAAGAAGAGAAAAGAGAAAGTCAAGTAGGACCTAACTTATGGTAACAAAATCCCACAACTGAAGTGCTTCTTTGCAGAGGTGCCATTGTCCCTGTGCCGGTCTCTTTTTGGGGATGTCACCCCATGTTATCACCTACAACACAGATGTGGTATGAAGCAGCATTTCCTTATTTTCTGTGATGGATTCAAAGGAATGATGCAGTGATATGAGACTGGAGAAACATGGCTAAAACCCCAGATTTCAGTTTAAACTAAGAGAGATGTACAACAGCCTCTAACTTCCTCAGCCTACAGTCTCATACCTCTTACAAAGCAAAGCAAAGCAGATTTCCTGATGTGGTGGGTTGACATTGCCTGGACACCACCAAGTCATATTCCCCATCCTCAGCAGGATGGAGAAGGAAGAAAGTAAGATGGCAAAAACTTGTGGGTCAAGATAAAGGCAGTTTAAGAAAAGCAAAAGCAAAGGTTGTGTGTGGAAGCAAAGGAATACAGAAGATTTATTCTTTGCTTCCAATCGGCAGGTGATGTCCAGCCACTTCCTGGGAAGTAGGTCTTCATTATGTGCCCTGATTGCCTTGGAAGACAAAGCACTGTAATAATGAATGCCCTGCCTCCCCCTCCTCCTCTCCCTTAGCTTTTATCGCTGAGCCAATGTCACATGGTATGGAATATCTCTGGTCAGTTTGGGTCAGCTGTCCTGGCTGTGTCCACTCCCAAGATCTGCCCACCCCCAGCCTACTGATGGGGGGCAGAATGCTGGAGACATAGTGCTGATGCTGTGCCAGCACTGCTCAGCAGAAGCCAAAACACTGACGTGTTATCAACACCTTTCACCTTTTTAGTTACAAATACAAAGCACAGCACTGTGAGGGTACCATGAGAAAATGCACTCCATCTCAGCCAGACCCAATCTACCTGATCCAACTGTCCCTTGGTAATTAATGTAACTGATCCTTTCCAAGCGGTGTCGTCTTCAAGCAAGTGCAGTAGGAGCCAATTGTCGCGTTCGTTTACCCTGTTAATTATATTAGTGACCAGTGGCTGAGAAGGCAGTAACCAAACTCTCTGAAGAGCGAGTAAATGCACTCGGATTCCAGAGCCAAGACACATTTCATAGATTTTGCAGAGATTATGCCCAATCTCCTGTTCATCACTGTCACATTTTAATCACTTTCCAGGATGGGGAGGAATATTCCTCTTGTCAAAACTCAGTGCTGTTGGCAGAGAATGGGAAGCCTCTTGTCTGCTGTGATTGTACAGCTTAAGGTTGATAGGTGTTGGTGCACTGCACCAGGGGAAGCAGGGACAGCAAACTTCTCATAGCATGGCCAGAGGAAATCCCCTCCAGTCCTCAAAGCTGTTGACCCCAAGCTTATGAAAGCACTTGATAAATACAATTGAAGCTTGAAGCATGAGTCTTAGTTGTGGCTCCAGAAGGGATGGGTGGGAGAGAAAGGCTTGCATCCATGGGTCCAGAATAGGTTGTAACTGCCATCACAGATTGGGAGAGTTTTTCCATAGAACCGAAAAAAAGCTTTTCTGCATGTTGCCTTAAACTGATATCCAGTCTCACTTAAAGGCTCTAAATCACAGCGAGAGCACGACCTTTGAGGATTATGTGATAGTGTCTGTTACATCACAACACTTAACGCTGAATTATTAACCCAGGAACATGATTCTGAGATGCCTGTCAAAAAATATTTCTTCATTTCTTTAACAGACATAGGTATATTTGGAATAACAGGAGTGATTCTGGAGGCAAAGATTAAATGACAAATTTTGAGAGGAAGGTCCGTGGCTCTTTGTGAAGTTAAGTGCATTAATTCTTTATCACACATTATTTTGTACATTTGTGGAGTGGATGAGACGTTGGAGTCGCAAGTCTCCTGGTTAGCCCATTTGTTATGAGATCCTTACAAAGGGAAGACTTGGCAGGTCTGTGGCTAAGATGACACTGTGATGTAGAAATGAAGCAAATCTGGGATCACTCATGAGAAAGAGGAATTTCAAGGCTGTGACACAGACTACATGGATGAGGAGGTTTCTAAAACTAAAAAGAACACAAACAGTTAAAGAAGGAGCTGTTTCTGCAAGAGCTGAGCTTTTAATAAGTCATTTGATTCTTGCAAAGTCACTGAGTTTGTGAGTATGCTAACATGCTGGAATTTCAATGCCTTTTTGATTTTACTAATAAAGTGTGTTAAATGTATATCCTGTTGTTCCTCCTGTGTAAGCATATGCCACATTCTATGGTGACTGTTAACTTTCATGTGACTGTTTTGAAGTATTCATTACACTGAAGACCAAAATATTTAATGGATCACTTGTTATCTAACACTCATCACCTTCTCTAATAAACTGCTGTGATATTCCGTCTTGATTTTTGCATGCTGTTTGGGTTTGGGTATATTTGGGTGTATTTAAGATTTGAAAACTCTCTAAAAATAAAGCACTGTTTTCAAGGAATGCAGTTCAGAAAGCAGTATTTTCTGATGGTTCCTAAAAGCACATCAGGGATGCCGGTTTCATCGAGAAATAAATGTATTTCAGACTGGGTTTCCTGGGCTGTTTGGGCTGTGCCCAGCAGCTCTTCAAG
The DNA here is from genome assembly GCA_013398855.1 of Mohoua ochrocephala. Lineage (NCBI taxonomy): Eukaryota > Metazoa > Chordata > Aves > Passeriformes > Acanthizidae > Mohoua > Mohoua ochrocephala. The sequence continues at coordinate 158,285 of VZTA01002875.1, forward strand.
AGGGATCTCTTGACAATGCAGAGTGTTTCTGAGTCTGTTAAGAGTCTAATGTAGGAGTTTTCAAGAGTGGCTGGTGGATGCTATGCTTTTACCCAGAGTAATGCAAGGGCCAGGCGAGGTAATGAGGTAAATAAGGCTTCGTGCCACCCATTGCTTTTCCTGGACTCTGTAATTTCTTAAAGGCAGAGCAGCTTGTTGGGAGTTGTCCTTAGCTTTTGTGACACATCCCACCTACCTCTCGTATCCTACAGACATTTCTAATGTGGCACGGAAGACGGTGTCAAGTATCTAGTGCAAGTGTCTCTTGCACTAGATTTTTAGGGATTTTTTATGTCACTAATGTCATAAAGGCCAAGGAAAGGCCAAGGAAAGGCTGAGAATCTGGAAAACAAGGCAGTATTTTTTTAGCTATGTGTGTGTGGAGCAACATTGCTACTGAAATAATTCTAAAAATGAATGAAAAGAAGCAAAAACAAATTTAAAAGGAAATTGAATTGCGCTCACTTCTCATATTATAACAACTAAATTGCCCATTAGTATAATAACTCATACAAAATGCTTTTGCAGACAGGTCAGGTTGTTTGTTTGAGTGGTGGGCTGGATCCTTCTCACATATCTTCATCTGATAGTAATGCGAAAACCAAAATACTTACCAGGGCTAGTTGGCACCTCACATTGACCACTCCCAGAATGTTGGTATTTCAGTGAAGCCATTCCTTTGAAAACATCAGTTGTCTATGTGAGTTTCCTATTTATTATTTTCTTAGAAGGCTAAAGTGCATTGACCAGGCCTGAAATAATTTCAGGTGAAAAACAGTACTGATGTAATTCATGTTAGCTGAACTCAAGTTTTTAAAAATATTTTTTCATTGTATTCTGAATTAGTTCTGTCAAAGATGAAAATAGTAGGAAGAACTTCCTCCTATATCATGGACATGGGGGATTTCCTTTTCCTATCCACAAGAGCAAAGCCTGTGGTGTATGGGAAATGCAGAATAATAAGGGAATTCAGAGTGCAGAAGAGGAAAGGGTCACAGGAGACCTGCATTATGGCTCCCACAAACCACTACTGTGGCATATTTTTTCCCATGTTGTAGTTAACCATTTTTCCCCTCCTGGCATTTGCTTTTTTGCAAGGGGAAAATGAATTGACTTGTACTGTTATTGCCATAAATATTGAATTCTAGGTTTGATCAGGAGGCTGGATCCCTACTGATTTCAGAGACAACAAATATGTGATCTGCATTAATTTTGCTGCAGATTATTTTAAAATTTGTCTGTGCTGTTGTACATTTTAGAAGAGGTGTTTCGCAATGATAGGATGAAAGCACAGCTCTGTGGTTCTCAGTGGTGTTGGAATATCACAGAGGAATGTTTTGCCCGTAATCTTAGGAAGCTGGGGAAGCAACACTGAAGAGACACGACTGCATAATTTGTGTCTCACCTCCCTAAGCTGACACCCTCCTTTCTTTATAGCCAAGTTTTCCCACTTGGAAAGAGACTAAGGTTTGCGATGCCCCTCTACCTCTGTTTTCTTTATCCCTGAGTCCCTTCATGTGACGTTTCCATATGATTGCTTAGGATATATTCCCTGCCTACGGCTCTGACTGTTAAATTGTCACTTTTATTCCACAACTTGCTTTAAATACTGGGTGAAAAACTCTTCTCCATGTATCCCCTAAAACTCTTCAGCTCTGCTGCTGGTACCAATCTTGATGGTCTCTTCATTACCTGCTTTGTGCTCTGTCTCCGCCTCTTTTTTGGTTGTCCCTTAAGAATGGAGTAATTTCCAACACTTCTTTCTTTTTTTCCTAAGAAGACTCCATCTTATTTAACTGCACACTGCAATCCCGTTGCTGGCAGACCTGTGAAGCACTCAAAAGCACAGATGGTGGGTTGCCCCTTTTTGTGTCTGTTCTGCCGGGAAGGAAGATGGAAAGAGAAGGTTTTGCTTTAGTCCAGGCTTTGGCACAGCAGCAGGTGTGCCGTCAAGGCTGACAAACAGCAGACAGGGCAGGGTATTAAGATGGTATTCAGCAAACCTGGTTTCAATCCTTGGCTCAGCTTCCAGTACAACAGGTATGGAATTTTCCTTCCTCACTAAGGTGTCGTGAGAGTAAAACCAAGTTAATAATTGTAGATTGCTGGCGTCTGGGCGGTGACGGGCAGACCGCGGTTTTCCAGCTCCGTGCTTAAAACTGCCACAGAACGGATCCATGTGTTGGGTTTGGGTGCTGTCCTGTGAGGAGCGGATGTGGGAAGCAGCTCCCTGCCCCAATGGGTGCTCCTGGGAAGACGTTTGGGCGCCTCCGTGGTGTGAGAATGTGCAAAGGACAGAAATGTGGTCTCTGAGCTGAGCTGTCCTGCTGTTAGTCCACTTCTGAACTCGAACATCTGCAAGAATTTGCAACCACAAACAAGACACAAAACTGAAGAACATTTTTGGGTTTCTGGGTTACACGATACATATTCTTTTTGGAAATTCAAAGAAAGACTGAAATAATTTTTGTTGGGAGGAAAAAGCCCCCTAATTAAATTCTAATTGCAGAGTTTAAAATTTTTCTTCCTTTTATAAACCGTGTTAGAAACAGGGCAACTCCTCCACCCCCGATAAATAGCAGCAGATGTAACTCAATATACTTCAAACTATTCCAAAGCTTTTGACAGGACAAACAACACTAACATACTTTCCAGTCTCAACCATCAAATAAAGTGTTTACAAATTAGGACATAATGGTCGTTGCTTTTCTTCTTTAAAACACAACAGAAAAAACCCTCCAACCAAACTTGAAATTATCAAATCTGTCATTGAACATTAATTAGCTCTCTCTCTCTGACATTCTGAAATCTACATGAAGAAAAATAGTATTTATATTTTTTTTTGTATGCAACTAATTAATGTTTACAAAATGCAGCATAGTATGGAATCCTCTGCTCTCTCAGGATGCAAACCATATAGCAACCAGGGTTTCAGTCTCGGCTGGTGATTGCAGTTGAATAACTGGAACACAGCATAGGCAATCATCATGTGAGTGCAACCAGCCACGAATGGCAAAACACTGAAGAATGTCTCAGCTCCAGGGCACTGTCTCCAGGGCTTTTATTCAGGGCTGTGGCTCTTAGTGCCCCTGTGCAAGTGTTTGCATGGCAATGCAGCTGTGCTAAATACAGAGATGGACTTGCAAATTAGAAATGGGAGAAATGGACTCAATTTTATGCTTTGCAAAGTACTGGGGAACTTGACAGTTATCTTTAAATTAAAAAAACATTCTTTCTTTTTCTGAAGTGAATTACCCTTCAATTTGTCAAATTAGTGCAATACCAAACGAAATAAATTCATGATCAGAACAAATGTGAACTAGAGTTCTATCAGTGAACCAAATTCTGCAACTGACATATTACATTGCATCTTCTCCCATATGAAATGCGAATAGACAGGATCTGGCCTGTGTTTAGTACTTCTGATTTCCCTAGAAAAGTGTCTGTATATAAACTGAATCACTCCTGATCGTGCCAGGATTTAGTTAGCGAATGAAATAAATCTCAAGTATGTGACTTTACTGATTCAGCGGTCCTTAATTGATTTGATTAATATCATACACTATGTATATGTATATGTAAATATATGTATCCATCCTTACTTGGCTTTCTGGATTTTCCTCTTTCTTTGTTTTATTGACCAATATTACACTATTTCCTATTTGTCTTTGCTATACAGTGTATGTCTCTTTTACCCAAGGAAATTAAACAAAATTCCTTGCTATAGAAAGAAGGCTCTGTCTCGGTCCTTCCCATTTGAGGGTGCCATATGCCCAATTAAACCCTTTTTTTCACCTTGATGATTATTTTTTTGTTAAAGATGCAGACATCCAGAGCGTACAGACTGAGCTATAGAATTGAGGTTGGACCTGGACCAGCAGAAGACTCATTGTTCGAGTCATGTTGGTACAGCTTGAGCAAACACTCAAAGCAGCTGGTCAGCTCCAGATGGATTTCATCTCCAGTCAACCGTTACGTGCAACCTTGCTTCCAATGCCTTACCTCTCTCTGCCCATGCCCTATGCCTATTAGAATTCTTTTCCAGAAATTCTCATTCTCATTTTCCATCTTCTTTTGAGCAGAGAGATTTTGCGACTGTTTCTTCTTTGGCAGGAGAAATGTTTTATTCCTCCCTACCATCGTCTGAAGAAAAACAAATGACAACAGAATCCCAAAGATCTCTCCTTCCCTTCACTCCAGTTGCCTGTTTTTTTATTTCAGTGTAGAAAAGCAGAGCAGAGAGAAATGGAGAATGTGAAAGCAAAACCACACTTGATTCTGAAAACAAAAACCAACCAACCAACCAACCAAACAAAAAAAGAAAATAAAAATTCCTTTTGAAATCAAGATAAAATTACTTTTACGTATTTGTGTATAAAAGTCATTTAGTAGTATTTCAATGAAGACAATTTTCTGTCCTCAGGGAAGTCCACTCTTGAGCTTTGGAAAATATTTGGTTGAACTTTTTTTTTAAATCATCAAGTACTAAGCATATCTGCTCTTTTTTTAATATCTTCTGACGGCTTTAAGCCAGCTTTTTCTTCTGGGAGTTGAAGCTGTGTCTGTGTTAGTATGCTAAAAGTGCTTGGGTCTGACCCCCATGAGGCCAAGCACACAGTGCCTGGGCAGGTAGAGGAGCTCGGCACTCAGAGCAGGGTAGCTGCCTGTGGACCACCCTCTCCTGGACCCCCTCTGGCTCCCAAACTGTGCCTGGAAACTGCAGGGTGACACTCCAACTGGCACTGGCCCAAACTGTGCTGTAATCGGGTCACTCCAACAGCTTAACAGTAGGGATGATCCCTCTTTCCAGGACTCAGGACTTCTTCCAGGCACTGGTTATCTTAGTAGTATAGACACAAACAGAGAGTATTCATGCTTTTCTGTAAGTCCACTAACTCTCTGGGTCTTAGAAGTGGACTTTAACTGTTGAATTTATGAGGAGTAACTTTTTAGTTAGTTTTAAGAAGCAAGGCATCCTCTTTTCTCTCAGAGGTTGTGCAAACATCAGCTGAGACTGGAAATAGTGAGACATGTGGGTCACAAACTCCATGGGATGAACATGCCGCTGTGTCAGCTCACCCCCCAAGAACTCTGTGTCCCAGTCTTTGCCCTTCGGGGCAATAATCACAGTTGGGGCATCACTGAGAAGCCCAGGCAAAGTGGGCTTGGGCTGAGGATGCATCTTCCAAATCATATACCTCTGAGGCACCATCCCAGTCAATTAGAAAAGCCCCAACTGCGAAAACAGAGTTCACATTTTACCTGATCATCCTCTCCTGTACAGCTGCAGCCTGGTTTGCTGCTCCTTTGAACAATCCTGTGTTTATGTAACTGATGTTTAGACCTCAACCAGGAGAATTCCATGCTGGATGTACACCACGTGGCTGCACTGCCAGGAGTCAGCAGCCATTAAAGTCCCCAGTCTCCAATGTGGGCCAGAGCCAGATATGAGCAAATTCTTCTCAAGTTACAAGTTGGTTACAGCCAGAGGTTTAATAATGTGGTTTCACTAGGTAATTGTGCTATCCAAGTTAACTATTAATTAACCTCCCATTAGATGATGTCAGACCTTGCTGCACAAGAAACAATTGCCATAGTTGTAACAGTTTTTATTTCCGTGTTGACTTTATTGACTATGCACTAAAAAGATAAGCAGGGAAGGATTAGATTGCATTTACTGTCCATTGAGTAAATGATTCTTATTTCTGTTTTCATTCAGACCTTTAAGAAGTTTTGTATTTCTGTGAAGGGATTTTATTTGTATTTTTAGCAGAAACGGCGATATCCCATCCTGCTGTGGCAAGGCCCACATGCTACTCCTTCAAGTAATCTCTGTTCTTTCTCCCCCTCTACATATTCAGTTGATAAGTTTTTGTTAAACAAGTTTGAAACGAGATTTTACCTCCTTCTGGCAAGGACAGCACCTACTTATTTGTCCTGTGAAGTGGCAGGCACACTTTTTCAGAGATATAAAAACCCGATTCAAAACACTCCCCTTTCTGATATAAAGGGAATATCAAACTTTGCAAGGTTGGGTTCCTGCTTCTACAACCAAACGCTTAAAAAATACTGGATCAAGAGTTAGCCGTTATTTCTTTCCATTGCCGGGACTTTCTGCAACGCAGCTGTATAAAATAAGAACACTGTCTCTTCCTGTGTCTGCATCGGTGGCCTTTGAGGCGACCTTTTCGAAATTACAAGGCAGGGTGGTCTGAATGCCATCATTAATTCAGGTTAGCCAAGAAACGGCAATGTATGTTACTTCATATGCCCGGCATGACCACAAAAACTCGGACTGCTGAAGTCCTGGAATCCCGGGGCCTGTGTGGACAAGTAGGAACCAATTTTAGCGGTGCTCCCACCATCCGTGTTAGCAGGTTGTTTACCAAGTTATTTTGAGAAACTCATGGGAAGTCAAGGAGCTGAGACGGATATTCAAAATAGATGTCTGTCACGTAGCATTTGTAGAATTTATTGTCTGCCAGTTACCGGGGAAGTTCTGTGAGCCGTGCTGGCAGCATCGGACTTACTGACAGAGAGATTAAATACTCATTTTGTAATTAGTGGGAGTATTGCTTTGTTTTTATTGCAGTAATACATAGAGGTTCCAACAGAGATTGAGGGCCTCTCTGTGATAAGCATTAGATTTATGTACAATAATAATTAAAGTTCTTGCCTCATACTCCTATGAAGGTCATCTGAAGGATGCTGAGAGATTTCAAAACAAATAAAGTGATTATGAAATGGATCCACCTTGAGCTGTTCAGCTCCCAAAGTTGCAAGATCAAGTCAAGACCACACACAGAGCTCCCCCTCTCCATGTTGTTTATGAATGGTTTACAAGGGGCTCTTCCCAGGGGGTCACTACCACAGGCACTCCAATATTATACCCACTTCTAAAACGGCCTCCACAGAATTGTTATTATGAACATTTTTTCAGATGTTATAAAATAACGGCTTCACAGCGAGTTAACTACTCTCTAGCTTAGTCGGATGGGGAACAATATAGTTTATGTGCTCTGCGCTTTCTCATGGATTAAATTTATCACTTGGTCAGTGGTAGTGCCCCTGTTTGACAGATGTAGGCTATTATTGAACAATTTGGCCTTCAAAACAGCGACTGCATTTGGAAAAGTACTTTTGGCATAGCTAACCTCAATTTTAGCAATCCATAATAAAACGTGGGAGACCTTCCTTATGCTGACAAAGACGTGGAATAGGCTACTTCTGAAAATATTTTAAGAAACGAGATGGCGAGGGCATTATCAGTAGGAAAAAAGGCCAGGTTGGACTCTTCACCACGCTTCTCTCACTGAGGTGATGGCTTCTGTCAGCTCCTCCTGAAGATCATTCCATTTACCTGTGTAAAATCTGAGAAATAATGACTCATGTTGCAACAGAGTCAAGAGGTGACAGTGCAGCAGTGGGTGTGGGAGGAGTGCTCAGGTGTGACCTCTGGGCAAAAGTGAAAGGGTGGGGCATCTGCTCACAAGCTGCCTTGCGAGGGGAGACTTTGGCAGCATGGCAATTTTGGGATGGTGTTTCAGTACAGAAGACTCGTCATGTACGCGTATATTTGTATGTACATTGGGATAGACAGGAGGGTCGCATATTTGATGGAGACACTTGGGCAGACTATCCCGTGTACAGAGTACCATGTCAGTGTCACACAAGGGTGTTGGAAAGAGAGGGAACAGCTACTCTTCCAGTACAGGGGAATCTTCAGGCGGAGTTGGAAAAAAATACAGGAGAGAGCAAAGATTTTTCTCGTTTTAATTCACAAGAAGATGTGTTTCTGATGAGAAGGGACAGGGACATCCAACAATTAGTGGACTTGTTGAAGATGGCAGTTTGTAGTGGTGATGAGGAGCTATAGAAAATATGAAGAGCAGGGCAGGAAGAGCTCGTGAAAAGTGTTAATGTAATAGTAAGGGAGTGAGTCAAACTTGGAAGGGCTGCAAAGGAAGAATGAAGACTCCGGTGTCTTAAGGCTAGGCAGAGGTGGAAAGGAACAAGCCACTGTAGCCAAGGACTGGGAAGAATGTGATGGTTTAGGAATGTGACTTCAGATAAAACCCTGTCCTTGCAGGACACGTGTCCACTGAGCCTGTGGCCAAGGTCAGCCTTGGTTTGACCAAGGACAGTCCAGCATGCATCCCCAGCACTAAAGTGGAAGGAGTGTTCGCTTTGTGATATGTTCTGTGAAAGCCAAAGCACTCAGTGATCCTGGCAGCATCCTCCCTGAGCATGACCCAACCTCGTCAGTGAATGCTGAAGGTGCAAGGCATGAGGGATGCTGGATGCTAGACCTGGTCACGGTGGAAAAGGCTCCTCATTGGCTAAACAAGGCATGGTGTTGAATATCTGGCATTGAATTCGAGCTATTGACATTGGGTCACAGCCCCATAAATAGTCTCCTCCCCACTGCCTTTCCCCAATTCTCATGAACAACAGCAACCTCCTGGTAGAGCAGATGGGCTGGAAAACAAGACCGGAGTCTTCTGGGACACTGCATGCATGCAGTGAGACAAGGGCAAAGCACCTCTGGCTGTGTCTGAGGATATGTTGGCCAGCAAGCGGTATGTTTGTCAGGAAAGTTCATTGCCAGAGGCCACTCAGGCTGGAGATGTCCTTGAAAGGGTGGTGTGAATGTTAGCTTGAATGTTTCTTCTTCTTGGGGAGACCTTAAGAGCCAGATGTAATCCTTCTGTCACCTTCTCTAGGGTTTGACAGCAAAAAGGTGACTTTTAAAGCAAACAATTCACTTATTCAACTTAAAGTTTGGGTGCAGATCATCTCCAAACCGTTCTGACAAGGTGAGGTGTGTGCATGAATTTAGACATCTTCATGTTTCCAGCCTCTGACCTTCCTTTTTTTTTATCAACGAAGCACAAGACCAAAGAATCTCTATTGACAATGATTAGAATAAAGGACTAAACTTCCTTTATATCCACGTCATCTTTGTGCATGAATGTTGGCTAACACGCAGCCACTCTTGGGGAGGGAGCACAGCAGCCATTTTGTATGCAGCAGATCTTACCAATAATTTTCAAGGAGTGGGAGAAGTGGCAAATAACTTCCTTAATTGAAAATTATGTGGGAATTTCACAGTGTGCAGAATATAATTAACCACACTGGAATCTGGCCAAGGAACCAAGGTTAACACCGCTGTACTTGCAGAAGTGCCACTGGTAAAGCAACACCTCCTGAAAACTTTAGAACCTAATCCATTCCTATAAAATAAATAAAAGGCATGTCTTTGAAAGGTGGTGTACAGCTTTTATTTATATTTGGCCATGCCTTCATCACTTACCACTGAAACAGTCAATCATGGCTGTACACTAAAATCAGAAGTATATACAGCTTTTAATGACATATATTTTTTTAGTGAATCAAAGTTGAGTTAGTATATTGCATTATGCCAATTCTTTATAAAATTGAGCCAAAGTCATCTAACGTATGCAACACATTTTATCAAATGTGTAAGAAATATTTGGAAGAGGAATGTTGTTTATATAGAAGGAAGGGGGGAAAAGTAAAGTTGGCAGCATATCACGCAAAAATTAGTTCAGTAAAAGGGGTAAAAAAAAAATCAAGCTATGTGCCAGAGTTTCAGTCACAGTCAGATGAGCTTTTCTGAGCTTGCAAGTACTATACAAATGTGAAAAACACGCACTTGGTGCAGGAGGAAACGAAGAAGGAAATAGCTGATGGAGAAGTCAGGGCTGTTTATGCCAATGGTGACGCTGCAAGTCAGATAGAAAAAAAGCAGCAAGAAATGAAGTCATGCCTAAAGCCTGGGTTTATCTCTCACGTTGCTGGATCTGTGTTGCAGATTCTTTAGGCCACAGTGTGGGACAGCTATGAGTCTTGTGGCACTAAAAGCACCGCTTCTTTTCCAGAGGGAGCACGATTCTCATCATGGCTGCAACCCAATAAACTAAAAAAATCCTATGGAAACCAGGAGGTACATTTGCCTGTCGTGTAAAACCTGGACTGGTCATGCAGAATTTGGCCTGATGTGAACCACAGAATCATAGAATGGTTTGGGTTGGAAGGAACCCTCCTGTCATGGGCTCCTTCCACTAGATCAGGTTGCTCAATGCCCAATCCAGCCTGGCCTTGGACACTGTCAGGGATGGGGCATCCACAACTTCTCTGGGAAACCTGTGCCAGGGTCACACCACCCTCACAGAAAAGAATTTCTTCCTAATATTTAATGTAAAGCTACTTCCCTCCATTTGAAGACATTCCCCTTGAAGGTCCCTAAGAACCTGTCCAGGTGAGCCAAGCAAGACCTCAAACTTTCCACCCTCAGGACTGAAACCTGAAAGATTATCAGAGTGACATTTTAGAAAGTTCAGTAAAGCAAAATTCCCAAAAGATGTAGGTGTGGTGCACATGTCTTTGCAGCTGAAGTAGTGCTGCAGGGTTACAGCAGCAGTACAGCAGTGGGTGAAAAACTTTTTGCATCTCATTAAAGCCTCTGAAAAAGTCCCTGCTCTGCCCTGGATTGAAGGACTGCTTGCAGCATGGTGTTTATTTATCCCTGTGACAGGCCAGGTGACTGGAGGCCAGTGGAGAAGCCCAGTGCCTGGGGTTTGGAGGGGCAGAGCAGGAACCTGTGGGGCTGAGGTTGCTGCCCTGGTTGTCATTGACAGTACTACTGTCAGGTCTGACCTCCCCTCATTTAGGGTGAATATGGGGAGGTGTATTTTGGGCTGAGGGAGCTGAAACAGCAGGAGCCTCTGCCCAACGTGCAGGCAGGGTTCGGAGCTGCCGAGCTGCTGTCCTGGGGTGGGCTGCCAGCTCTTTCTGGGAGGATTTGGGCTGATTCAGAGTGTCACGGCACAGCACTTGAGAAGCAACAGCATCTAGAGGAAGACAATGAAGAAGGCCTCACATCATCAGCCTGAGAAGAAGATGTGAAGCATTTTTGGGTTTAATGTGACTGAAGAGAGGCTTGTTTCCCAGTTTGTCCCATGAAATAAGACTCTGTTTACAGTCTTTCAAACTTAGTAGTATTGCATCAGAGAAATAACTGACACTAGAATTAATTTCTCCAGCCCACTGGGAAGAGTAACTCCCTGGATACTGACTGACTGCTTTGGTCAATAGGTAACAGCGTACAGCTTGCTGAAAGAGTGTTTGCTGGTTTGTGTTTTGCGTTCCCTTGCTGAATGCTTCGGATTTCACTGGTGGAGATTTCATACTGTCTCTGCCTTTTTTGTTTCCATTATAAGGTTTTTAAGTTGCTGATGGAAACTTCTGCCCTTGAGTACGAGCACAGCCAAGGGTAACATCCCCATGCCAAATACTTGAGGGGACGCCATCAGCCCCTTATATCAAGCAAACTGCATTTACTAGTAATGTGCTACAAATTGCTGGTCTCCCCGTCCCCTGATGCTGTGGAAGTGGGTGCCAGGAGCACTGAGGGGCTGGCAGGGTTTAGGAGAAGGATGGGAAGCAGCTCTTGCAGCCACTTGCTGAGCCCTGTCCCAGGGGGAGGTGGGCTGTGGGGCTTTCTGCCCCAACAGCAGAAACACGGGCATGATTTTGAGTCACATCATAACTATAGCAAATTTCCACAGTGCAAAAAAACATATAAAGAAACACTCCAAAGAGGCTAAGCCCTCTGGCTGGGCTGGGTGATGGAGAGAATCAAGTGGCTGGAAAACATTGCTAAACGGTTAAATCCAGCAGTGAGTGTTGAAGCAGCTGATTCTCTAAACACAGCATTTCCCTGCAGCCCAAGTTGGATTTGAGGGGAGTGTTGCCCTAGCAGGAGCTGAAGGGCTGCTGGGGAAGAGTGGGGCATGAAGAAGGGGATTGGTATGCACCCAGAGTGCACAAACCTTGGAGCCATTGCTCAGGCAAAACTCCAAGGGACCAGCCCCTTAATGCAATTTCACTGGGGCTTTGAATGCAATTTTTACACAGCATCTTTCTCCTTGACAAATCCAAACCCTTTCATCAGTGATGACTGGCACCAGCCCCCTGTGGCTCCTCTTGGACTGGATTCAAGCTGTATGTTGTTTTTTGCTATAAATCTTTCTATCCCACTCTCCTTGCCCTGTCCCCCTCCCCACCTTTTAAATTCTTCATTGATTTAATGCTCCCCCTCCAGAGGCTATCAAACAGCTTTTCCCTGAACACTTTTGGTTGCTCCAGTGAAATGGGCTTGGAAGAAAAGTGGTTCCAGGCTGAGAACTTGAAGAGGTTATACATGAGCTCTGTACAGAGATTGAAAAGCTCTGAGTTGTTATAGCAGCTGTCCCAGCTGAAAAAATGGCAGGGAGTGGGATCATTTTCTGTGTATTTTATGGACAGGGAATAGGCCAGGTTCGCTGGTATTTGAGTTACTCTGGGGTTGTTCAGCCAACCCCTACACTTTGTAGGACAGTAATCGGATCCTCAGTGCCCTTGAAGTGTGCTAGCACTCAGTGTAGAAAGGAACAGCTCTATGCCAAGCCCTAAGAGGACTTTTAAGTATGTAAGCCATTTTTCTTCTTGTAAAATCTAGGTTTGGTTCTGTAAAAAGACTTGGACACCTTTTTTTCTGGGGAGTTTGATGCAATTTTCCTCTTTATTAAGGCCGAGCAAACTATTCTCAGGGGCTAACTCCCTCTCCCCCTCTGTTTTTCTGTTTGTGATTAAGACAGGATTTGATAATAATTAATTGTTTAAAGTTTGTCAACTGCACTTGGAGCAATGCACTGCAACCATTGGGTCGTTTGCACTTGCTTTGCTGGTTAGCTGAAATTTTCCACAAAATTTAAGGCCAGAGGGGACCATTAGAACAGTCGGTCTGACCCCCTGTACATCACAAGCCATTAAATTTCACCCAGTCAGCCTCCTACTGAGCCAAATAATGTCAGAGTTGGCTAAATCACAGAACCCAGAATCGTATCCAATCTGGATTTGAAGACATCCAGGGCCACAGTCTCTGATGCTCTCTTGGTAGTTTGTAACAATGATTTGAAATTGTGCCTTGTTTCCTATTTGAATTTGGTCGGAAACTGAATCCATACTTTAGTTCATGTTATGCCTTTCCTGCCAGGTGACACAGCCATTTGGTACATGGCATTTTGTGTCCATGAAGGTATTTATCTATGCTGTTATCAAGTCACATCCCAGTCCTTTCTCTGGCTATTAAAAAGGTAATGCAAACAGATTGTTCTTTATGAATTTCTCCAAATAAGGAAATTTATATTTCATTTTAAAAACACTTAAAAATCATTTGTCTTCTCAGGTACTTGACTATCCTTTTAAGAAGACAAGTGGCAGAACTGCAAAAAATCTTTCTGTCTTGACAAAATACAGGGAAAATTTTCTAAATCCTAGACCTGGCTGTATGTCTGCTGTGAGCATTGTCTCACTACCCGCTTGTGGGCGATGCCCAGGCACAGGCTGTTCTCTGGCCTTAGCTTGCTATTTTATCATTTGTAAGGGGAGGGAGCGATCGGATTTGTAAGAAACATTTTTCCTGCTTGGTACATTCTTACATCCGAGAGGTTTAAAGAACTTTCTCATTCTGCAGAGAGCTCGCAAAAAGCAAGCTAATTGCGGTCCTCTGCTGAAAAATGAGAAAGTGGACCCCAGCCAAAGGCTTGAATCTCCATCCCTGTTGCCTGAGTAAGACACTCTTGAGTGGATTTTGCTGTTGTTACACCTCTTCTGTGGGAGCCATATTGCTAAATCATCAGCTATGCCATCTGACCATACAGCAGCTGAATACTCTCATCATGCTACAGAATTGGAGCTCTTGTCTCCTTTGGGAACTCTTCTGCTTGACCTAATCATCACATAGTTATGGGTTAAAGCTGTTTGACGAGGAAAAAATTTGGTGAAAAATACTAAGAGCTTAGGACTCTCACACCGTCACATTGCTCTGTATTCCTTGTTAGGCATGCAGCTCTGCGTTTGATTGCTTTAAAACATTCTTACTTTATTACTCCCAAGCCGCTGATGAAAAGCGAGCTGAATAGTGTACAGCCCAGCTCTGATCACAGAAGACCTCTCCATCAGGTGCACCCATATGGAAAATTCGCCTGCTGATAACTACTTTTGGATATGTACTGAAGCCAGCGCTTGGTTCAGTTACTGCAGCCTTTACTGACTGCGTATAATGCTAATTTTAGGGAGATGAACACACCCTAGAAGCTGAGGCATACTTCAGCTGCACATTTAACAACCTAATAAACACCAGCCCAACTTAATTTTTAGGATGACAAGACCTCTTCCTTGTGGAACTGGACCGAATGCTAGTAATTATATTCCTGTCATCCCATTCTTTACTTGTTACCAACTTTTAAATGATGTCCAGGATTAACATCCACTTAGTCAGATTTTGGCTACCTGCATCTTGTGGCCTGTCCATTCTGTTCTTTGGCACATCACAGTATGCTTTAAACTTCTGGAATGTATCCAGTGTTCAAAGAGGCATCAAAATTGAATATAAGTTGGCTAATTGCTGCCTTAAGCAGAAGTCTAAAGACTTTCAGATGTATATTTTTTGAGCCTTTCCATAAGAAAATTGTTACCTTTAGTAGATCTTCAACATCTTTCTTACTGTGAGGGAATCAAATGTTTCTTATCATATTCTGGTGATATGAATACGTTATTTACATTTTACCATGCTTTCCATGCATAGGCCAGAACTAGATGCCCAACACTTCTGCCTCCTTACATATTTTTCTGCAAAACAGGTATTTTCTAGAATGACTTCTAAAATATGACAAGGCTTTATCCTTTATTGTTATTATTAGGGGTAGTTTATCCTGATATCTTCAGACTTTCATATTAACTTTACATACTTTGAGTTTTAGTTTACATTAATTGCTCTCTTCTTTCCTCAGCTTTCTGTCATTTATTGCTCCTTTATATCTAACTTCATCTGGATGGCCTTTTAGACAATGTCATTATCTTTCTCGATTATGACATTATGCTTTTGGCTAACTGAAAAACTCCATACATCACCTACATTTTTGTTTCTTAGTTTTGAATTCCCAGCCAAATTACCTTCTAATTTTCTTTCTCTTTCTTTTTCTTTCTTTCTTTCTTTCTTTCTTTCTTTCTTTCTTTCTTTCTTTCTTTCTTTCTTTCTTTCTTTCTTTCTTTCTTTCTTTCTTTCTTTCTTTCTTTCTTTCTTTCTTTCTTTTTCTTTCTTTCTTTCTTTCTTTCTTTCTTTCTTTCTTTCTTTCTTTCTTTCCTTCTTTCTTTCCTTCCTTCTTTCTTTCCTTCTTTCTTTCTTTCCTTCTTTCTTTCCTTCCTTCTTTCTTTCCTTCTTTCCTTCCTTCTTTCCTTCTTTCCTTCCTTCTTTCCTTCTTTCCTTCTTTCCTTCTTTCTTCTTGGAAAGATCTTCTGTAGCAATTGATGAGTTTTGTTTGCATAAATATGTCTCTATAAAACTGTATTTAAGTAGGCGAAACATTAAAAATGGGGTTTTTTTGGTCCATGCTGATGTCTTTTTGATCAAGATTGCTGTTACAGTTTACTGTCTGTAATTTTTACTTAAAATGAAGTATAAAGAGTTGTAGTCTACAACATACAAAGAGTTGTATTCTGTTGTTTTATTAGAAAAATGTCACGGGTATTTTAAAGAAATCGATGTCTTGCTACTGGATGTGGAAGGATCCCTTGTCCCCATCTGCCAAACTATAGTTTTCATACTAGCTGTCCTATCTCTGGTTTGACTCATTGGTCTAAAAGAAACCTTCACCTCTGTTTGACAACTCACTGCTGGCTGCTTGTTTGATGGGATTTGTCACCTGAGATTTATGCTCTAGAGGGTTTTTCTTTGTTTGTTGGTTTGTCTTCTAATTCTTGCTCAGATTTTTAAAAAAATGCAAGCGAGCTACGCAAGATATTCCTGCGGGATGAAGTCTGACCTCGGCCAGGAGGAGTTGAGTGAAGACTTTGCAGCTCCTCCTCTCTCCCTCTTTTGGGCCCCTTTAGAATCATTTCAGTGAAGCAGTTAAACACTTTTCCCGCAATCCTTGCTATGACATTTAGTCCATCGTTCATATTTACGCAGCCACGTGTGAGCTCCCCTATAAGAACAATGAGAGTAAATACCCCATGTGGAGTCCTGCATATAAATTTCTATACTGGCTTGAATCTTCACTTATCTTTTTTTTTTTTTTTTGTTACAAACTGTAAGAAAGTGCCTGGATATGGATTGTGAGCAGTTTCCCTCCTGCTACTTCAAAAGAGCATATTATTCATGTAATGAACAGGCTTAGTGCTGGACTTGACAAAACACTGGGAAATACACTGTTGGGCACAATTCTGAACTGGCAGGGAACTGGACTGGATGACCTAATAGGGCTCTTTCATCTCCAGTTACTTATGATTTTCAATGCTAATTAAAACCTCACTAGCTAGTGGGGAAGAATATCACGGCCAATTCAAATAACTTCTTAAAAACTTTCCTTCTGTTTATTTTTTCCACTTGCCCACTTCGATTTTATACACATATCACTTAAAAACACCCTTAATTACAAAAGGGTCCAGCTATAAAACTACAGAACAAACAAACAAAGCCATTTACACAGCTTGTAATAAAAGTGCAAAGGCCAGGAAATAAATTATTATTTTGCTCTATTAAGGAAAAAGAAAGTAATTTCTCTAGTACTACCCAGGTCCCCAGGTGTGCTGGGGTATGGCTGTGCTCTCAGCTTACCTTCTATCTGAGCTGTCCCTTAGCTCTCACCAGATCTGGACACTGACATGTGTCATGGGGAATTTTTTTACTTTTATAAAAATAATCAGCCTTCAGATTTCTGCTGAGCAACTGCTTCAGCTTGATGCCTTGCCAGAGAAGGGCAGCCCAAACCTGCAGGCTTTCACCGTCTTGTGACGGATGCCTGGGATGCGGCTGATGTTGGACGCTCAGCTTCTCCTGAGACCTTGGAGGCTTCAGGGGGACCAGGGCTCCTCGCACAGCCGCCTGGCCACAGCTGCTGGGCAGTTGCACACAAGTGAAATCTGGGTCTGGTGTCAGCCCAGGGATGGACATGCTGCAGCAGTGAAACACAAGTGTCTGCCCAGAAGGGCTCATACCCAAACCCAGATGATTTCTTGTCTTTCCTCAAGGCATCAAAGCCACTGAAACACTGGAGAAGGCCTTTGAGAAAACCTGTCAAAAGCTGAAAAACTAAATGGGGGGACCGCGACCATTAAGGTTTCAGGACACATTCACACAGAAGTGTTAATAGAATAATCTTGAGTGAACAGGATGACTGAAGGTCATGTGGTCCAACCACCACGTAAAGCAGGGCTGACTTTGAAGTCCAACTCTATTAGAGTAAATTACTCAGGGTCATGTCCTGTCAAATTCTTAATATCTCCAAGGATAGAGGCTCCACAACCTCTGTGCTAGTGTTAGACCACCTTCATAGTAAGATCTTCTTCCCTAATAACCAAATAGATTTTGCAATATATTACTGCTTGTGTTATCCTTTCATTGTGTACCTCTGAGAAGAGTAAAAATGTCAAGGAAAATAGGAAAAAAAAAATCAAAGTAGTAATACATAATAATACACATAAAATAAAATAATTCAGACAACCTGTTTACTGCCTGGAAACTTTCCGTTTAAAGAGAAATGTCCCTGAGTGGCTGTTATTGCTGCAGTGACACACTGTCTAGAAACAGTGCAGCTGTATTTGCATTCAGCTTGCTAAAAAGGGTGTCAAAACTGCAAAGTGTGAGGTCAATTAAGAAATAACAGAGATTAGAGCCGATCAGAGTTGTTGATTAAATTTTATTTCCAAGAGTGACATTTTAGTCTGCAGGGTCCTTCAGATCATCAGGTAAGACTGTGAGGAAGAGTTGTCCAGCAGGAGGTATTTGAGCATCAAAACCTGTCTAAGCACTGTGATGAATCCTGATGATGATTGTCCTGAGAGACCGTTCTCTACCTTGGGGCAAGGGGGTGGCGAGGGTTGCTTTAAAGGTGAATTCAGTAAAGACTTCCCTCTTGTATTAACGTGGCCAGAGTCATACGTGTTCCTTTGACAGCAGAAAGATGCTGGAACACTTTGGGGTGCACTTTAAAAACTTGTTAAAGTTTTGCTCGAGATAGGTTTGAAAATAAGGCAGTGGAGAAAGCTACTTTTGGCAGAAATATACTTGGTATGAAAGGTATAGAAAAGAATCATGCCCTGAGGTTTGCTGGGCATGCACAGGTCCCCAGATGAACAGTGGTCCACAGGAATGACAGATATACCTTACAGCATGTTACATGCAATTAATTTGAATTTTGATTTTCTCTCCTCCTAGCCTACATTTTTTTAACATTATTATTGTATGTGGTAGTTTAGTGAGGACCATAAACTTGCACTTTCCAGCAGCCTGAATTTATAAACTGTCAGAGTTTACACATTCTTGTCCAAGAAATGTCTGGTTTTCCACAGATCTTTTTTCTTTTGTTATATTCAAAGCAGTGAATTTGTTCATGTTCTGAACAGGAGTAGTATGAATAAGTTGGCAATTCCCTATTAAATAGTGGCATGCTTGAAGGAGAGTCAGACTGGAGTTTGTATTAGACAGCATCCTCACGAAAAACGTTCATTTGTATTTCACTTTATTCTGTTTGTAGGTATTTTTGGATGAATTATAACTGTCATTCTACTAAAAGAGCTTCTCTTCCTAACAGATTCTGGGTCAAGTTGTTAATATCAACTGTGTGGTGATGGCCAACTTCTGTAGAAATATGAAAGTCGGAAATTCAATGGAAAGAAAACATTTCTTCTGTTCCAGGATGTGGGCAAACGCTTATGGGTGAAATAGAGCTGAAGGGCAAGGAATGTATATATTTTTTGGCCTGACCCTCCAATATATCCATTGATTTATGTCAGGAAGGCAGCAGAATATGTTCCCATGACTTTACAAGCCCGCATGGGAAAAGGAGAACATTTTCATTTAAATTAAAAAGATAGAATTAACCCTAGTTGGAGAAGGTTTAATGCTATTGCAATCAGGCAAATGAGAGGTTTGCACATTTTTTAGAATTTTAGTTCGGATGCTGGATTGGACACAGAAGCTGCACATTTTAACATTGGTATTGTCTGGCTTGAAACCAAGACACATCTGTGACCCTGCTCATCTCTCATGCACATCAGGATGTGTAACATCACCCTGACAGATGTAGGAAGAAATATATCTTGGGGTAATTTTTAAAATTTTCCACCAAGAAATTGAGTTGTTTCGAAAATGGATTGTTACCTAAATACAGAGCCCTTCAGAGACAGATGTCTTCAGAGGCCAACAACAGGCCAGGCAGCTTCTTCCTAGCTGAATCTCCACTGGCGGCTGGTGATTTGACACAGAAAGGGGAAAGATGTACCTTTTGTTCTGGAAGGTACTTCTGGAGCTCCCATGCTTCATGTCTCTGACTTCACAGCTTCACAGTGGCCACCTGAGTTGATTTTGGACTGGGAGACAGTCTATATTATGTCTGGGACAACTGGGCATACCCCAACAAAAATAGCTCTTACACATTATTAAAGTGTTTTACTAGAGGGTAGGGGATTTAAAGGAGGGAGAAGGGTTGGTTTCATCCAGAGAAATGCTCTTTTATAGCCTGCAGCCAGCTGGGTTCTTGATGGGTTGCTTCAAATTGGAAAGGAGGGAATAAAATAATTATCCTTCCTTAAAAATTAAGGGTCTTAAATTGATTTCATTTAACTTCCAGCCCAAATGGAGTGACTTCTGATTTACAGCAAGGTGAGATCAGAATCAGGCCTGCGATCTTGGCGCTTTTTTTTTGTAAAAGCTATTTTCATCTCTAGATGTCATGGATCTTTCTGGGTCCCATCTGTTCAGGGGTGTCTACAGCATTACTCTACAGACAGGGTATTTTTCTGGGCAGAGATTTAATTCCACTGGTTATTCACCAGCCTTAGTGATACTGAACTTACACAGTCTATTTGATTTCACATTTTGGAGCAAATTGGCTGGAGTGTGCTTTCTATAGACTGTAAAACAGGTTTCTAGTGCTAGTGCTTGCTGGAAGAGCCAGACTTCCGGCCCTGAAAAGCAGCTTGCTCTGTTGTAACACATTGCTGGAAGTTTTCTTTAGATTGCTGTCATGTCTGAGGTTTGATGTGGAAAGGACAGTTTGTGGGAAAAAAAAAGATAAATTGATCATCAATATTTTGCCTCTTACTGGGGCTGCTGACTTGTATTTCAATTCCAGCAGCACTTCACTGATAGCTTTTTCCCAGTGGCAGAAATTGTCCTCTGGAAGATATGATTTGCCCAGGACAAAATCAGCTCAAGTAATCACCTGGCAAAGAGCTTTCAGAAGCTTCCCAGGTCAGATTTATGTGTCTTTTACATCTCTTTCCTTCATGCTGCATGAAGGAAATGCAGTGAAGTAGGGCTGAATTGGGGAATGAAATGTCTGAGAGCACACTGGAGAAGTCAGCAGAGATGCCGAGATAGAGGGATCCACACGACTGCTAGCAGAGATCCTTTGGAAAACTGTTTTTTTTTTTCATTCCCTGTTACACAACTTTTGCAGAAACCATTCAGACCAGATAACCCCCTCACAGCAGTTGCAGGTCAATATATCTCGTTATGTAGCTGCCTCTGCTGTGCAGCTCACAGTGGCTGAAGTACAGCTCCTATCTGTGATAGTCAATGTACTTCCTGAAGTATGGATCCACCCTGAGATGACAGCTGTCAAAGCCTGGAAATTTTGGTGTATATTCTCACCCCTCTGGGATCTGTTGACACACCCTTATTGGCCAATGAGTGTTGGAATTCTAGGCCCAGAGGTTCAAATGAGCAGCTGAGGGTTTAGTTGGTTAAAAAGAAAACATAGTAGAATTTAGGTGTCCAAATCCCAGACAGGTCCTCAAAACTTGCACTCTGTTTTTCATTATTAGAAGTGCTCTTACTGTGACTTCACTGGATTTTGACCAGTGCATCCCAGAGTGATACTGCTGTATTTGTCCAGAACTGCTTCCCTGTCAACTGGGTTGAGTGGTGTAGTGCACGTGTCACTACTCAGCACAGGAGATGTCCCTCTGGATGTTAAGAGGACCATGGTCTGGTGGGATGTGTGGTTCATTTCCACTGTCTGTGAATGGGTCTGTGCATACAACTTCCATCTCTCAGCACAGTGGCTCCATCTCTCTTGGTGCAGAAGGACACCAAGAAATGTCCTCCGTCTCCCCGATAAGGCTGTAGGAAGGAAGACTGTATCTGTTTGACCCTGGCTGGGGTCAGACACCCACCAAAGCTGCTCTGTGACTCCCCTCCACAGCTGGACAGGGGAGAGAAACTATAGTGAAAGGTTCGAGAGTTGAGATGAGGACAGGGAGAGATCACAAACTGAATTCTGTCATAGGCAAAACAGACTCACCTTGGGGATATTAATTGAATTTATTGCAAACAAAATCAGAGAACGATAATGAGAAGCAAAATAAATCTTACAAACACCTTCCTCCCGCTCCCCACTACTTCCCAGGCTCTACCTTCTCCCCCCGCAGTGATGGGGTCCCTCCCAGAGAACAGAGTCCTCCACAAACTTCTCCAACGTGAGTCCATCCCATGAGCAAGAGTTCTCCAGAAACTGCTGCAACATGGGTCACTCTCCCACGGGGTGCAGTCCTTCAGGCACAGCCTGCTCCAATAGGGGTCCCCTGTAAGGTCACAAGTCCTACCAGGAAATCTGCTCCAGAGTGAGCTCCTCTCTCCATGGGTCTGCAGGTCCCTGCCAGGACCCTGCTCCATGGGGTTACAGCCTCCTCTCAGGCATCCACCTGCTCCAGTGTGGGTTTCCTCCACAGGCTGCAGATGGATCTCTGCATTCCTGTGGTCCTCCATAGGCTGCAGGGGCCCAGCTGCCACACCACAGTCTGCACCATGGGCAGGAATCCCAGCTCCAGTGCTTGCAGCACCTCCTGCCTCTCCTTCTCCACTGACCTTGGTGTCTGCAGAGTTCCTCCTCTCAAATATTCTCACTCCTCTCTCTGGAACAGAGGATAAAACCCCCCTTTTTTTTTCTTCCCTTCTTAAATATGTTATCACAGAGGCATTACTATCATTCCTGATGGGCTCAGCCATCTTGGTCAGCAGAGGGTCTGTCCTGGAGCCAGCTGACATTGGCTCTGCTGGACATGGGGGAAGATTCTGGCAGCTTCTCACAGAAGCCACCCCTGTAGCCCTCCTGCTACCCAAACCTGGCCACATAATACAAAGAGTTGTTGTGCCACAGAAGGGGGATGCTTCCCCTGCCAGCCTGAGGACTATAGGTCTCAGCTGGAAGTTCAGGACTCTGCGAGGCCTTACTCTTTTGGCATTACGTGATTATTGAAAAAAATATATGAACTATTTGGGAATGGGGAGCACACAGTGAATGCCTCCCTATTTGTTTTTTGCATTAGCCACTGGAAGTGTCTATGGGTGGGCGTGATCTCCTCTAACTGCGTGCGTCTGTGCCTGAGCAGAGCAGAGGTGGATATAGATATTGCCTGACACTGCGATGAGATTTGCCAGATGCGTTGGGTGACATGCACCATTATGCCCATACGCAGATCAGAGCAAGTGAGGAGAAACAGGCCTTCTCTGTATTTCTGTTCTCTGCTCGTTACTGGATAATTGCCAGGTATGTTCACACAATTAATTCCAAGTTGATGCAGGAGGGAAGCCTTCTTCAGACTAACAACCACCTCACCCGCCAGTTAAAAAAGGAAAACCAGAAAACCTACTGCCATCTTGTGTCCCATTGGTGTTTACCAGTTGGAAGAGAAAGAGGAAGAGAGACAAAGTATTCAGTATATAGTATTCAACATTTAGATACACAAAATGATGATACTTCACCAAAACCTGTAACTTCAATAAACAATCTCATCAGAGGGATTGGAGACCCTAGGGATGATCCTCATGGAAACAGACAGCAGTAGAGAGCCAGCTCTGACCTTTGTCTCTTGGAAAACACTAGTGCACCCGTTGGCTGTGTGGAAAACCATGACCGTGTTGCTTTGCAAGCACACTGTTTCGCAAGGATCTTGCAGACTATTCCCAACCATGGTGTTGATCCCAGTCATCTATGGGCTGCAGATTGAGTGACATCAGAACAAAGGGCTTTTTTTCTTTTCCTGAAAGCAACAGTTCAAAAGTTGATCTGGATGAAATTTTGTTGGGTTTTTTTTTCTTGCTGAGAATGCACTTTTAAGTCATTAAAATTTTCTGAGAGGGAAAGGAAAAAAACAATCAAAACTTTTTGACTCAATATTTGAAAAAGAATAATTCTTGTATTTGTTTTGAGATTTCTATTTTTAGAGGCTGATCTAGCCTTAACTGAAAAATAATAAAGTACTTCCCCTTCCCCTCTCCACTCCCTAGGAAAACAAAAGGCTTTGTATTTACTTTTGTTTGAAATAAACCTTTTGTAAGATTGAAAGTTTTAAGTGCTTTGCTTTGAGTGGAGACACTGAAAATTACTTGGTTTTGGTCAACCCCAAACAAGTTTTGGCTAGTGAGATGAAAAAAATCTAATTATTTGATTCGTTCTTGTCATGAGTTTGAGTCCTGATGCTGCAAGCATGCAAAAAAAAATTGTTCTGTGTTGTGTTTCAGCCGGACATGAATGTCTTCAGCGGTGACTTGGCCAAACCTCTCTCTCCTACGAAGGAGCAACATTTGTTAAACAGTTGTGGAAAATCAAACAGAGCAGTAGGCAGTAATACAAAGTCCATCCTTCCCTTTGAACCTTTTGAGGCTAACAGCCTGAGGCAGCTTCAAGAGATCCTCTGATGGGAGTTAGAGGGACAGGCAATACTCACTGAGACCAGACCCAGCCTGACAAGAAACCAAACCCCGCGTGGTGGTAGAGAAAGTGAGCTGGTCTACTCTGGCTGGTGAGGGGGGATTTGGATGCAGTGGTTAATTTGTCTTTTGGTTAGAAGCTGCAATAGAAGCCATTTTATGGAGCTTTCTGGCAAAGGCCATACAATGAGTTTTTGCCTCTTGTGCTCCTATTCATTCATAATTCTGGCTATGGTAGATGATGTCACATTTTGAGACTGGGCATGTATGGACCATATTATTTTTTGGAAAGATGTCTAAGTGGTCTTGCTTTGACTCACAAACTTGGCTCATCACAGACAAATTGGGTACTCGCATTTCCTATGACTTCAAGATGTGCAGTGACAGGAAACAAGCGTAATGTGTACGAACAGCGACGAATAAAAGCTGAAGAAATACAGGGTACCAGGTTTCCTAACACTAAACTACAACTATTGTGTGGTATTGGAGACAGCTGAGTTATCACTGCAGAATTAAAGCACAAAATGCCTGCGGATTGTCATACTCTACATATGTTCAGCATCAATATTTAAGGCTGAGACAGGAAAAACATGTTGCAGAACTGCACAGTTGGAGCGATGGGAAAGTTGATCGTTGCATTTTGATTTGGAATACTTGCAACCCTAAACATGACTGTGCAGCTTCTAATCTGATACAGCCTGGCACTACTCATCTGCTTTACGATGCAGGCTCAGACTTGTCTGTCAAATCCCAGCCTGCCCATTAGGAATGGCTGCCGCTGTGGTGCCAGGATTTCATGCTCCATGCCCCGCTCACCTGACGCCTGCCCATGGGACGTGCCGGGTGATGTGCTAACCCCCTCAGCTGTCTCCTGCCACTCCGTACCATCCATCTGCAGCCCCTGTCTCCATCTGCTTCTCAAGTCAGTCCCTGCCTGCCTGTGACCTCTTTGCAGCACACTAGCAAAATTTAAGGCAGGTGAGGACCTTGTCTTAACTATTTACGACTTAAGTGGGAGAAAGATGTGAGAATTTTCTTTTTTGAATGTCAGTTTTCCCAAATGACCGCAGACGTGTAAATAGATGTGTTCCACTTCCTCAAGAGTCTGTTTTCTTCCATAGATTTGGCTTTCTTGTCGCAGAGCAGTCATTGACTTCTCTGTGCATTCGGAGAAAGTTGG
This sequence comes from Mohoua ochrocephala, assembly GCA_013398855.1. Classification (NCBI taxonomy): domain Eukaryota; kingdom Metazoa; phylum Chordata; class Aves; order Passeriformes; family Acanthizidae; genus Mohoua; species Mohoua ochrocephala. The sequence continues at coordinate 183,286 of VZTA01002875.1, forward strand.
ATTTCCAGCTTCTAGGGAAATTATAAATCTTGGCAACACATATCATGGTGTCTTGCAAAAGATAAAAATCTGCTGTTTCCACAGGTGATTTTTTGTAACCCATCAGTTCTGCGCTTTATTGAGTAACTCGGTACTTCAAGCCAGCGTGCAGTTATTTTAAAACACTGCAATTAAATAGGGACCTTGGAGTTCTTCAGAATCACAGGTGAAGTACTGTGTCCTCTTTTTCAGGCTAAAACAGTTAGAAATAAATATTGAAAAAGCTAGATTCTAAGTAAACACTAGATATCACCTAATTTCTCCCATGAAGAAATTTAATTTCTTTCTTATTAATCCAGGGCATGCCACAGTATGAGGCATACTTCTTTAACCCCTTGCTGGCCTGTGCCACTGTAACTTTTATGGGCTTCTTTGAAGAACTGTGTCTCACTAAGATACCAGCACTTTAATTTGAAACATACCTTTATTAGACATACATGAGACAAGGAGTTTCTCAGCACCATATACCTGCTATGCCATTTAGTAGTCAAATGGTTAAACTTGTTCAAAGGAGCTGGCAAGTTTCATGTGGCATATTCACTGGAAATACATTTTTATTTACGGTGGAACCAAGCCCACATGAAATATCTTGAGAGAATCTGCTTGTGAAAACCTGGATTCATAGTGGAGAAAAATAAAACAAGAGTGATAATGTGAATCAGGCTCCTAAGTTTTGTTTAGAGCACAAGGTCTTTAAATTATATAAATACCTCAGCTTCATAAAAACAAACTTTCAAAGTGTCACAGGCTTATCAAGAAAGTCAATAAAGCATTTCTTACAAATTAAAATGCATTAGAAATCAAATTGACTTTTTTTCAATCTCCATGTTTGACTCGAGCCTTATCAAGAGCTCCTGGGGGAGAAACTCAGCGGTGACAATCAGCCTGAGAGAACCACAGCCCAGCAAAAAGGTACCCACCTTGTCCTGCCTTGGCCTCCGCTGCACTGTCACTTCCCACACAGATTTGGGCATGAGAAAACATGCTGCTGAGCATCCCTGAGGTACAGGACTCATGGGGTGCGGGGGAGGGTGCTGCTTTCTTCTCCCATCCTCACAAGATTTTCCTCTTTGTCCAGTGATGGAAGGACCTCTGCAAAGCTAAGAAAATAAGCGAACACTGGTATGGCATCACCAAAACCTATGTCTGTCCCTCAGCCGTGACCCTCCAGCTCACGGTGTCCTGTTGCACAGTGTCGCCAAGCCCTGTGGCACCGTGGTCTCCATTCACATCCCCTGTGGTGTGAACAGCCTTGGACAGTCACTGCTTTCAAACCTTTCAAACCTCCCCCTCCTCCATCTATTTTGCCTGAGTGTTTTCTGCAGCCACAGGTTACTTTGCTCAGTTTTATAGCCAATGCCTAAGCTAATTTCAAAAGACCAAGACCCCTCTGCCTGGAAGGTGGAAGGGACCGTGTTGTTTTACCTGGTCCTGATAGTCAAGTATGGTCCTCCTCCTTGGTTCAAGGAGCTAAATGTCACCCTTAATTATGGCAGACATTAATTTAATAGGAACAGATGTTTAATCATCTCAGGGTCTTCCTCCCTCGGTGGGGGACTGTTATGCAGCAGGCCCATATGATTCCCCACTTCTCGAGTGTGTTTACAGCAAAAGCACAGGCTTGCTCACTTGTGCGTGCACCCCAGTATGCCCTGACAAACTTCATCTTCTCTCAACTTAATTGAGATAATAAAGGGCAAACATACCAAGTAAACTATCCCTAGGACGCGAGACCCCCGATTTCCTTCTATTTGTCTAATCAGAGAAGTCATGGCTGCGGACGATCTTATGTGAGCACAGGGGAACGGGTGAGGAGTGCAGGACTTGGTCTGCTGATGCAGTGCTCTTACAGGAACCCCAGGGTTTTCAAATGAGAAAGTGCTTAGAGGCAGTTTATGTAGCCAAAAATGAGGTGGTAAATGGTTGTTCTGGGGCCAATATGGGGGCAAGTTGGCGTACCTATTTATAGGGCTGCAGTGCTGTCAGGCTATTTGATACATCTGTGGTTCCGTGTGGGAAAGCCCATGACAGGTTTGGGTGAAAATGTGAAGCTCTTAAGAATTTTAATATGATTTGTATTGCCATTTAATTTTTAATAAAACTTTGAATCAAGTTGTGATTAAATGGCCATCCTGAGTGGAAGATTCCACTTTAACATAAAACGTGAGAGTTCCCAGAATGAGCTAAGATAGGTTTTATAATATTAGGTATGCACCTCTCTCTCAAATTCATTGGATAATGGATTCTATCAAAATGGAAAAAACGAAGGCATAGATTAAAAAAAAAAAAATCTGCTGTGTAGTCAGTAGTTCCACATTTTGGAAGAAATCGCTGAGCTTCTGGCATCCTTAAATAATACCCTTTTCACATGATAGTTACACTGCTCCAAAGACAGTATAATAAACCATGCCAAAAATTCTTCTATTTCGTTTGCATGAAATTGAACTGACAGATATACCTGTCTATGTTATGTCCAAGAAAATGTCTTGTTAGAAACGTGTGAAAATATATTATATGACAGATGCTGAAAATGTTTCAGATACAGCAATAAATTGATTGTGGTTTCTGGACCAGATGTGAACTCTGTTTAAAATTCATCATGCTGGTCTCTATTCTAGCTCTGCACTTAAATAAATGCAGAGAAGTGGCTTTGCTTTTCAATGAAACCCATTATAAGAATAGAAGAGCTTCTTTCCATCTCATAAAGAATAGACCTGACAGTAAGGCTTGCATCCACAGAACAAGTATTAAAAGCACAAACTGAACTAAGAGAAAGCCGTGCCAGTTCTCAGTTTTTGCTTTGTTAATGTGCATGAAAATACTTGGCAAGTCAAAGCCACTGCAACCAAGAAGACTGCGATGTGCATTATTTTCATTTCAGAGGGAGATTCACAGCCATAAAACAACTGAGGAGGGAAAAGAACGGGGATTTTTCAAGAAATGGTGTTAAAGGGGAAGGAGTCAGCTGTAAAGGTGCTACAGACATGACTGGGTGCTGAGAATAAGTCTGTGTTTGCCCAGCCCTCTATTTTGAAGCCAAGTGTTCCCTTTCCCTGCAAGGGAGCAGGACGAGAGCTAGACTTGGGTTTTTGACAGATAGCTCGGGAGCTGCACAACCCCAGATGGGCAATCCAGACTGCTGAAGTCAGGTGCTTAGGCTGCCCCTTCAATCCACAGGCACCTCTGAAAACCAGCCCAGAAAGACCAATGTGCTGAGGCTGGAAAAAGGGAGGAGGAAACAGGGGGCAAATGGTGTTTGTGAGGACTTCCAGCCACCTCCTGGATCTGGCACTTGGCTGTGAGCAGCGTGTTTGACACCTCGGGATCTAGCTCCACGCCTCTGAATTACTTTCTGTTATGGAGATAGCAAGTAACTTTTTCTCCGTATCTGAGGGATTAGAGTTTGCCCCTCCCTTTGTGTAACTGCCCCAGCCTGAGAAGGAGAAAGGAGAGCCTGCTTGCTGCCCTCTTTGCACGTCCTTGGGAGGGGACAGGTGCTTTTGCTCGCGGCTGGTTGTGCCCACGTCCTCCTTGGTCTGCGATATTATTTTAATTTGCAGCACAACAAACCTCTTTCGGTCTATCAGGAGAGTTGTGTATCTTTGCAGTGACATGTGTTATGAACATAATGTAGGTTTTATGACTACTTCTCTAGATCTGCTAATTGCACTCAATGTTGGTTTTTTTTTGTTCACTTAGAAATACTATCTCTCTCCCCACCTCTCTTTCTAAAGGAAAACCAATTCATTTATTCTCTTACCCCAAATGAGCATCCACAAGGAAGGAAGCATTAACACCTGTGGGTACCTCCCAATGTGTCTCTCCTATGTTTTAAAAAATATTGGAGGCTGTAATTTGAAATACTATTAAAGATGCATGAAGTCCTCTCTGATGTCAGATAAAGGCTTCCTCACAGTGAAGCAGCTTCTCATACATGCTACATATACCACTCACTAGCACAATACAGAGTACTAGAGAAATAGCTAGGCTTGTCAGACACTATCAATAGTGACTATATATGATTTTTACTACGCTCTCCCTTCTTTTGCCTTCAGAGATTTACACGGAAAACTATTCCCCAGATTATGTAAAACCTCATATTCCAAAAGCTCCCTTCTTGTCACAGGCTGAGACAGAACTGTTTAATTTATGGGGAAATTTCTTTTCTGATACACATCAGAATAGATGTAAAGGTACTCCTCTATACAACCATGACCACCCTCTTATCCTCCAGTGACTGCTAGTTGTCTGGCCTGTCTGTCCACAAACACTCCTAAGGCTGGACTGCCTCTTTGTTGAACATGTGCGCTGCACTCAAACCCAGCAAAAACCGTGGGCTGCCATGGATGTAACTTCTGTTCTTTCTGTAACTTGTAATCATACTGCAAGCCAGAAACCCTGATTCAATTACAGTGGTTATGTAGGTTGGACTGCAGGGTTTTCTGACTTTTCTGCTTAAGTACACTGTTAACACTGTCAGTTTAACTTTGTCGAATGTCACAGATCTTGTCACAGGCCTATAACCTTTGAAGGCTGAAAATATTTCTTAAAAATATTTATCTATGTGTAAGCCTGAATATATATATATAATGATATTGATATATGTATATCTTATATATAATATATAATATATAAAAGTTGAACATACATATTCAACCTATAACCGTGAAAAGTCACAGTCTGAAAATATTAGTTAAAATGAATGCTTTTTCTGTTCTTACATTTGACTTAGGGTATGGGAATCTTTAATGTTAATGTGCCCTGTCTTCTCTCAGAAATTGTTTTTTAAAATTTTTTCAGCACAGCAGCAAACAGATAAACAAAAGCTGAGCAGGAATTCCTTAGAAGTTCACAAAAGCCAGGAGTTGGGACTTCAGGAATAGCAGTACATACTGCAAAACTAATGTTACAATCATGTTATTTGGCAAGATTCCTTTCCCAGTTACGAAAAGATAGCCATAATCCCATCCACAAAAACCACCACTGCCCAGAACAGGATTTAAGTCATGATTGATCAAATGTGAGGCCAAGAAGCCTGGACGTCTTCTGATTTAACAAAACAAATGTTTTCAAAATTAAGACTGAAACTCTGCCCCTAAACAGTCCTTTACACATCCTGCTTCACCCAAACAGTCCTGAAGAGGGTTGGTTGAAATGGAAGTGCTGACACAAGCTTACTGTAGTGATGCTGGAAGATACCGCTATATTAATATAAGCATTACACTCTAAGAAAACATACTGAGTCAGTGATACATATTTTTCTTTTGAACAAAATGGCCACAGGAACAAAGGTCATGTGTCACGTGGATGCCAATATTTGTAAGCGTTTGTGTGGCTGTTCACAATGGCACACATTTTACCACATTTTAGTAAAAATAGGCCCTTATTGAAAAATAACCATCTTATTGGTGGGCCCTCTTTGGTTTGGCAAAGGCTGCTGTTCTTCTGCCTTTTCTTTGCAAATGCTGCTCATTTTCTCTTGGATGAGATAATGATTGCTATCTGCAACACAGATGGGCACAAAGTGCTCAGAGGGACAGGGAATCCCCTGGAGCCTAGGCTGTTTTTGTAACTTAGGAAAGCAATTTCTGTGCCTTTACTGGCATTAATATTAAGGGTTTCTGGTTGCTGCCCAGGGCATGGGGATGTCGAACGCTGAACACAGCACCATGGCATCTTTTCTGAAGGGAAATCTGTCTGTTTCTCTGCATTCTCTTGATGCTGAACAATTCCCTCACAGCAAGTGTTGAAGTCTTCTTTTGCACTTCATGTCACCCTTCCCTAAACTGGTGCCTTCAGCAGGATGCTTTGCTCTTAGAAATGTGTTTTTCCTCCGTGTCCATCTGTATTTCTCCTTTGGAAACTAATGCAAGGGTTTGCACAATCCCAGCATCATACACAGCAACCCCAACAGGCTATTTCTGATTAGATGCTGCTGCTTAGTCTCCTGTGGAACTGGACTACAGCAAGGCTTAAATTCTCACAGTCTTTGCAGGTTGCAGCCAGCCTTATGCCAAAGGCAGTCATCAGATTTCAGACGTGTGGAGCAGTGGGCCAAAGCCTGGGGCTTTGGGATGGACTGTCTCCCTCCAGTTGAAGTTTTAAAAAAAGCAAGGTGAAACAAGACACTCCATTCATGTGATTGCAGACATCTTGAGTGAATCATGAATCCATATGCTGGAAGCTGTTTGTGCAAGGGCGCGCTCCTGAAATTCGTCATGATGTCCTAACACCCTCATGCAATCACAAGGTAAATAGAGCATGCACAGAATGGTGAGGCAGCCAAGTATCACTTGCAGTGGTGTCTGAGTGGCTCTGAACCCACATTACCAGCCCCAATGAGTATATTCCCCATGGAATACCCTGGAAAGAGAATCTTTGGTCTATCCTGGGAACCAGCTGGGTTTGACTGGTGGGTCATGGCCAGAAAGCCATGAGGAAGGTTTCTGAGACACTCTTGTGAAGTGAATGGGGGAAGTGAGAATGGGGAAAAATAAGTGAATTTGGATTACTCATATCCTGGACTCCTCAAAAACTGGGCTGTGGGATAGGGAAGGTATAGGACCTGCCTGGCCTTTTGTTCCCTCTATATTTCATTCCAGTAACTGAAAATGAAACTGTGAGATGTGAAACAGAAGTAAAGGACACTTTTCAGCTCCCCCTCCATCCCTTTGTGCCTCGGAAAAATGATTTAGGTTGATCCAAGCTGACATTTTGAAAACCTTCCTCTGGTTCGGCAGCCAAGCCTGAATGTTGGCCACTCGCACCACCCTTGCTCCGCGAGCGAGAATGCTTCCTGGGGACTGGCTGACGGCAGCCCCTGCGAGCCCTGCCAAGAAAACCAGCGGTAGGCCTCTCTAGAACAGATTGAATTCTTGACCTCTCAATATGCTGTTTCTAACCACATCGGTGTCCTCTCCTCAGCAGCTCAATTAAAACAAAGGCAGACACGGGTTTCGATGGAAAGGGCAAGCTGCCGATGTTTGCTTACGTGCAGGTAATAGGACACAAGGTCCCAGTTCGTGGCTGTTTTTATAGTTTTAGAAGTTGCCTGAAGCATTGCAGGAGAAGTTTCTTCCAGCTCATTCCATGGCCTGAGATGTACCAGCGCACAGTGGTGTGAAACCTGCCTGGGGCAAGCTTGGTCTCGTCACCAGGACTTCCCAGCCCCATCCAGCTGGCGTTGGGCAAGGTGACTAACTCTGATCCTCGCAGCTCCCTCCTCCTCTCCCCAGGGACATGGAGAATAGGGCGGTCTGTCAGATGGCACCACAGTCTTTCCAGTTTCTGTTTTCTTTCATCAATATTTCTTTGGGTTTTTAGTAAGAAAAATAAGCTAAACAAGTGTGTACTGTCTTATAGAGTATTTGCTTGTAACGAAATTTATCCAGCTCCTTAGTTTTTTGGTGAGTTTGTTGCACATTTTGGGATCCGCCTATAGGAAACCTCTGTGCCCAGACAGGCTTTTGCCCTGTTGTGGGTAGCTTTAATATGCCAAGAGTGCACACGTTAACCACCCTTCTTCCTACAGCTTAATGTGAACTTTAGATGACACCTTAGTCTGTGACCGCTGGGCGCCTTGAAGAGAAAACCTGAGACTGTTAATTTGAATCTTTTGGGAGGGTAAGGTTGAAGTTGAAGAATGGGTTTAGTAGGGTTTGATAACGAGTGCTATTGAGGAAGATTTTACTCTGTGTTTTGAACTGGAGTTTTGTAGGGGCTGACAGCTTCACGTCTGTGTGTCTTGCTTTGCCGAGGGCTTGCTACAAAATGACGAAGGAACGAGTGTCCTGTGCCAAAACACTGTTAGCCAGGATGTCCTGGGTAAACAGAGATTTTTAGAAAGTGTTATTTATAAAAGCTGGCAAATGAAACCGTTGCATCAGTGAAGAATTCAACAACGCTGTTAAATTACCAGAGTGAATTGACTAGTTGTGCATGTGGGCATATCTTCAACTAAACGATACTGGGCGGGGCTGCAAACTCTCCAAAGCACTGTTATTTTCAAGCTAAACCTCAGATAACCTCCAGCCCTTTAAAAATATCTGTTGCTGAAAATAAGTCCTCAGATAACCTTCATCCTCGGATAACCCACATAAAATGAAAGATGAGGAACTAATAGGAGAAAGGGGGCTTGGAAGTAAACTTGTTCTCCTGTTGCCCACACATGTGAGCAACACGCTGCTGCTGACTAGCGGCTATTTTTACATATAGCCCATGTGTCATGAGCGAGGAAAGGGGTGCTTTTCTTCACTTAGCAGCAAGGTCACTGTCTGCTCGTTTAGCCAGGGGTGGCCCTGGCTGTCTGTTTATCAGGAGCTGTGGATACTGCTGGCACTCACATTCTTACTGCTGGTTTCATTATCTAGGGCTCCACCTACTCGCCTGGGTAGGACACAAACAATCCTTGAGCAGACCTAGGGAAGATGCATGTAAGGGCGGAATGGGTCTCAGAAAACTGCCCTCAAATAGTCTGAGTCCTTCTGAGAGGATGCCTGCCAGAACTACAGGGAGCAATGGCTTCTCCTAGATGACAATGGAGTTGTAGAAGTTAATAGGCTATAAAAGGTTTAGAGTACTTCTGCTACCTCCAGAGATGTGAAAAAGACACACCCCCCAAAAAAAAAAAATAAAGGAAAGGAAAAAAAAGAGATGATTTTCTGGGCTACCCACCTGAGCACTGAGTCTTCATCTGTGGTAAGACTTCAGAGCAAGGTAAGGAAGAAACTAACCAGTCAGAAACACACAGCCAGATGCACACTGGAGAAAAAAATCCAACACTTCCAGGTTCCTGCAGGTGAGCTGCTGAAGCCCCAACCCATGCACTTTGATTACAGTCGTGGGAGTGTTTGATAGCCCTCGATGAGTGAATAGAGGGTCCCCCAGGGTGGGAAGTCGCCTGTCACTCAATGAACAGGATTAGAAAGGATCTGTGCTGTTTGTGAACCTTCCTGGACGTGCATGATTTTTTCTGCAAAGCAAGGAGATCATGCACAGCACTTGGCAAATAGTTCGGCTAAGTGCAGGGGCACAGACGTTTGATAAAGCAGTTTGCTGCCCCAGATAGTTCCTCTGGGTGGGATTTGGCAGCTCTAATGGAGGCTGAGAGTAAGGTTTGAATTCATTCATCTGACAATAGAAACCCGAGCCAAAGCTAACACAGAGTTTTATGCTCATTTACAGACCTCTTCAGACTAAAGGGTTCATAAAGGAGTTCACTGATACCTTGTTGACAATGGTGATGAAATACCCTGACTTGTCATCCTGGGAGATTTCAACACACACATCGACAAGACTGCAGATATGAAGTCCCACAAACTCACCTCCTGGCTTTCCTCCCAAACACTCTCCGGGTATTTCTACATTGACATTTACAGTCAGCCTCAAGGGGTCCCTGTTACTGGCTCTGAGTGGCATGTGTCACCCCGACAGGAAATTTCAGTGAGCTGCATGCAGGGTTTACTGAAGTTCCCTACTTGTAGGCAGTACCAGGAAGAGGTCAGAAGCCAGGATCGCAGGGTGTGGTTGTGCTGAATTCCTCTGCCCAATGCTCAGGAGAGGGTGACAGGATGAGGGAGAGGATGAAAGATGGAGCTGAGCTCCAGCAGATTTCCTGGCTTTTGCTGTACTTGGGGGATCTTTATTTGGTATAAGGATAATGATGACCTTAAGGCCACTTCTTGTTATCAGTGTTGATCATCTTCTCTTATTTAATCCATGTGCTCTTTGGTTTGCTCTATACTGAACATGAACAGTGTGGATCAACCGCAAGAGCTGTCTTGAGCCTGGGGTAAGCAAGACATTTGGTGCCCACAAGTGGGCCAGAGCAAACTAGATCAGGCAGGGTTAGCAGAGGAGGTACCAAGCTGGGTGCAGGGCATGGTAGGAGGAAGGGATCTCAGGGCATGTGAATACTGGTGGGACTCAGGGGACTTCTAGCTCTGATTTAGCTTTTATCAGATTTTCTCCCAGCATCCTCCTGGAAGAGGAGCACTGCACAGGTGGGCCAAGGTGCTTAGGATTAGGGAAGTTCCTCCTGCCCTGCATGAGTCCCCTAAGATCCTTACCCAGTACCCAAAAGCATCTCATTCCCTCCACCCTCACGGAGTGCCTCAGGGCTGCTGCCCTGTTGGGTTGGAGAGGAGAGAATAGGAAGCCGGGGCAGGAACCAGGATGGCAACACTGGAAAAACAACATCTGTCTTCATGTATCTGGTTCTGTCCTTGGCATGAGAGGCCAAGGAGACTTCCTAAGCTGCAACAGCGAAGTGGCAGACAGCTCTGTATCCTCCGGCAGGGTTACCTCCAGCCAAAGCGGCCACAGGGAGCAGCCACCAATCATGCTGCTGAGAACCATGGATGATGACTCAAGGGATTCACTAAAGCCCAAAGTGGGTGTCAAACCAAGAGTGGGCAAGGAGCAGTGGAGGTTTGTTACCTTTTAAAATTTATTTTCTTTGTTTTCAAATCACATGCAACCTTTGGGAGATGTGTCTTGGCAAAAAAGCAAGTTATGCTCCTGCCCACACAAACTCTGATAGATAAATTTGAGTTGAAACTGAAACATTCAGCTATAGATTTTTTTTTCTCTCTCTCTCTCCAATGGGACCATGAAATAGTGGGCTTAATTTTCTTGACTTAACTTTGGTTTTTTCCCTGACTGCTTTGGTTTCCTAATGAACAGCCACAGATCCTCTATGCTATCCTGCTACTGTAGGAAAAACTGGACAGGACCAAACCTAGTTGCTGAAATAGCGATGAGGAAAATGTCCCTTTGCTTTCTGTTGACAGAGGTAGCTTGTTGCTAGTCAATTAGGCCTTTGACATGATCATCAGAACAAAGCTGTTAACGTAAATGGAGACATGTATTTTTTAAATTACTTGCTAGAAAACTTTTAGCCATCATTCCCAAAATCAGTGAATCTTGTCTCACAGGTGCAGTTACCACAAACTTTTTTAGTGTTTTTATTTTCATCCAAGCATAACAGAACTTGACTCTAGATCACATACCTTCTGTTACTGAAATCTGAGTAATGCATTAAGTAATGGACGAATCTGTCTGGATTGACTAATGTGGTTACAGGATTTTATCCTGATTTGAGATGCATGAATCAGGGATGAGAAGAGCCAGTTTTAATAAAGTGCAGATACCCCTTGGGGACCCCAAGGGGAAGGGGATGTTTGGGTGCCCGCACTCTCCACTTGCATGTGCCACCCACCCACCACCCTGCCTTTTTTTTCTCTCTCCCCCTTTTTTTTTTTTTTGTCACTTTTTCCTGGAGCACTGCCTAAAGGAATGAATTAAGCCTGTTAGGGCCGGGGTTGATGTTGTGATGTTTATAGCCCCAATAGCGTGATGATTGTTTTATGGTGTTTGTGTTTTAGCATCAGTGATGCCGTGATGTTTGCGCTGCGATGTTGTCATCTGGGGAGGGCAGGGCCGTGGCTACATTACATATATGTATCCCATACGTGGTATAAAATGCACATATAAATCATACAAATGCTGAATTCCTGGGGCTTGGTTTTGGAGGCTCTCGTCCCCCAAGCAAGTGCTCGTGGGGAACAAGTGCGCAGTCACGCAGCCAGGCATGAAATGGCTGAGGGTGGCTTGCAAACCCAACAGCCTGCCGGGATGGTCAGCATTACAGTATACCATGCAATCTTCTGTCAAAAGAAATGCCATATATTGCCCTAAAAGTATGTAGCTCTTGCCTGTGTCTTCAGAAAACTCTCCTTAACAAGGTGGAGGTGGGCCTTGGGGCCAGGATGCATGGTCTAGAATTGCTGGTGTTCCCATATGGGTGTGGAGGTGGGCACTGAAATTTCCTCAGAGTGGTGTGGTATTTATGGATGACGCCCTTGTCCAGGAGAACTTCCTGCTCTGCTCCTACTGATCCTCTCACAGGGGCTGCTGGAGCCAAAGCAGAGTGACAGGGCAGACCAGGAGGAACAGCAATGCAGCCTAGAGGGTGTAGGCCACTGCCTTTCACCTGAGGGAAAGTTTCTCGGGAAATACCTGGACTACTTGGTGCTCACATATAAATCACAATTTGATTTTTTTGAGTAATTTCCTTCTGAGCTAAAGGTTGCTCTGATGTCTGCTCTTTTCCAGTGTATTTTTCTGCAGCTGAAGTGCCACTGAAGGCATCATAATGCAAACTGAAATACTTTTCTGCTCTCATTCATCAGACCTGATATTGCTTCCCTGCATATCTTGTGGGCCTTTAAGTTGAGTGTGAGCCATGTTTCTGCCTCAGTGACCACATGTGAGAACTGCGCATTTCATGATCCCTTTCCCCCCCTCTTTCTATTGTTATCAAACTTTTGTCACCAGTTTCTATTTAATTAACCAATGTGTAATCTGTAAATGCCAGACCCCTGGTCCCATCCACAGGGCAGATCTAAATGTCCTTCTTTAGCTAAACTGTGTTTTTTGCTTGATCTGTCGGCACTCTTACCGCATATGCTCCAACAAACCAAGTGCCTTTGTTCTCCTAAAGCAATCCTGCCCCAGGCTCTCCTTCCAGTAGACATTAGTTCTTTTGTTTGGATAAAAGGGTGTCATCACTCATTCATGATGAGAATATGATTCAGCCCCGTCTCTTCACATTCACAGTCCAGTCTTCATAAATACTTGCTTTTACAGCATATTGTATGTGTATTCAAATGGCTGACATCAGTGGGCCAAATTCTGCCCTAACAGGAATGTGCTCCAGTCCTGCTGTTCATGTTGGTGGAATTGTGGGGAGCCTAAATTGGAGGAAAGTATGATCTGTACTCAGTCCCATTTCAGATGTTTGTTTGTTTGTGGTTTTTTAGTGGCATTAAAAACTTTAAATATAATGTTCCCATATCTGAAACAGGTGAGGTTCAAACAGCAGCCCATTGAAGTACGTGATTTTTTTCCCACCTACTTCACTGAACTTTGGGTCCATGCCTACCAAGAAAGCTCCTTAGTATTGCTGTTGTCATGTCAACTTCACGTACACAGCAAAACTTTTGGGTGCTCAGTTGAATTTACTGGAAGCACGCTCCCAAAACTTTCTCATTGTGTGCTCCTTCTTCTTTTCTCTACTGAACTAAGTACTTAACCACTGCAATTTCTCTTCTAGGAAGCTGTATTTGGGCAGGAGTTCCACAGAAAGGCAGTGAGGAGTAATAATAATAATAATAATAATAATAAAGAAGCATCCACTAGAGCTTCTTGCTCTGCTCCTGAAACTCAGATTTGTTATGTCTGTAAAGCAGGGAGTGGCAAGTGCAGTCATTTCTCTCTGCTCTGAGGTTCCACCACTCTCTGATTTCCAAATCAGAGCTGTACATGAACAGTATGAAGTGTATGAACTGTGTCCCAAACTGGATCTCTGCCAGTTCAAGGGAGAACTGAGGATGTGAAAAGACTTCTAAAATGTATAAAAATACTTGGACTGCATTGATTTCGCTTCATGCTAGGTTTATTTAATGATAGTGAGGGTGTGGTGTAAATCCCTATAGTTTGGGGTTTTTTTCCTGCGCAAAACCTCCTAAAATTTGCTGCAATCGAGCTGAAAGATATGGAGAGATACAGGATACAAGTGACTTTAAAATAATTCCTCACAACATCTGTTAACACTGAGACGAGCTAATGTTGCTTTATTTCATGAACTAAGGAAGTGGAAAAGAGCCTTAAGGAAAACACATTAGGATAAGCTTAAGGAAGAACGTAGAGCATATGGTGGCACATGGGTAAGGAGGCCTGGATTACCTCAGTTAATAACTCACCCAACACATTGCTTTTCTAATCTCTTAATTTCCATATTTACCTTAAAGTGCTTTAAGTAAGAGTTTCCCAGACCTAACTGTAGCTATCCAGTGTATTAGAAAGTTTCTGTTTGGTGTGGAAGGATTTGTGATTAGCCAAACATTTCATGGCCCTGTTGGTAATGTGTTAGGAAGCCTTCCTGACATCAAAATTTATTTTAAGGAAAGCTTGTCCTAATAGTCAGAAAAGCCTCTAAAAGCTCATCTGTTGAGCCTTGATAACTTTTTAGAAGCTACTCCAATGTCCACTGAAGCCAACGGAAGGGCTCCCAGTGACTTCAGGATATATTTTATTGGAACACTTAAGCAAGGAGCTGGCTAAAGTGAGTATCTGCTTTGAGGATGTTAACATCCACAGGACTGTACAACATCCATGAATGATGTGTTCTACTACCTATTCAGTTTATTTTATTAAGTAAGAGTATTTTTCATAAATCTACTCTCAACATTACCAGGACAAAGAGAATTTTCAGTTCTGAGCTTGTTTTAGAAGGCAGTCAGTTTGTTGTTAGTTAATTTGATTGGAAAATTAATGGGGCACGTAACTGGATGAATGGTGTTGAGAGACTTTACAGTTCTGTCTGTTCATTGCTGAATGATGCATATTGGATACCTTATGTGGAAAATGATGGCAAAAAGTGAAGTTATTCAGCAATTTTTGGTTTTTTTTTTCATTGTTGGGCTGTCTGACTCTGTCAGATAGCAGCATATCTACTGTTTGAATCCTAAATTTTCCTCTCCAGAAAGGGTGACGGGACTTTATGGGAATTCTTGTTTGTAAGTGTCATCATGGAAACAGGACCTGCAAAGCTTTCTCTGTGATTCACCACAACAAAAGACCTTTTGTTTCAAAAGCCAGACAAGACTGGTATTGGGCTGCATACTTCAGTAACACGTCATGTACAAACCCAACCACTTAAAATCATGGAAAATTCAGGACATCATAAATCTTACACCAACTGCATCATTTTATTTATTCAAATTTTTTTCAGATATTTAAAGTAAACAAAATATGTTCCTACATAGGCTGTAAGCACTCTGCCAGTTCAGAACTGCAAAACCAAAATGCAATATAATTGACTCACTGCTTCTACCAAACTGAAGTAAATAAACACTGGGGCCCCATTCATCAACCAGTCCTCTTAAGGCTCCTCAAAGAGCTGCTCCAACACATGGGTCTTGTAGCATGTCTAAAAGTCAATAAATACAGGTGGTGTCAGACTACAGGAAGGGATTTATGAAGCCCTGGAAGATTTTTTGTGAGTATCTTGCTGGCTATACCTTCTCTATTATATTGAAGGGAACCTAATCCAGTCTCAATGCTTCTAATGCCTGCATCTCTGAGAGACACATGACCAAGTATTTGTCTTAGGAAGGATCTTCCCTGGAGACTCTGGGCTTCCCGCATCCAAACCATCATATTCAAATCAGTCAGGCCACTCAAAAGTAGCCGACCTGTGTCCCAGAGCAGAGATGGGCATCCCAGGTGTGTGATTGCCTTCTGTACCACAACCTGCTTCCAATTAAATTGCAATGTAGCCCCATGTGAAGGATGTGCTGCAGGACTAAGCCAGAAATGACAAAAACACAGATGATGAGTGCAAGATATCCATCTGAAAGTAATGACTGTGGCCATTTAGGCCGGCACGTGTAATAGAATCTCTGAGAAGCACTGTCAGAAGTGAATGTAGCCCCGTAGAAGAGAGAAGACCATCTAGGAAAGAGGGCCTTTGTACGAATGGTGTGCTGGAGGTTCAGCAGAGGATGGCACTGGGTAGCAGAAGCAATTACAGATCTCAAGGGACTTGGAGAAACTGAGGAGGTCTTAAACCACTGATCTTGTTAAGTTTCATTACCCAGTATTCAAAGAAAAAGACTCTGTGATGACAGCCCTGAATTTGTTAGGTGGCCTTCTGGGACATACGTTTGGGTCCCTAAAGCAGAGGGAGGCAGTGTGAAGAGAGTGGCTGGGATGTAACACCTAAACAGGTGCTGCAACCTGACCGTATTTGGAGATAGAAGGATGGCTTTGAGGATGTTTGTCTACCTTCCCAGAGAAGAGAAGCAGGTAAAGTTCGGATATAATTTATTCACTGGAAAGGTAAACAATTTATTGATGGAGAGGTTGGTTTGAATAGCCAGGAGGATATTAAAGTCATAATGAAGAAGGAATTTAAAAGCAGGAACAATATACATTTGCTTAGTAGAAAATCAGACTCCCAAGCAAGTAAAGAATGAAGCTGTCCAAGGATATGATGCCAACAAGTTCAGTCATTCCTGACCCATCCGCGTTGGATAACTGGGTGTACATTTCATGCAATGGTAGTAAAATTGGGTAAGATAATATGCACAAGTAGAATATTAAGTGGATGGCAATGATTAGACAAGTATGTTTGTTTCTTTTTCTCTGTAACGTAAATAAAACATCTCTTTGAGGCAGTCTGAATATTCTTCTCATTTTAAGTGTGAATGAAAAGAAAATGAATATGCAACTTTGACCACAAAAATTATCTACAATCTTGCAGCATTTAAAACTCTGTTTTTTAAGGCAGAATAAAATTGGAAAACAAAGGCTAGATTTGCTAGGAGAGTGGGTTCAAAGGGTCATTATTCAGGGATTAGGATGCTCACCCAAGACCACAGGGGTCCAAACTTCTCTGCCAAATATGTATCAGAGCCTTGAGTCCATCCTCCCTTCATGACTGAGTGGAGATTTTATTTCTTCAGCAAAAACCTGATGCAATTATGACATAGAGAGAGAAACAGATTACAGAACTGAAGTAAATGTCTGCTTATGTGCAGAAGATCGTGCCTTGATTATATTTGTGTGTAAAAACAGTAAAATATGAACCAGTAGTATAGATTCTTGGTTCTTTAAAAAGGCCAGTTTTGTAAAGCTGAAAACAATTATAAGTCAGATCTACTGGGAGAATTTAAACAGAAAAATGTGAATGATAATTGCAAACTGTTTAAAAACATTTTACTAAAAAGCCGTAGTTGTTATAAACCAAAACAACAAAGCTTAAGTGAAAGCTGTTCTACTATACAAAAACCCACATGTAACACTTGAAAGAAAGAGTAACGCAACAAAAATTAATTTAAACCAGAAGATAGGAATGGTGATAAATTTGCAAGGGAAGCAAGAAAAGTGTGAGTAGAGGTGTTTGTCCAACAGAGTTAAAGATCATACAAGTTAAGGACAAGAAGGTTTTTATGTGCTTAAGGGAAGAAAACCTATCAGTGATGTTTCTCTCGGTGGATAGAAATGGTAGAATTATTTATACTAACACAGAGAAGACGAGAATAGCTTTCTGTGTTGGTTGGAAAAAGCCAGTTGAAAATATATAATCCCGCAATAGTGATGATGTATTTTCCATTACAACAATAATTCAAGAAAATATTTTAACAGCAGCTACTAAAGTAGGTACGTTAAATGAGAGGCTTGAACAACTTCTGTCCACAAGTTTGAAAAGAACAAGTCAAAAAACTCCTTTGACTATAAATAATGGTTTTCTAGAAGACATTGAACACTAGGAAAGTTTGAGAGAACTGGAAAGATATAGTCTTATTTGTATGACACATATAGGATGAGAACACCAATCATGTGCATTTACATTTGACTTTCTCAGGTCTTAGAGAAATTAAAGTTGTTGTCAGACTGCTACCAACTCTGTGAAAGAGATTGTAATAAAAAAACCCCTTTTTATAAATGTTTATGCAGCTAACTTGATATATTTTTAAAACAAAATTATTGTGGTAAATACAGCTAATAGTATTTGATGTAATGTGCTTTGAATTCTGAATGGCATGAAGCTTGTCACATGATGTAAATTTGAATAAGAAAACAAATATGTCCTCAATTATAAATATGAGTTATACAGATACGAAATCGACATGTCACACTCAAAGTGCGTTAAATGCTGGCACACTGATTGGTTTGAAAATGCAATCTCCATTGGAAATTTATAGTTTGCTTGATGTTTTGAATGGAGGCCTCAAACAAGTGATGGCTGGTCTTCTGCCATTCAAGTTGTTTTTCTTGGAGTTTACACATAATTGTTCCTAAAAAGTAACACAGGAGGACAAAAGAGTGAAATACAGACATGAATAGACATGATTACTTAAGAAGCTGAATTCAACCAAGCGGTTTGGTTTTTTTTTTCAGTAGGATTTCAATCAGGTCCTGGACATCACTAACCATATCTACATTAGCAAATGATTTGGCTGAATAGGAGTGGAGTAGCAGATTAAAGAAGCTCACACTGGGGTCTCTACATGTGGTGCAGTGTTTGATGTCAAATCAGACTTAGTTCAGTTCCCCAGACTAATCATCGGTTGCTCATTCGGATCCTAATGCCTGCGGCAGTGGCTGGGATGTGTGTGGGAAGCAGCTTCCTGACTGTTTTCCCCTGCCAGGGATTCAGTTCCCCCAAATCAAATCCAAGTGGGTGACCTGCACTCATATACAGTAAGTGAGGTTGGGAGGACACTACAAATCACCCCTAAACCTCTCTCCTGCACTACATGTACGTGTTCGGTGGATCTGGCCATTAAATCTACAAAGAAGGTGTGACCGAGGTGTTTGTGTGTGAGTCAAGTAGGAGATGCTGCGAAAGGCTGTCCTCCAAAGAGCTGGTCCTGAGACTGCTAAATAGGAAGCAGAAGGCTACATCTGCCTTTGACACCACTGTGGGATGTCATTCTTAGTGCTGATTTCCCCAACTGGAGAAGGGTGCTGGATGAATTGGAGAGAGTTCAGAGAGGAAAGCCATGTGAATAATGAAAGGTCTGGAAAATATGTCTTACTGTGATAGGCCTGAGGATCTTGTTCTGTTTATCTAGCAAAGAAAAGATTAAGAGGTGACTCTATCACAATCTATAAATATGTACATAGGCAACAGAAATTTGGTCACAGTTCACTCTTTTGCTCTGATGGACAAAGGATGTGATAAAGTCCAGCCACTGGAAGATGAAACTGGGCAACCGCAGTCAAGAAGAAAGCAACGTATTTTTAAACAAAAAGACAATTAATCACTGGAACTGCTTAGTAAAAAGGTTATGGTAGATTTCCTACCCTTCACCATTTCAGAACACAGATTGGTGTTTCTTATTACAAATGTGCTCTAAATTACTGATTAACAACTTTCCCTTCTCCCTTCCTGCCAGAGGATCACCAAATCCCTTCAGAAAAAAAGAAACACACAGATGGCCCAGTAGAGTGCTTACACAATGGCTTTCATTTGCAATCAGCTCAAAATTAGGCTAAACTCTGTATGTTTGTTTATTCCCTTTATTTCCCTCAATTTTGTTCACTTGCCGGTTCATATGTTGGCATATGGGGGATGCATAAGCACGTGCATGCGCACACAGAGTATTTCCCACTACAAAGCTGCAGATACAATGATTGTAACAAAATTTTGAGTAAACTGGTTTGTTAAATTTTAAAGATGTTTTATTCCCAACTGAAAATGTCTAGGTTCCACTAATAGTAGTGTAATAAAAACTTTCATATAGATTTTTTTTTTTAAATTTTGGCTGGGGTTGAAGTGACCCAAAATGAAACACTTGGTTCAAATTTTTCTCATAGGATTTTTCTCTACAGCAAAATCAAAATCTTCTTGTGGAAAATTTCGGTTTTGTAGTAAGTGCATTCCCATTAGAAAATAACTACACTGTGAAACTCCCAGCCAAGTCTAGTAATGATGGTCATGACAGAGATGGGGGAGAGAGGGAGTGGATTTCATTACACTCTCTCACTCAAAAGAGAGGGAGAACTGAGCTTCTCCATTCCCTTTGTTTTTGTAGTCAAGTTTCCTGCCACTTCTAAAGCACAAACCCCTTATGCATATGCATTTATTGCTTGGGTATCAAACCGATAATATATTAAAAGGATTATGATTTACTGCTGTAATTATTGGCCTCCCAACTTTCACCCACAATTATTGCGTGCGTATATCTTCCAGCTTGCAAAATCCCCACTTGCCCATATAAATGATGTGATTGCATTACTCTCTACTTTCTTTGCTGTCCTAACTGCTCATTAGAGCAAACACCTCACAGTGTGCATGTAAATATGTTTGGACTGCTTGGATTATCTGGCTCACTCCCTCTTTTTCTCTGCTTTAGGAGTTTTTCCTTCTTTTCTCTTGCCACCCCACTTTTTTTCCTGCTATACTATATCACCCTGTCTGTTTCCTCTCATTTTTCCAAGTGTCCAAATGTTCCTGTCTGATTTATTTATGTCTGACACTGTTTCAGAGTGCCCAGTTCATTTCCTTTGGGAGCATTCTGCGTTAATCTCCCTTCATTTGGATGCTTATTTCCTCCCGATCTGCTCTCCTACTCAGCTCCTCCAGTGCATAGTTTTCCTCCTTTGTCCTGAATTTGTTTGCTCTGATGTTATCTTTTTTTCTTCCCCTTAGTCAGATCCCTTCTTCTCCTGTACCTCTCCCCATCTCTCGTTTTTTTTCTCCTTCCTTTATGTTTCTCCTCCCTTTACGTTTCTTCTTCCAGTGCAACCCGCTATGATCCAGAGGGACTGCTTTTCTTGCCCTCTCTCTGCAAAGGAGCTCCACCCTCCAGCCGTGCACTTTTCCATACCTCTTTTATTCCACTCTGCTCTTCCTTCTTTTCTTGCCTTATTTTTTTCTTCTTTCTATGCCTTCAGCCTTTACCTGTTTCCAGGCTTTAAGTATTTTTGCTTGACAGGGACGTGCCTGTTCCCCAGCCCCACATTTACCTGGGGAACCTGAGAGCAGATGACATCCCTGGCTATCAGTGTGCTGTCCCAAGTCTCCCCTCAGGTTGATTCTGTGTCTCCCCAGGGGAGGACAGAAGCGTTAACGAAGTTGGTGGAAAAGGAATTGGAGGATGCTATTGCCTGACCTGGTGCAGCAGCCGTGCCCCATCGAGCCCTGCTGCAGCCCAGAGGTGTGTGTGCAGCTGCCTGTCTGCACTTGAAAGAAGTCATGGGGCTGCTTAGACAGTTCCATCCCAGGGTCTGGGCGTGCACCCTGCACTGGCCGGTGCTAATAGGCAAGTAAAAGCCCCCCGAGGGCCACTCACTTCCCTCTTGTAAATCCGCATGTGGTTTGAAGGGGTACTTTATGAGGTGCCTCTGTATACTTGATCCCTTGTATTTTTTCCTGCTGTGAAGCCCGAGGCTGTCCTTCACAGCTCCTGCAGTAAACCAGGGCCTTGGGATCCGGAGTGGCAGGGACACCGCAGGCTGTGAGTGTCGGCTTTCACAGAAGTCGCAGGTGCTTTCATCAGAGAGCTGCCGTGCAGCCCCTGCCTGCCCTGCCTGCAGCACTGCTGCAGAGTGCTGGAAACCCAGGCAGGGGGCGGCTGAGGCTGGTCTGGCAGGCTTTCTGTCTTCCCAGTGCTCAGGTACTGCATCTCTCGGTGGCTTTTTGTCCATTTTTGTCCTCTACCATCACAGGAGAGTGGCTGTTTTAGGCCCTTTGTCCCCTCTTATGGTTCTATAGCTATCTTATAGTTCATTGCATGAGTAAAAAGCAAAAAAGGAACCAGGACAGCAACAGAAGGCCTTGAAAGAGGTGATGGTAAAGTGCACGGGAAGACCAGCTCCTCTACCTCCTCCATGCCCATTCACTCCTGTGACTCAGTGCCACAGAGCACCTCCTCTGCCAAGAAGCCCAGCCGCCTTGCACAAAGGGGACGTGGCTGACAGCTGACCTTGCCTTTCCTACAGGAGAAATGGTAGTGGGGCTTCTGGGACCCCTCTTTGCACCTTGGGAAGATGTACAACTGCTTTGTGAAAAGTAGCATCTGTTTAAGACCCATAAGGACCACCAGAATGTATGTCCCAAATCCACAGAAACAAACTAGTATGGAGAGCTCTGTGAAGAGGTTTTAGGTAGTCATTGTAAATAACCAGAAAAGAAATGTGAAATGCTCCAAAATATTTCTTTCAAAAGTCTTGAGCATGGTGGACATAGGCTACAGCATTTTTTGAAAAGGAAAAAAAAAAATCAGTGTCTTTATCCCTGACCCCTGCAGTTTTGTGATGTTACAGGAAGAGAATCAACTGGCTACAGACAGAGTTTTTAGAGTTGCTGTCCTATCAGCTAGTGATTATCAGATTGTCTGCCTGTAATGACATATCCAGTCATATGTTTTCCCCATCAAGCCCAAACTAAATGAAAGGAGGAAACAAAGGAGTGTAAGAGTCCAGCACTTCATTCTTCATACTTCAAGAGCTGCAGCAACAAATACTGGGGGAAATTCCCAAGTGAGAAATGATACCAGTTCAAGGTCACATAAGCTGATGCATGGAAGTACATTACAAGAAAACTAGGAAGCTATTTTGGGGACAGACATTGTTTACTGAATGCTTGGAGGGATTTTTTTATGTTCAGTGCCTGGGCTCTGGGTTAGCAGTTGAGCCAATGTTTCTAAAGCGAGGGGCTGGGAACTGGGGGATTCTGTATGCTGCTTCTGGGGACCCAGAGGCTAAACTGGTCCTTCTTTTCTGAACCTCAGGAAAGCTCCCATTTTTCACAATCAGGACTATAAGCATTATGTGTTCTTAATAGCACTGCAGAAAAAGTTAACTTCTTAGTTTGATGACAGTCAGTTTCATGGGGAAGAGCTATATGTTTTTGTTACTGAAGTCCTTAAAAGCAATGTGGAGGCAACTTTCTCTAGTGTGTAAGTGGGGTTGTTCCTTGGAGAAATGTTGGTTTTCGTGGAGCTCCCACACTTAGTGTGATGCAAAATGTGCTGCTGTTTTCCCCTAGCAGCAGGGGGTGTGGGGATCTTTTGGGTCCTCCTTTCCTACCAGAGCTACACAGGGCCTACCAGGCATCACAGGGACCAGGAGGAAATGCTGATGATCGATGACAAGGCCAAACCTCAAGAGAGGCGAGAGCAGGAGAGGGAGTCCTAGAGCACTGATAGGTGTCTGCCCCCTCCTTCCTTGCATCCCTGTGGGGTATGTCTATGCCCTGGGCAGTACAGGGGATGCCCTGGCAGCGTAGGCAGTGCTGTGAGCAGAGCCCAGCCAGCCTTTGCACGGGTCTTGCCAGTGTCCACGCTGGGGCAGGAGCATGAGCAGAGGCTGACCCAATGACTCATATACAAATCTCTCTCTTTCTACTTGCTAGGGCTGAAAGCTCAATTGAGAACGGCTTGCACTAACCAAAACTCTGCCTCCAGTTAAACTGGCTGTCAGGTCACACAGGAAAATGGGCCTTATTTTCTACCTTCCTGTGGGACTTGGAGTCGTTTATGATTTCTCCAGGAGGGACCTCTCCTCCTAAACACACCACAGTGGGCCTGAGAAAGTCTTTCCAACAGGAGCATCATTGACGGTGACACATTTCTGCTGGCCACTTCAGATTTGCCAAACAAACAGACAGCTTGTATGAAAAAAAATCCCCTGTGAGGGCTAATCATAACAACATCTGACTGCTCGACCCTTGCTCCATTCAGTCATTGCAGATGGCGAATGCGTCCGCATGGGGACTGTCCACCGTGCCTTTGCTGGCACGTGGGGCTGCCCCTGGCCTGGGAGCGCCTCCCCATTATTATTAATAACAAATATACAGGACTGGCATGTGCTGCCTCTGCTTCCTGCGGCAGCTGAAGCCAAATCTGTAAAACAGGTCTAATTTTAGAGCAGCCGGGGCTGAGCACAGAGTGAGAGCAAACCCGGGAAATTTTGAGTTCTCATTGTTTCCTCAGCTGTGGGTGAAGATCTCCCATGGATGTTTGGGAGAGTTTTTCCCAGATATGTGAGCCCTCGCCTCTAGTTGCATCTCGCACAAGCTCAGTCTCCAAAACCCTGGTGACATCAGCTTCTTTTTTCCCTTTGTTTCCATGTCTTTAAAGTGGGAGACTGTTATTTTCCTACAGTGCTTCAAAAGGGGAGAAATTAGTTGTGAGAATTCATAATGAATGTTGCTCAAGTGTTTGAATAATAAGATGTTGAGGGCTTTGTTTTGTGAGGTAGTGCTTCAAATGCAACGCAATTTGTTTAGGCTTCCTGGGAAATTATGAAATGCATGTGTATGTGCGTGCGTGGAGGGGGCAGGGAAATCTGAGACCAGTTTTTATGTGTGCGGGGAAAGATTTACAGGACCGTGTTTTCTGATGACTTCTTGCCATCAGTCAGTTTAATGGTGCTGCGTGCTGCCGAGCTTTTAACGTTTTGTCATTTGGCAACAGCGGAGGGAAAACCTATGGTGAGGCTGGTCTCCGCTTGAGTGCTGTCTATCTGGAAACCTTAACTAGCCCCTGCTGCACTGCTGGGCACGTAACCCCGACACTTCGTCATGTGAAAGGCTCTCAGGTAGCACAGTGGGGCAGAGTCGTTTCGGTGGGCACATCAGAATATGTTGCACAAGGAAAGGTACTCTTTGCACAAGAGGTTTTTCTGGTAAACAAACTGACCGACAAGCTGAAACAAAGCTATTGAGCCGTGGCAAAGAAAAAGGAAAAGTCACACTTCCTTTGTGTTCAGCAGCCTGTTGTCAGGCGATGAAGTCTGCTATTACTGACCTTAAGAAGGACTATTTTGTTACTGAAAGAGGTTTTCCCGTTCTCTGGATGGATTAACTTGAGCTTAGAATATCCCGCTCTTTTTATTGCAGGCTTTCATCTCTGCCCATTTTGTCAACATCCTCCAGAAAACAGGAGTCAACTGACAGAGTGACATTGTGGGAGGTGAGAGATTCTGTCTGCATTATTTTCACTACCAGTTTTACTAAGAGGCCATACAGCGTTCTCATTTAATACTTCTATGCTAATTAAAACTATCATTTAAAAACATTTTCATAAGGCTTTAATTGTCCTCCCTTGGTCTGGGAACCAGAATAGGCCATTTGCAAGGTTATTTATTTGCTTCCGAAGAGAGTGTCAGAAAAGTGAGAAAGCAAGGGAAAGGCTCCTTGAGTGCAAGGCACACAGTACCAGTTCCAATGTTAAGTCAGACTTCAAACCACAGACCAATTACAAGGTAATTCTATGAAATATTTGATTACACTGAAGCTGTATTATGGATGGACAAGGAAAGGTGTTCCACTGGTGTAACATAACCATCCCTCTTCTCTGGCCCTGGAGACTGAGGGTTTCTAGCAGTTTCTTTCTCTGCAATCCTGCTTCCTGCACTTTTAAATGTTATGGCTGGAGGGATTGTTGTTATTATCTGTTACAACACGGTCTGTGGGATTGAATCACCAGCTAGAACACATAGGAAGATAGCCCATCTTTAAATACCACGCATGGAAGAGAGTCTATCCCATTCCTAGATAAATTGTTGCAGTGTTTAATTCCCTCCCTTTTTAAAATCTTGGCATTTATCTAGTTCAGATTAATAGAGTGTCAGATTCCACCTACTGGATGTCGTGTCTCTGTCTACTAATTCAGAGATCCCCCTGGTATAGGAAATATAATACAGCTACTTGCAAGCTAAAACCGAACAAAATTTGGAATTTTCACACAGTGGGCAGATGCGACTTGTCAACATTTGTTTTCGCTCCAAATGACACGCACAGAAAAGCCTTATTAACATAAAGGAAGCCCAGAATGGAAACACACAAACAAACCTACCAATCCAAACAAAATTATCATTTTCTTTAATGTAAGACCCTTGTTGTTTGAATGTACTAAATTGATTGACCAGGGCTTTCTTTTGTGTCAGTTCAATATTAAAAACAAATATTTTCCCATAATGCTGCATTGCTCCTGGGAATTACAGCCTGAACAAACACTATCTTTATTCGACTTAGGCAGAGGCTTCTTGGCTGGACTACAGCTCCTGTAATGTTATATACAACTCTGAATTAAGTGACAAATTACTCCGTGGCTGACGTGTAGGAGAAAGCAGGTACCTATAGCACAGATAAATGTGTTCACAAGACGGTGAAGTTTAAAGTTTCCTTCAACAGAAAAAAATGAGACGCAGAGTGGCTTACAGTAAACTGTTTCATTTTGCTTGTCCTGAAGGAAAATTAACGTTATTTTTTCTTTATAGAAATTTTTGTGGAAATTTCATTTTCTATTATTGAGACAGAATACCCAGCCAGCTCCATTATAAACCACAGATAAATCACCATTTATCCTCCTATTGTATAAATTAAATGAATTGAGATTTATTATTTTTAGGATCTCACTAACAGCTTTTGCCAATTGCAAGTATATTTGCATTTCTTTCTTGGACTCTTTCTTGTTTGTCAATAGTATTTTTTAAAATATGATCATTGAGGCTGGACCTGATCTCCTTTCACTATTAATATTCCAAGGAACAGTGAGCATCTGCCTTTCCATCCTTGTGTTTTATAGTCCCCTGCTTGCAAATACCGAGATCCCATTTTCTCTTTTTGTTTCTTTTGTGCATTGAATGAAGAACTCTTGTGCAGCTTGGCTGGTTATCAGCCATGACCTCTAAATCCTTTTCCAAATCTCTTTTTCTAAAATATAGTCCAGTTCTTCAGTGTACAAACTATCTGGGATAGTCAGAGTTGTATTTAACTGTACATTAAATTGTGTTTGGGCTTTTTTTCTAAAGAGATCAAGTTACCATACAAATTAGATTCCATGTAGAACAGATCTGCTTTTCTCATTACATACCACTCTATGATTTTTGTGTCATCTGCACACTTTGCAAGGAATGGATGCAGATTTTTTATACTGGATCACAGATAAATATATTAAATAATGAAAGCAAATAAAAATGGGCTTCCTGTAAAATACCCTCACTGTAAGGGCACTCTCCACTGAGTTGCTCTGGGGAGTCCTCATTTCTTCCTGTGTTTATTATGTGCTATGCTGTCTTTCTAGAAGGTCCATTTTCTGGCATGTTGTGCCGTGCTGAACTTGGACATTTGCAGGAGCGTACTACATTGGGAGAGTTGTGTAAGATGGTGAACCATTGTAGCTGCTGTCTGAAAACACCCTGCTGAGTTTGGGAATATTAAGTACTGAATTAGAACTGAATGCTATGCAATGTACCCACCAATACACCATTTTCCACCTAATGACAAAACGGCCCTATTCTGCATCACTGCCAAAGGTCTTATCTTTTTTGTCTGCTCTGATTATTGCCTTAGACTTATGGGAATTATGTTTAGAACATCTGATGTGTTTATAACCCTAGTTATATAAGCTGGGAATACATACTTGGTGCTTTGATACTTGGCTACTAAAGGCATTACATTATTCTTTTCACCCATTGAAGTGTTTTCCATTGCATTTAAATTTTACTCTGGAAGGTTGGTTGTTTTTCTTAAGTAGATAGAAGAAGGGAGAACAGAAAGAGTTCCCAGTGTTTAAGAGCAGAAATATCTGGAGCTGGAAGTGTGTCGCAGTCCCACAGAGTGATACTCCCCTGCAAATCACAACCAAGGGGAGGATGTGAAATTGTGTCTGAAGTTTAGTCTGCTCTTCTTGCAAGCATGTTTGACACCATCTTCCTACTTACCTGCATGAAATATCCAAATCTCCCATGACAAATCTAGGCTGTTGACAACTTTAAAATTATTAAATTATATCTGTGTTCATGGTTTACACTCAGATGACACAAAGCTGAGGTTTTACTTTCAGCTATCCAACCAAAGGGGTGAGTCCATGAGGAAATATTTATTAAACCAGGAGCTGCAGATCGCTGTGTCTGTGCCTGGGGTCCTGTGGGCTCTGCTTCTCTCATGTCTCTTCAACAAGAGATGATAACTGTGATCACATCCAGACTTGCAATGCCAGCTTATAGCACGTGAGACCATAGGCTGACCAGCACAGCTGCAAAACCACAGGCTGATTTCAGTTCAGAGGCTGCTTTGAGACACCAGGTACAGAGAAAGCAGAGTTCAAGGTACCCATGCTGGTATTTGTCAGCAGAGGATGTTTTTGGGGGCTACCAGTGTGGAGTCTCTTTGGGAAGTGTCTGCTGAAAGCCTGTTTTGGGGTCATTATCTAGGGGACTACAAGGTGTTAAATATCTTCCACTTGTCCCGGTTTCTCTGAGACTTGGATTCACCTGTCTAGAAACGATGGAAAACCCGTGCACTAGTATTTACTGAGGAAACCCCTATTGAGCTTGGTTGTATGTACAGAAGGTACATGATGTTAAAGGCTCGGGCTGGAAGAACGGGAGTTTGTGTTCATCCTCACGTGGTTGTGGCACTCAGGGACATGGTTTAGTGGTGGACTTGGCAGTGCGGGGTTAATGGTTGGACCTGGTGGACTTGGAGGTCTTTTCCAACATAGAAGGTTCTGTGCCTCTGACTCTATCCTGCCCCTTCATATCAGTCTGGCAGGGTGTTCCCAAAGGCTACCAGTGATGTAGGAAAATGGTCATCTCCAGGTATCCAAAGGGTTCAAGGGATTGTGCGTGACACAACTGAGTGCAGGAAGCTCATATACAGCAGACGTTATATGCAAGATTTGTACAGGGGAATGACTCCTCCACTGGAAAATTCAAAATTGAAAGGAGTGGAAGGAGCCAGCTCCCTAGTCAGTGAGGAGAGAAGCTCTCTGATTTCAAGAAGAGATATAGCTTTAAGAAATAAGGCAGAGAGGAAACTCTTTTTCTCCAGAGTAGCCTTGGGCTAAAGTCAGCTCGTAGAAAACAAACTAAGGCCATGTGTCTTACATATCCAATGCACAGCCCTGAAACAACCCACAGTCATGGATCAAAAGCGAAAGTGCTCATTGTTTGCTCAGAGTTTGCTGAATACTTCAAATACAGTCATGTATGAATCCAGGGAAAGCAATGAAAGGGAAAACAGTTGTTGGGGAGAACAATTTATCAGGATTAATTTCTCTGGTTTTATTCCTTCTTCCCAGTTCTCTGGACTGCAGGCTTGTTAGCAATATTTTAAAAGCTGGGTACAAATCTAAGTTAAACTCATCCCTGTGTAGAGACCCAGCCTTAAGGCTTTCATTACATTATGGTGCCATGAAAACCTGGTTTTAAAGGTTGCCCTGGTGCGTGGGCGTGTTGGCGCTCATCGTCTGTGATCTGGTGATGCTCCAGATCACTGCCTGCAGGCCCCTGGTTTCTTACAGGTCCCTATTTGCATAAGAAAAGACTTCCTATTTTAAAACCTTCTCTAACCTACAAATTAGTGCAGATGAATGGCCTCTTGTTGGAACTGGAGTGGTTATCCTAGTTCCAACAATAGCACAGCCAATGCCAGATTTTAAACCCTCATAATGCACATAATTGTGTGATATTATACCAGAGGGGAAATTTGTTCTGTAGTCCAGCTGGTGATTAGCTTTACATTGAGGCATGGAGATTGGATATCCCTTGAAACTTTATCCTGGTTAACGTAACTACAGCTGGTATTTTGTGGTATAACAATTCAACCCTTACTCCTGAGAGCAGTCCCGTTGGGACAGACCTGGAAGTCCTCACTCGGCGTTTACTCAGGCAGAACTTCTGCCACCTTCAGTTGAGTTTTGACCCAATAAAATCCAAGTGAGAGCACCAGAAGATGATCCACCAGCACTTCTTTGTCGGTTGGACAGTGTTTTTTCACTTGAATAAGATTTACTAGATCAAGCCTCAAACTAGACATAAATACCTGCTAGAGATGTAGGAACCGCTAAGCTGTGTTTTACTGATAGCTCAACTACACTAATATCCCAGAATCACTGACAGCAGCTACAACACTTCCGTGAAGGTTACTCTTAACTCAGTATTCTGTGCTACGTCTGGTTGTACCTGCTTGTTCTCTAGGATCACTTTAACCAGTCATTAATGGATGGCTGATGAACAGAGCCACACCCGTTTGCAGTTCTTCCCTTCTGTATCACCACTTCTCAGTGTGCATGCTCCTACTGTTCCTTTTGCCTCTAAATCTCTTTTTGAAGCTTCTGAACTGAAGTAAATTCGAAGTGTTTACCTCGAAGGATATTTCCAAAAGATGAATTGGCTGTCATGAAAATCTCCCTCATGTATCACTCTCTTTTTTTTTTTTTTTCATTTTAATTTTTGTGAAAATAAAATTCAAAATTATTTTTTGAAAGTTACATTGCAACAGTATGGTTGTTTTTGTGTTTAGCCAATTTTGAGAAAAATCTGTTTTCCCATAAAAAGTGAAACAGCCCAATACCGGACAAAAAACATATGAAAACCAATGCCAGCTGACAGGAAATAGGATTCTTCCTTAACTTTCATTCTGACTGTTAAAAAAATTTGGCTTGAAAATGCATTTTGAAATTCAATTTGAAAAATGAAAAATGTCAATGACACTATTTTTTTTTAATGGAGTGGAAACAGGGCTGGAACTCTTTAAGAGCAAACAGAACTGAAAAAGTTCTTCCCTAAGAAAACAGTTAAATCTGTGTGCCGTGGATATATTTATTTCAAAGATGTGTGGTAGCAGTAATCTTTAGAAGGTATTTAGGAATTGCAAACAAATCTGTCTTCTTTCACTTGATGCATTTTGCTTCATATTGAGTGCATTTTTTTAGTCTAGAAGAGTATGGATAGAAACATATTCTTGGACTTCTACACACGCTGCACTTTTTACATATCTCTACCATATGTTTTCCTTTGTCCATTGTAAAATAAATGGTCCTGTTTATTCTTTTTTTACTTACATCTCCCGTAGAAATTCCCTCCCACACTATTAATTCTTTGAATCATTTTCATTGCAGCATTTGGAACCTTTTAAATGTCTTCTATGTCTTGTTAAACAGGATCAAAAAGGACTCCAGTGCTGTAGATGAGAGCACGTCTTCAGCCTTTCCACAGCATAACAGTCTAGATTATGTTTCATTCTTTTTATGAAAAAAAAAGAGAGGAATTTTAGCATCTTTGTGCAATAAGCTACCCAAAAAACACCTTCATAATGAAAATACAGGAGCGTTGGGGCTTCCAGTCTGGTTGGGTCAGACCAGAAGTCGCCATAACCTAACAGGTTTTTGAACAGCAGAGTTGGCTGAGTTGGAAGAGCAGAGAGCAGGGCAGGCCGGAGGGATGCTTCCCCCCACCACCCTTCCCACAGTCTGTCTCAGGTTGCAGCTAAGCCATCATTTTTATAGCCACTAATGGCCTATTCTCCACTAATCCGGGTAATCCCTTTTTGACCACTTTTATACCTTTGCCTTCCACAAACCTCTTTTGCAATCAGTTACGGGACTTTGCATGTAAAACCACATCTTCATTTGCTTCATGGTTTAATGGATGCCCCTTGGATCTGGTACTGTGAGAAGCTGTGGTATCATTCCCCACCTACCTCTGTTACACCATTTGGGATTTTATTTTGTTCTCCATCCTTTTCTCTTTATCATTTCCTTAAAGAGCGGAAAGGTTCATACAGTCCCAGGAGCTGAATGTTAAAGTAAATCTCTAACGAGGTAGGAAAGAAAAGCTCTGATTTACTGAATGTGCTATGATGGATGTGATTAAATTCTTGAGAGTAAAAACTAATTGGACTTAATTGCGAGTCCAGTTACTCTAGTAGAAACATATGTAGAGTTTATATATTTGGCTGGTATACTCTGTGGAGGCAATGATGGCCAATGGAAAGATATAAAAGAACTTGGCAGTGTAAACAATACAATTCATTGAACTAAATATTTTGGATAAATCAAAAGGCACTGGAATTCACGTTTAAGCGCAGTACTGTAGGGAAATCTGAGGAAAATTCTGATATTGAAGACTGTACCAGAAGGTGGAAAAGAAAGAAAGACTAAAAAGTGCCCTTGAAAGAATTTCCAGTTTACTTTTGTCTTCTGAGAGCTTTGATGCTTCGTTGTGCTGTCTGTGAACCTGTCACTTGCTTTATAAATGAATGGTGTTACCCTCAACATCCAAGGATGGTTTTGAATCACAGAATGTCACATTTTCCAGGGAGTCGAACTGTGCCAGCATGGGCGCATGAAGCACAGCCCTGCAGCACTCCCTGTGGCGTATTTCCGTGAGCTTTTTGGAACTGATATCGGTGCCGTTTGACTTGTTAAGTATGGTGATATGTATTCAGCAGCCACACTCGCACACAGTCTTGCTGAGAAATTTCACATTGAGAGATATGCATTTATTCATACTAAATGCTTGAGTAACTGTCAGCCTACGAGCTCTGTTCAGTCTCTCTAATGTCTGTCCTTCTGTGGTGTATTGTAATTTTGAATCGAGTACTAAATTCCCTCTGCAGACCAAATTTTTCAGCATTTACCAAACACTAATTGCCAACTCCCTCAGTAAAATCTTTCTGCTAAATGCATGCATTACACATTAAAAAACTATCTAAATAGGGCATATCTTAGGATTTAGCAGGGAGTTGGCTGAAATGTCTCATGATTGCTTTTCAGTCTTCAAGAAAATTATTCAGAAGGAAAGGAAACAAAATATCATAAAGCAAGAAAGGGAGGATAGGCCCGGGCTGCATTACAATGAACTCAACAGGCTCCCTGGGGAAACTTAAGGAAGCTGGTACTGTGCTAATTCCGTGCCAAACCCTGCCCCTCAAAATGATGGAGAGGCGCTCACCTTTCACCAATGAAAGGAACAAAGCCAAAGAGGGGTTTAAATATACCTTAGGGCACATGAGAGCCTTGTGTCAGCAGCAGTAGTGCTTAAGTTGTAGGAAAGGGACAGGTTCATCCAGCTGGAAGGTAGAGAAGCGGACAAATTTCTCCAGAATGAGCACGGGGTAGCAGCATGATACAGCACATCACGTGGACAGCTAGATCCGTGCCCTGCACAAGGTGTCTGATGGACTGATATGCTTATCTTACCGGTATAAATCCTGGAGGAAATTAGGGCCCCAGAGCTGCATGGGGTCCATGGAAATGGACCAGGGCTTGGAGGTGGCATCTTGCTGAGGGCATGAGGGCCGCACTCCAAGACTGTTACCGAGCCCCCGTGGTCCACGGGGGGACCAGGGAGTGCAGCTGCAGCTCCCTGTAAGGGACTCATCTGCTCCCTCCTCCAGGCGTGGAGGCTGCCCTTGGCACGCTCTCAGGGGCCAAATGCGGGGAAGTTATGGCCCTGGCCATGACTGTGAGGAGGTGCACGTAAAGAGCAGGTTTCAGGGCCAGGCTCAGGGTGTTTGTGCAGAGGATGCCGAGTCCCTTACACTTGAGGAGCAGCTCCTCAAGCCCTGTGACTGCTTTGGTAATGCTCAGGTAATTTATCAGTGAGGCACCGGTCTTAGAACACTTTTTCCTCTCTGGCAGGAAAATGATTACCTATCCAGTTATTGGAAACATTAAAAAAATTCATACTAATGAATCTCTTTCTGTTGCCTTCATTATTGTGTGAACCACAACAATTTTGAAGATACGAGTATTTTCCATCAAGACTATGAATAACAGCACTTGGCAAACCATCCCTATAACAAAGAATAAGCCTCCAACTTTTTTAGTGACTTTACATACAATGTGCCTTAATTACTGGCAAGCATGTCAAGAGTCTATTCCCACATGTGTCAACACTTTCTTAATACACTATAATTCATCATGTTAGTATGGCAGAAACAAGGTACTCTACATCTTTACACACATCCTTCTCCAACTTCTTGTCCTGAACTGAGTATTAAATGAACAGAAAGTCTTCATCTAGCAAACAAAAAACAGACCACAGCATCGAAACAGTAAGGTCCCCTGAGTCAATCAAAGTCATACATCACAGAGCACTTTATCATATTCTTCACAACACTGTCTAAATCCAAGAAGCACTGCTTTATTGTCAAAAGGACATTCACTTAATAACAGCAGTAAATCCAGAAAGGCAGGCTAATTTTAGACAGAAAACTTGGCTAAGAGAGAACCCTATCGTTTCCCACTCCTGACATTTTTATTCATTGAGTTCATTTTCATGCTAGTCGTGTGATTAAATGCAGATAGGGATTTATTTCCTTTTAATAAAAAAATACACAATTCTGAAAAAAGCCAAAATTGCAAATAAGGGACCTGATCCTTTTCCCACAGAAATAAACAATAGTTTTGTTGTTGGCTTCAGTGATGACAGGAATCAAATCCATGAATCTCTGTTGGAAGAAAAGGTTAAAATTCCATTGGAAAACTCTTCTTGGACCATACATTAACTCCGGCAGTTCTGGGGGCAACCGAGAACCAGCACGATTTCTTTTCTATTCTGCCTGCACGTATGTGCAAATGTATGCTGTGGTATAGGGAGCCATTTCATAAAGAAGCAAGTGAAAATAAATCTGTCCTCAGTGTGTTGAAGTGAAATGTTTTATTTGCACTCATAAACCAAAGTGCTTGCTGTATTTTTGCATTGCAGTTTTATTATCGACAGTGATACAATCTCCCTTCCTTATGCATAGATACTTGTACAGAGCCAAGAATCGTAGATGAAGGAAAGAGGTACCATGTAGTGAAAGTAAACACGAAAATGCTGAGTCTTTTGAAGAACTGGATCTGAGCTCCAGAGGCAGTGTATATATTCCCTATTAGTCACTCAATCAAAAGTAACTGGGTTTCATATACATTCAGAACAAGATCCAATTCTTTTCTTGGGTAGCAATTACTTGGGTAGAAATTGCTTGAATTCCACTAATGACCAAATTTTGATCTTGTTTATGCCACTTTAAACCTGCCAGGACTCTGCTGAATCAGCTGAACTATTCTGTAGTAACAAGCTTGAGAGACATTTTAAAAGGTGGTGCTCAGAGAATTGGGTATTTTAAAAATGATTTGTGTTCTTCCACAGGCAAAATGAAAAAAAAAAAAAATAGTAAAAGTGAAAAATATCGTTTCCTTCATGCTGTACATGGCTCTGCACTGGCAGTGCAAAAGCAGCTGTATTTCTACCATAGCTGTCCTGTCTGAATGGGCTTTGTGGCAGGAGAACAGGACAAGAACTCTTCCGCCCACTTTTTCATCTGCTCCACAGATGCTTCCTACAGCTTTTCTGTTACTGTATGGTAGCAGGCAAATCTGGGAAAATAGTTCCTAATAAGAAACTCAATAAATTTCACCTCCTCTCTTCTGTTCACAAAGTTTCCATCATCTGACCACAATTTTAGTTCATTTGCTCATTATTAAAATTTATTTGGAGTGATTCATCAGATAATCTCTATGAATAATTCTTGGTCTGTAGCTTGTTTGCAATCAGTTGATCATGAGCATATTGATACTTGAAATTCAAGCTCTTTTGGCTGCATGCAAAGAATGATCCCTAAACGACTGTGTTTAACTTTCAGAATCTTTTTTTCCAATGCAATTTCTCTCCATGACAAGTCTCAACTTTGACTTAGCACAAATATTCTGCATTATTAATTCTAGGTGATTTTAGGTGACCATACGTTGCTGCAGAAGTGTCATGTTCAAGTATTCACAAAAAACGAAAGCAAGAGGATTTTCAAACGTGGGTCAGGCCAAATTTCTGTCCATACTGAATGAATGTTTTCAGGACCTCATGCAGAAGTGACAAGCTTGTGTTGCAGATTTGGCATTATTCTGCTCCTACTTAATCTCACTGCAGTTCTACAATTGATGTGAGAGAATGATAAACCTATTCTTAAGCACAGATGTAGATGTTTTCTGGCTTCTGTGCATGTATTCATCTGCAGACTCTTTATAGTACGTGCAAAAAGGTTGTGTTATCATTGCTTCATGTGTAAAACACATTATGAAAACACTAGTGTATTTGATCCAAAGTAAGGCACGCACATAATGTAATGTGGTTTGGACCCAAATATGTTTACTGCATTTGCCAGAACTTCAAATGACAATAGAGCTTATTTCTTAAGGCAATCATTTGATTAAACAGGAAGATCCCAAGCTTTTCTGACAGTTTCTAAATGAGTCAATAGGAGGTTTGGAGTTTTTTTCAAATGTGTGATTCGGTGAACAGAGCAAAGTGGAAGGATTCTTCAGGGTAAAGACAGGCTTGGAAAAGCTTTGTCCCTCCCCTACCATACCTTTTTGGAAAAAACTTATGGTTGGGTGTTTCTTGCACTATTGAATAGGATTGCCAGAAGGAGTCTATTCCTCAAGGCACTGACTGCAGCCAAGTTCTGGTCTGTTCTGTACATGGTAAAGCCATGTTGCTTAGCTTTCAAAATATAAAATAACCTATTCATCTCAAATCTCAAATGCTGCATTTAATCCTGTTATTGTCTTTACTAGATCACTAGGTAACTCTTGAGGCAAAGCGTTCCTGTGTGAAACAGGTCTATACTCCCTTGTCGGCGATAGAGACCGTAGGGAAGACAGACACTTCCCCCTCACCCTCCTCATCAGGTTTAATTGAAAAATACGTGCCAAAATTTTTTTCTCCGTAGAATTAATATTTTTACATTGTGTGGGCTGATAAATGTTGTCTGGCAACTCTGTATGCGTTTTCACCAGCAAGTGGAAACTGCACACATTAGAAATCTCTGCTACAGACAAGCTGGTTACAGCCCTTGCCCCCTGATGAGGATTGTCTGGTCTAATGAGTGTGAGCTATTTCACTTCTACCAAAGGAAATTTATCGCTTGTGATTCCTTAGCTAGTGGTAGTTCCTTCAAACCAAGTGTGAGTGTTTCCTTACACAAGCCCTAACAACCTACAGAGCCTATGAGTCTGATTCCCATTTACACCAAAGGCGGTGTAAGTAAACACCTTCAGGTACCTTATAAATTATGCTTTGAAGCTCTTTACATTGCTAAGCTTACAAGGTAGCTTTAATGTAACAGAGAGCCAGGACAAATTCAGTCACCATACACACAGCAGTCGGAGAATAGCCAGGGCAGGAACCCATTGCCCTTCTCCACAGCATTTTGGGGACATTGGTCCTCTCCAGCTTCCCTGTTTTGGGATACAGATAAGTCATTGTTTAGGAATGGTACCCCCAAATTTAGTGCTCCCACAGAGATTCTCCAAACCACGTACTGCTCACTTGTTCACTCCCCTCTCTTCCCCTGCAGCAGGCTGGAGAGGAGAATTGGAGGCACGAAAGGTGAAAATCCCCACCTAAGAACAATTTACTAGAAACAGCAACGAGATAAGAAAGCAAACAGTAACAGCAACACTGTTAATATCAAACTGTTCTAGATAGGCAAATGATTCCCATGCGATTCCTCGGAACCGGCGTTACCCAACTTCTCTCTCTGCCACTCTTTCTCGACTGGAAAGGACCCCTTCTGCCCGGAAGAGAGTCCCTTCCCCCGACCCCCAGCAATGACATGAGGTGGTACAGAACAACCTCTGGGTCCTGGCCATGCCCCCTCCTGGCTACTGCAAAAATTAACCCTCTGCTGGCCAGAACAAAGACAAGGTAGCCTCTTGGAGAATCAGGGAGAAAGAAGAGACACCCACTAGCTCTCTAGTTGTTAGGGATGTGAGAACCTGGTGCAAGTTCATGCTCTGATGGAGCAGATTGGAGTCTCTTGCAGTGAAGGTTGCCATACTGAGAGTACAGGGCTTATTTCTTCTGCCAAGCTGAGCCTGTGGATGTGACGAGCCCTGCAGTCTCCAGGTTAGCAAATCAGACTGTAAATGGAGGAGAAATGCCTGCTGCCTCTCTTGTGATGATGTGATAGACTGGAATTTGACTTACTGGTTTGGGACTAGCCCTCAAATCCTTTCTTGAGGAAAAAGCAAGTGAATAATTTGAAAAAGAGAGTGTTACTCCCTATTTCACCTCTTATCCAAAGCATATGCCATATGGAAGAAGAAAACCCACCAATTTTGCTTGCTGCGCTATCCCCACATCTCCCTGTAGCCGGGATATATTAGCTGGATTGTAAGGATTAGGAGAATCAACCTCATTGCCTCCTGGTCAGGTCACAGATCAAGTGTCTGAATTCCTTCCAAGGAGACTTGAATTAATTTAGAAAAGGACCCTAAACCCTCTTTCTTATAAACGTGATAAATATTCTTCCCACTAAGCTTGGACACAAAGGAGGCAGTGGTATAGTTACAATTGCTGCTTCTTCCACCCACATTTGTGACAAGATGGATTTATCCAATATGCCTGGAGAAACAAGTACTTATGGAAAAGAACAGCTCTAAACTGCCCCTAGAGCCACCCAAAAGCTCAATGGCATTTCACAGGTCTGAATTTTGGAGTGAGGCACCTGAGGTGACTGTTAATCACCAATTCATTTCACCACCCCTTCCTCTCCCCAGTGTTTTCACAATTGTAGTCCAGTGATTTTTGTCTGTTCATGAAGATGATCCCATTAATGGCATGACCAGAAGAGCACCACCTCATTTTCTGTCCTGGCATTTCCTTCAGACGCAGGAACTTTTAGCCTGGACTTTCCCAGCCCTCATATGTAAGGTAAACCATACCAGAGGATGCAGGATCCTTTCTCCTTTACACTGTCTGGCACAAGGCAGGACAGCAGAAAAGTCAGCTTCACTCTGTGTGTCACCAAGTACCTAGTGACAGACAAACTGCAGTATTTTTGACTTGCATAATGGAGGCTTCACTTTTTCTATAAACTATACAATGGCATATTCAATAATTACAGTCCAATGAGAATTGTCCAAGTAAATGCACATTGTGTTTCATTACCCTTACCTTTTACTGTTGTTCTTCACCTGCTTTAATTTGGTGAATTCAGTGATGTGAATAGAGTCTCCAGTTCTTAGTGTGTAATAGGGAGGACTTACTGATCAATTTGTTAACTTAGTTACAAATAATGAAAAAGTTCCTCACCAGTCAAAGTCATTCATTAGTACAGGTGTTTTAGAAACAATTATTCAGCCCCACTATAGAGTAAGAAAACAACTTGTGGTGAGGGGAAAAGAAGTATTTATTTGTCATGTGTGCAGAGCACGTAACAAACTGTCTCAAGAGCCAAGATCAGCTTCCCACTACAGGGAATAAGAGATCCATTACCATTCCCTCTTCTCTTCCTCTTTACCTCTGCTATTTGGAAAAAAACTTTTCCTGCTTTCCCTGGTGCTCCTCTATCCAAGCCTCAAAGTCTTTGTCTTTCCTAGTGTCCAGAGCACTTGCTCTTTCACGTCTGTGTTTGATTCAGCTTTATGGAGCTTATGACGCCTTGAGGTGACCCCTTCCCCTACGCTTCCATAAGTTTCTGGCTGAACAATTTTGTTGTTCTTTGTCATGCACTTGGTTGACTATTGAGGTTGCAGGTGATGTGGCAGGACAAGGCAAAGATGGAGGTAGGGTGGGTCTTGCATGTCTGGAACATCATGGAGTATTCAGAGGATCTTCTTCGTCATGTGAGAGGGCAACAAGATGAATAAAAGGCTTGGGATTAAGCACAGGAAAATTTAGAGGGGCATGAGGATGTTTTCCTGAGGCAATTCATCTGAGGTAGTTCTTAGGTGTGTAGATGACAGTGCTTACACATCATCTCCTTCCCCAGCACAGTGTGACACTTCACCCAGAGCTTCAAGAGTTCTGTCCAAAACTCCAGCAGGCCTTTAGCGGGTGTCAGACTCCACTTTCCCAGGTAGAGGCCTTTCCCATTTACAAACTGTGCCTACCTGGATGTTCTGCTGACAGTAGCACAGCTGTCTGTGCTGTGCTCTGCAGGTGTGAAGCTGCACAGGTGCCTTCAATGCCCTGGGGAGATGAGATGGGTTGGCAAGAAGTGGAGGCTGCCAAGTACCAGCCAAGCCTCTGTATGTAGCATGCTGACACTTCTGGTGGGACAGTACTCTCTATACAATGTCTCCTCTGTGAAAGGGCAGTGTGTGGCTGGATGGAAACATCACAGGAGCAGGGCCAGCCCATGTCCTGCCACATGGACCGTTGGAAAAGCAAGATATAGTGCCGTGACTGACTGGAAGAGCCTTGGTTATTACAAAGACAGATTGAGTGCAGCAGTGAGTAAAAGAATTGCACAAGAGCTACAAATCAAAACAATAGAGAAAATGTTGGTGGGAGTAAAAGCTACAATGTAGAATATAAGGGATTCCACCACAGAAAGTAGTGTCCACTAGACCCAGATCAAATTTGTGCTTAAATCACAGAAATTCCACTATATTTGCTATATAGTATTTTCCCATTCTTTTTTTTTTTTTTTTTTTAAGTCACTGTAAAACTTTCCTCATGACAAATGTCTGGGCACTCCACCTTTCTCTCCACATAATCTCACTTTTTCAAGAATCTGTCCATCGGTCAGAAGAGGAGGTTTTTTCCCTACCAGTAGTTCATCATGTGGCAATGGGCAGCTAGGTCTGCTGAGAACAGTATCTCTACCTAAGCAAAATGTCTTTCCTCTTGCCATGTGCAGAGACTGTGAAGCTGCAGATCCACCAGGCATGCCAGCACCTTCTGTTTAAAATCTATTTTTCCTTTGGGTTTGGGCCAACAGTTCAAAGCCAATTGCAGTGGTTGAGTCCAGACTTCCACGAAATGGCTTTCTCGGGTAGTGTCTAATACCTTTCCTTGACAGCCTTGTCAGTACTGGAGCATGTTTCCGCATCTTGGCTCGGGGTTAAACACATTCAACATGTTGTGCAAAATGGAGGCTCGAATACAAAATGGAACTCACAGTTTGAGACTGCCGCATCCCACTGTGTCATGGCATAAATGGTACTCCTCCAGCTGCCTGGAATGGCAGGCTCTCCACTGGTCTCCCTGCTCTGGAGAGAATACAGTAAAACTAGATAGGGAGGTGGACAATAAAAAAAGATTGGAGGCATGGAATGACTTCCATATGAGTAGAGACTGAAAAGGTTGGGATCATTTGGAGAGGAAATGAAAAAGTATATGGTAGACCTATCCAAGCTAGTTAATAGACCTGAGAAGATAAATCAGATGCTCTTCCTTACCATTTTTCCTTACATACACACAAAAAAATCTCAGGGGAGCACAGTGAAACTGAGACAGCAAATTAAAATTTATAAACAATTGCACAACAGGTATTTACCTTATGAAAGTCATTATTCTGGGATATCACTGAGATCAGCAAGATAGAAGACATGAAAGAGGCTGAAATTTATCTGTAGGGGAAACACCCGTGGGATCTTAACTATGAATAAATAAATAGAAAAAAAACCCCTAAGCTACTCTATAGTTGGTGGGAGACAGGTAAAACCTTTATTTTGTTTACTGAACCAAGTTTCTGTGTATTTGGAAACTGTTTGGTGTCCCTGATCATGCCCTGGCAACCATCTGAAGGGAAAGGAAAGTGTCTCAGGAGGATGGAGATGAGGGAGAGGTGTTGGTGGCCTCTTCTCTGTGCCAGCGCTTTGAGGATTGTGGCCACCAGCACCTTTTGAAACCATTGGCAACTGCTAGCCTTTGTTGGATTGTTGGGTTTGGCATAAGGGAAGTACAGAGTAATGAGGCATCGGGGACAGGACCTTACTGTGCGGTAGGTCCTTGTCAGCGGGAATATCCACAGCTCCCAAGACCTCTTGGTCCATAGATGCCCCTGACATGGATAAATAACTATAGGGCCCCTAGGCCAAAATCCAAAGGAGGATGTGGATGCCTAATATATGATTTAAACTGTCACCAGGTGCCGAAATTTGAGCCAAAAAAGCTCTTAGGGTCCTGCAACTCTGCAGCTGTGTACACTGAGCAGTCCTGCTGATTTGGCTGAGCTGAACCCACATCTTTCAAGAGCTAGAGTTCAAGAGTCTCCATTTCTGGGGAAAGTGTCCAGAGCAGAAGACTGCAGAACCTGTCCTGACCTTTCTCTGGCCTCATGAACTCTCCTTTTTCTGTTGTCACAGGAGGCATATCTTCATCAGGTGACGTGGGAGCTGCTCCACCCGCCTCCCAGGGAAACAAGCAGTTGATGCCGTCCACAGATGGATGGCTAGGATATCTTCATGGAAGTGGGTAATATGGAATCTGACCACCCAAAGACAAAGGAACTTACCTCGTCCTTTAAGGAAATCAGAGGGTAACTGCTAAGCTGTTATGTATAAGACTCTCATTGCCACCCCTGCGAATGAAAGCATCTCAAGCTTTCATGATTATCAGGAAACTGTAGGTGTGCTCTGAATATATTTACTGGATCCAGCCTCCTTGAACTGAGGCACAAGTCATGAATCTCACAGTCTTTGGCAGAGATGGAGAAAAAATATTTGGCTCAGCCAGTATCATGGTTCCATTGGGCATGCTTTGTAGCAGAAATGTTGACGCCAAACTAAGCTTTCCTGTGCAAACTTAAGCGCTTACAGACTCTCAGACATCTAAAGGATTAAGCAAATCCTTTGTGGATCACAAATTTGGACATGGGTGACTAAATTCTGCCTAAAGTGCTTGAGAAGTTGGTTTGTGCACATTGTAATTTTCCAGTTCCTTCCAACTAACCCTTTGGTGTTATATTGGTGATAATTACTTCTCCGTCTTTGAGTGTCTGTCTCAAAGGGATCTGTCTTCTCGGTAGCATAACTTTTTGCACAACTGGTAGAAACCATCTTCCCTCTCAAATCACCGCACTGATTAAAATAGCCAAATTCAGAGCAATTGTTTGCGTTCCGGATTTAGTTCTGAAGTTCGCTGTCTCCCTTTCTGAAGTAATGAACAGCTCCTGCCCCTCATCTGTTTTTTCCTATCAATTTCAGCTGGTGTGATGCAAGATGTTTCTTTCTATCCGCTTTACCTTGTTTCTATGACAGCATTACACATACAAGAGGATTAAATCTCTGGGAAAGACACATCCAGTGTCACGGAGTGTTCCCCACACTCAAAGGAAAACCAAGTGCTTTGTCTAACTGTGTACCTCTTGCAACCAGAATACAACTGTTCTGAACCTGTGAGGAGAGAGACGTGAGTTTTCTCCCATGGACAGAGAACCGAAGAGCTATGTAGGTAAAGACAATTATTACGGTCCTGCTGCTCAGCCACTGCGCTCCCCACAGAAAAGCTGTGTAGCTGTTCTGCTATTTTTCATGAAAGACCGACTCCTTTTCTAGCTGGTTGTACCCTGGGGGAGCTGCTCCAGGAGTCTTTCCAGCTAGAGCAGGATTTAGGAGGGTGAAGGCCAGCTCCTCATCAGGAGCAGGCAGGCGGCAAAGACTACTTGTTTCAAAGTATGAAGAGCAGTGAAATATCAAAGGGCAAGATTCATCCTGGCTAGCTGCTGCTGTCAAGAGTAGAGGCATTCACACCTGTGTTAGTCATCTAGCTCTCCCAAGAGCCCATGGAGAGCTAGTTCTGGGTTAGATTAAGATGAA
Organism: Mohoua ochrocephala; assembly: GCA_013398855.1. Taxonomy (NCBI): domain Eukaryota; kingdom Metazoa; phylum Chordata; class Aves; order Passeriformes; family Acanthizidae; genus Mohoua; species Mohoua ochrocephala. The sequence continues at coordinate 226,170 of VZTA01002875.1, forward strand.
ATGTGTTCAAAAGCATCTGTTTCTCCCCTCTGCCCCAATGCCAAATGAGCCCTGTGCTATCTAGGTTAGACACAGATAATCTACATCCAACCTACCTCATCCTCAGCAGGTGCTTGCCAAAGATGAGGTGGGTGGAAGCCTCTTAGCTGAGTCTGGCTGCACCCATAGGACTTGCCTCAGTGTGTACAATGTGCTGCTGCTCCAGAGAGGGAGAGCAGCTGTCCCCAACACATTTGCTTTGCTGCCTGCTACTTGTGCCAGAAGGGTGGTGGCACATCTGCATCCCTCCCCAGTCACATCTGGTTGAGATGCAGTAACAGATTCTCTGTACAAGGCACCTCCTGAGGGCTATGAGGGGAAGACTGTGCTGCAGCATTTGAAGCAAGGGTGGCCAGCGAGAGACATATCCCTCTTTGTCTCATTTTGTTTTCACCCACACGGCACGTAGCTGCTTACAGAACGAGGTCCGGCCCTCTAGGAAGTACACATGCTTGCATGTGTTGGATGCACACACATAGATGTGTATTTGTATGTGGTTTATTGAGAATTAAAAATGCTTCTTTTTGCCTCAGACAGTGCTTCCAGTGCTCGCCTTTTCAGTTGGGGGGACTGTGTTTTTAATCTCGCTAATACAAAGAAAACAATGGACCTCTTTCTCTGCTAGCTGTAAAGGGTCATAAGTAAAATGAGTTTTGGCAGACTAGTTCCAACTAGACATGCAACCACATGCAAAAATGACTCTAAATTTAGTATGTCATTTGTCAGAGTTAACCCTTCCCTTCCTCAAAGGAAAGGAGCTTATTTGCTATCTTCTTGTAGTCTGTATTTGGAAATTTGTCTTGCCTCTATAAAACTCTAAACTGCAGGAATTTATGGTGGCCTTTTGTTTTACAAGCCTTTATTTCTCTTCAGAGTTATGATAAATGCAACTTCATCCTTGCTTCTGGGAACAGGACACAGTACTTTCATGCAAGAATGGGTACCCTTAAAACCAAGGAAAGTGTTTTCCTCCCCTGAAAGTGTTTTCCTCTCCTGTTCGGATGGGGGAGTGGGATGCTCTTGCTTTTTTTGTATGGACCTTAAAAACTGTTGGACTCAACCCTGTGTATTTCTGTAAGTCCCGCTCACCAGCATGAAAGTAGTTTAATGGAATAAGGTTACCGCTATGAGAAATCACTGAACTTAAGTCAGTCCAGAAGTCTTTGAGAAATATTATATTGCACCTGAGACTTTAAGCACACAGCCATTGGTTTAATACCTGCTACAGCAGGAGAAACAGGAACTGACCTTCATCTGCAGCTATTTCCAGCAGGAAAAGAAACACTGAAAACATCCCAGTCCATTTTCCAGCCTGTGAGGTTTCTGATGTTAGTGAGTGTTGTTTTATATGGTTATCAGAGATAAACAAGCAAGAGGTCCAACGCAAGACATAGTTCACATAAATCCTTAGTTTACTCTGAGAAAATGGTATCTCTAGAGCAGTGCCAGTAATTATGTTGGGCAAGGCAAATGACTTGGATGTATGAGAGAAAGTGGTATCTTACCCACTTTGAAATGCATTTATTGGAAAAGTTGGTCTGAACCAGTCTGATTCTGTCTGTGTTTCTCCCTCTTACTCTCTTTCCCCTCCCACAATCAAGAAAACACCGTTCCCAGAAATCCCAGAGGACATTCCTAATTGAAAGCGATGATCGTGAGTCATTCCTGTATATTAAGTGAAATACTCTTGCTTGCCTCCCAAGGGATAAAGTGATTAAACCCAATAGAGAAGGGCCCAGGAACTCCTGCTGTCCCCGCAACCTTGAAATTAAAAATCAAGAAGATAAGTTAGTGGGACACTATTTTCTCTCAAAACACATCTCTCCCTGTACTACCAGAGCCCACATACAAAGAGACAGAAAATGGATTGCATTTCTGACAGCTTAAGATTCAGATTTTTTCAACTGAGGCTGTTTGTTCTCCTGAACAAACTGTATGCTACACTGTCCTGTTGTCTGGGATATAATGGAATATAATGTTAGCCTCGGACAGTGGTTGTTGAGCCAGTGCCAGCCTCACTAATGAGCATGTGGTTTCAATAATAATATGGCTACTTGTAAGATGGCTGGCCACAAGCCAAGCACTTAATATGGAGGGGGCAACAGATGTAAAAAAGTACCATCCCTGACATGATTGCATTTCCAAAAATTCTCTGGCAAAAAAGTTAAGACTCAGCAAATCGGGATAATGAAGAACCTCCCCATATCAGGAAAGGATGAAGCTCTGACAAATGAGTAGGAGCCCTATGAGCTTTGTGCACACATGGTAAAAAATAAGAAATATAAGAACAGGGCTGATAAAAGAACTGATAATTCTTCTTTATGGAAAAAATTCAGGCTGGTAATGGAAGGTGCTGGATAGTTAAATTTCTCCTCCTTTTCCTTTTCCTTTTCCTTTTCCTTTTTCCTTTTTCCTTTTCCTTTTCCTTTTCCTTTTTCCTTTTTCCTTTTCCTTTTCCTTTTCCTTTTCCCTTTCCTTTCCTTTCCTTTCCCTTTTGTCATTCCAGACTTGGACCTAAAAGTCCAAGTGCATCAAGACAGTGAAATGAATTACAGTTTAATAATATTCCCACCACACAGACAAAATGGATTCAATTACATAATGGTAGCATTAAATGTTATTATGAAGGGGATCCAGAGTCTTGAGTGCAGACTTTCAGAAAACCATGATAAGCTGCTTAAAACAGCTGAAATAGCACATTTATAGGTTTTCAAGCCATAGGTTTGCTGAGGGGAGGGAGCGCAGGGAAGGAGTCATTATGTTTTCTCAGAGGCTTTGGTGTGCTAATCTGGTATCGAGGATTGAGTGTGTAGCAAAGCAATGCCAGAGAGTTTCCAATTTGATTATTATGTCTTAACCTGTATGGTCTGAGGGTGCTTTCCGGAGTGGTTGCCATTACAGGAGAGCACACGTGCCAGAGTTTTGGGTGGAAACGCCAGCCCTTGGGCTCCAGCCGCAGCAGCAGGGCGTGGCCAAGCCAGCCAAACCTGGGCACTCCCAACAGAGAGGATGCAGAGGCAGCCCTGCCCCACGCCAGGTTGCCCCCGACACTCCCTGCTCAGTCACCCATGGGCTTTCGGGTGGCACTGAGGTGCTGAGCTGCTTTCACACAACCAGTACCCTCTGTTCTGGACTGCTGAGAACTCTCTTTCGATAGGACACCACTGAAACCTGGAGCACACTGTGCAGCTCTCCCAGAATGGGGCAGGCACAGGCAAAGGATTGTTATCTACTATAAAACCCTCCAAAGAATTTCACATTCTTGATATTTAGAATTACTGATAGAATTTCATGATCCTTTAACAATATTTTTTGGTTTCCTGGAGAAAAGGAAAATGTGATTAAAAAAAGGTAGGAAAGAAGCAAATTAATCCCATAACTTTTAAAATTAATATATTTTGATTTTTTTAATTTGAAAAATTGGAGAGAAATTAAAAAGAAGAGGAAAGCAGAAGAAAAAGTGGTCAGAACACAAAGGAGTTCAGAACTAAAAACTAAAATAGAGGAATGAACTTTTCTGACTGCCAGCACACAAATGAATTGCTGTTTTCAGGCTGAGGAATTTTTAGTTCTCTTCACAACAGTGGTAAGACATAAATATTTCTCCTGGATTTTATGGCTGATTATATTAGCAAGATTTAAAAAAAAAAAGTCAACTCCTATTAAAAATATATTTCTACAAATGTTTTGAAAACTTCAATTATTCCTCTGGTATAAAGTGATCCAAATGCTCCAGACTCCTTGTTTTCTTCATGATGCCTCCCTGAATATTTCCCCAAATTTGGATACATTAACTCAAATTGGGTTGTTGTATACTGTTTACCAGGAAATATAGGTGAAAGCTGCTTGGACTAGAATAATGTTGTGTGCCAGTGTTGGGAGACACTTCATGCCCTGCTGGGTGGCCAATACCTTTGCCAGGTCATGCTGATTTATGGTCTTATGATAAATGGTCTGTGACCAGGGAACAGCATATACCCATGGCTGGCAGGCAAGAGAGCATTTCACTTCTACACCACTCCTAACACAGTGTCCACATGCACCTCAGGTCATTATTGATCAAATATGCGTGCCCTCCAACAGTGGTTTGGGGGCTTATCTGAGAAGAACTCTGAGGTTTCTGAGTCCTGAACAGTCCTGTGCAATATGATACCTGGGATGATGCCCTAACCCTGGCACTGGCCACTGAAAAATCATTTGTGTGAGGCTCTCTCCATCCTTGATGGGAAAGGAGAGTGACAGAGGAACCTCTACATGATGCTTTATCTCAGCCTCAGTAGATGTCTAAGGGAGAGAGGATGAATTGCCCTTTGAAGGTGCTGCTTCTCATGTGTTTTTTATCAAGGAGGGTGCTAAACATCTAGCTGGCAAGCAAATAGGTTCCTAAAGTCAAATGAGAGGCACCTCAGCTATACTGCTGGCAGTGTTGCATCCTTTATGTCCAGCCAATCTGAAAGTGCTCTGCGATTGTCATTCGGCTTTACTTTCAATGAATTGATATTGCAGATTCTTATTTTGGCTGCAGTGCATTAACTGAGTAAACAGTCGAATGAACTAGGCACCACAAAAGCTTGCTGGCTGGTTGCTGCATGCCCCCCAGGCAATAAAAACATGTGCAAAGAACAAAGAGCTGCACAAATCGACTGCAGATATGACCACACACGTTAAGATGTAACACGTCATTTAGACAGGAGAAAAAGCCTTTGTAGCAACCAGCACTGGGTGGAACTGGCTTAATCCTATTAAAGAGCCCCAAAATCCACTGACAAAGGGCCAGCTTTTGTGTTCTCACTTACACTGGGGGAGACCTACTGACCTTGGAGAAAAGGAGCCGAAAGCAGGACCCGGTGCAGCCTGGTCACCGTCCTTGCCTGCAGAGATGGCAGCATGTGTGGTAAGTGGCAGGGCTGACATGAAAGTGTGTGTGGCACTGGTTTCTCTGAGCACCCTGCTGACTGAGAGACAGAAGGACAGAGGAAACTTATAAATCTACTCACGCCAGGGTGTTATGGCATGTGAACGTGTGGATTTCAGAGGAAAGACAATGAGAGATGCACAGATACTGTTGTTTTTGGGACAGCAGCTGCTCTGAGCTTGGATCCTCAGAGCCTTCAGGCTCTCCCAGACATCCTGTATTTCAGCATGGTGTGAAGATCCGGTTGCTCTTGGATGCCTGGATGAGAAACTGGAGAACACCAGAGGCAAGGTGCTCATTTGTATAATCTGTGAAGGAGGTGCAGACCCTGTTTCCAGCCACAACAGGCGTCCAGGGAACCCCAGAGGTATTGCACTGCCACCTCTGTTCTTGTAAGTGCTTGTGCAAAAAAGCAAAAAGGAGACTGAACTACCATGAATCATTCCTCTTGTGCCATTTTATACTCTCTGGGTTTTTCAGTCACTAGTGGCTTGTCTCATACGAACTCACATCCTTTGACTACAAATGCCTTGACCCTGTCATGATAGCCCTGGCTATCTGAGCCAGGCTTACCCCAGCTCCCCTCCAGCAGAGAGCTGATCTCACATTTGTAGCCTGTCTGCATGCTCACTTGCCAGCCAGAAAGGCCGTGCTGGCTGCTGGAGCAGTCACTGCCAAGGATAACAGCTGAGTTTGGAGCTCCCTCCTCTTACTGGGATCACAAATTCAAGTCTCTCTTCTCTTCCCTCACTTCATGTTAGTTGAAACTGGAATCGAAATTTATTAGGGTGTACTGAGAGGAAGGGGAGGCTAAAAGGCAGGCAGGCAAGCAGGCAGCACAATTTAGGGATTCTCACTTCTTGGGCTAAAATTAACCAAAGATTATACCAGCTTTGGTTTGAAGTGAGCCTTGGTTTGGGGAGCGAACCCTGGTGACAGGCTTTGGGAAATGGTCCTGGGACTGCTATGGGATGAGAGGATAGAGTTTTCCTTCACCCACAGATCCTTCTCGTCCTTTTGTTCCCAGGCTGTTGCCTTGGGACCACCTACAGGGATGCCACCACAGCAGAAGAGGCTCCCTCTTGTCCTGCAGGGCTCAGGGATCCTTCTCACTGCCCCAGTGCATGGCAGGGTGAGCCCCAGACGAAGAAACCCAGGGCAAGTGGGCTGCAGAAAGGCCCAGCAGGACCCAGCTCCACCTGGGCTGGATGTCCTGGGGAGCCAATGTGCCTGGTGACACGCTCAGTCTTGCCCAAGTGCCTGCTGGTGGCAGGTGTCAGTCATTCCTTGTCTTGCTGTCTCAGACCATGGTATCCTTGTGAGGTTGGTTGCTTGCATGAAAGGTTTAAGTAGTTTGTAACTGCCTAGCTGAAAAAAACCCCCAAACCAAGATAATTCTTGAATTCTTGTTTCTTTCCACGCTGGCCTGCTCCTGTATACAAAAGGTTTAAAATAAGAGTGGGGAATGCATCTCTGCTTTTACGGTTCTATTTGGTGGCATTCGCCACCTATAGTTACACATATTTAGTTTTGCACCAGCTTTTTGCTGTTCACCTCCAGTCAGAGGTTTGTCTACACCTGAAAATGTGAGAAGGGCTCAGAGTTGGCTCAGCCAAGGAAGGAGAGACTGATCAACCTACAAGTGAATATTTACAGGGAATATATTTATAGACTTAGAATTTTAAAACTTGTTTATGTGAATTTGGTTGAGAATGAGGCTTTCTTTTTGTCTGTCTCCCGACCCTGCTCCCTCCTTTCCTCCTCCTGCCTGTTTCCTACCTATCCCCCTCCCCATCCTGCCTCAGAAAATTAGCTTTCATTGGGCTTTTATAGCTGCACTTTCAAGTCAGTCAAGATTATTTTCTGGTGCTTAAATTCCTAGTTAACATGTCATGGTGCCATTCAGTGCTGGAAATGATGTAATTTATTGGGTAGCTGGTCATTTGCACAAATAGCTGGAAAAACAAGTTTGGCTTGATATAAATAACAAGACACAACAGTATATACAGTACAACACCTTGCCTCCTGCTGCAAATCTCCTGATTTCTGTTATTCTGGTTTCAGCATGCCTAGCTGCCTCCTTACATTCACTGCTATGAAATAAGATAATTATAGCATGAGTAAATATTACCCAATCAATCTACAGTAACAACTGTTAAAACAAGCCATCTTATAAATTTTCCTAACAAAACATGCCTCAACCCAATATACACAGAAGGTAATTTCAAGAGCAAAGAGCATTATGCACATAATGAACATCCAGCGATGAGAGGCAGAGCCAGGGTCCAACCCTCTTTGATCTGACACCCCCCAAAACCTTCCCAAGCTCAGCAGCAGAAGGATGGTGTGTTTTGGGAAAGCTTATCTTTTAATGTACCACGTAAATGGGAATAGTCCCTTGAAATCACAGTTCCCCTTCTTCCCTTATGCCCAGTGGCTGGACTGAGGCAAATTAACCCTCCCCTTCCCAGGACAACACCAGGCTCCGGTACTGAAGGGTGTGATGGCTGCACAAAACATCTGCAGTTTGGTTTGAGCAAACCATAAAGCTTCTTCAAAACCCAGAGCATTCTTTCCATCTCCCAAACAAACACGTTTAAAAAGAAAAAAAAATCACCCATGAGCAGAGATCAGAGTAAGCTACTCAGGGGTAAGCTGTGCAGAAAGTACCACATGGGCTCGTGACATCATGTGCTACAGAAAGTGGCTCAAATAGGGGAAAACATTTGCACCAACTACAGCGGCAGGTCTGTTTTGAAATGCTACTGGATTTCAGGTTTACACTCGGATAACACTCTGCTGGTTTGCCTAACTGGCTCATGAGAAGATAGTTTCTTTTGGGATGGGGATAGCCGAGAAAAAGAAGCCAAAATGCCTGACCGTAAAGATTAATGCCTTTTAGAAGAACATAAAGATGTTATGAATCTGTGTGTGGCAGAGAAGGGTCTCAAGGGAGAAGCTAATTATGATATACTGCTTGAATACCATTATGCACTAATTACTGAAAAAAGATGATGGATTTAAAAACCTTTGTGCTACTAAATGGAAGCAGAATAGGGCCAGCGTGGGTAGATTTTGAAACCCCCACTTCAAGAAGCAGCTGGTTCATGCACTGCCCAGGCATCTCCCAACAAGCACACACTGAGTTTCCAACACAAATGGTGAGACATGGTCATCTAACCCCCTGCTAGATCCAGGTTTCAGAGGGGGTTGGTTGTCCTCCTCAGACCCTTTGTGGGATGTAAGGTGGAAAGGATGCCATGCACTGTTTGTACAACTGGTCTGAAAGCTGTGAGGAGTGCATGATCTGGATTTGCAGGAGAGGAGAGCCCTTTCCTCATTGATATTACTCAGAAATGTTGCCTTAGATTTATCTCTAAGTTTTATCTACCTCCATACTTGAGATATGGTGGTAGCCACCCAAGACTCCTCAGGACTCAGCGGAGAAAGATCTCAGAAGGTGATCTGGGGCCCAAGGTAGGCTGAAATATCCTTCTAAAAAGCCACTGGTGTTTTTCCTCCTGCCTGGGAATGTGCCCAGGGCTGGTGACAGGGTAGATCTAGGCCGACATAGCATGGCTAAGACTCCTGTAACATCCACTCTCCATTTCAAACATGTTATGTTAAAGAGGAATGGAGTGAGCTGGAGCGGAAATATTGCGTTCATGCCTGCGGTAATGGAGAAGCAGGACTTACTGGCTCTGGTGTACTGCATGCTGTGCCCTCTCTGCCCATCTCTGGACCAGATGGATTCCTCCTTGCTGGTGCCACAGGTCTGCTGGGGAGTCAGAGACGTGCTGCCTCTCACAGGGGTTTTGCAATGTGGACTAACATCCCTAGGGATGGGAACTGCTGAAAACCCTGCTCTGGCTCATCTTGCTGTGTGTCTACTGTGGTAAATGAAATGTCCTTTAGACCATTTACTGCTGTAGAATGGCCAGCTTATGTATTGGACTCCTTCATCTGCCCAAAAGAGGCACCTGTCCAAATTTCCCACCTGAACAGCTCCTTCCTCATGTTAACCCTTGAAACATGCCTGGAAATTGAGTGAGAAAGTGCTAGTTGGCATGGGACAAATGCCATGCCTAAATTATTTGTGCTGTATGTCCGTTGTGGCCTCTTCAAGGTCCCTGAAACTTGTCTGGGGCCTGACTGACCTGAAAAATCTCACAGGGTCCATTCTAGCAGTCAAACAGTACAGACAGCTAACGTCAGACACGGGCAGTGTTTATTACACTATCTCCTAGGCAGACTTATGGTCCCATTTTCATTGATGTGGAGTGGCCAGAGAGTAAATCTTCGTGCATAAGGGATGCCAAAAGGGCAGATGACAAACCCATATGCACAAATGCATTTGCTTTCTGGGGCCTGACCTCCCCTGGAATCTGGTTGAATCCACTGCTTCTGGCAAATTTTGAAAACTACAGACAAATGCTGAAGAACATACAGGTCTCTGTATTGGAGATGAAATGGAAATGAAGTCCGTGTCCTAGTAACCTCCTCTTGTCAGAAAGCAAACCCGTTTTGCCCTTACATTTCATGTAATGTTGGTTAAAAGAGAAGGATATACTTTCACTCCCTCCAAGGAGACATTTGTTTTGTCAATTTGTGTGTGTCAGCCATATTCATCCAGCCAGCAGATGTGAATTGATTTCATTGTCTGACATGTGTCTTTTGTTGTTGCTTTTCACTGAAAGTATGGCTTTCTCATGAAGTGAACTGTGTCCAGTTCTGGGGTCCTCAGTAAAAGAGAGGCATGAACATAGTGGAGAGAGCCCAATGAAGGGCCACAGAGATGGTCAAGAGACCAGAGCAGTACAGACCAGATGATCTCTCAAGGTACTTTCCAACCTCAACTCTTCTGTGACACTGATTCTGAAAGACCACTGGAAGGTAGCACAGCAGTACTGCAGGAAACTACAGCAGATGTCCTCTTGCCTGTGCTCTTCATAGGGAGCAGTCCTTGAAGCCAGCAATTCCCAAAATTGTATGTGGATTTAAATTTCTGAGAGAACTACTTGATACGCTCCAAAAGACCCAAACAAGATGTGCCAAGTAAACAGGAGATGAGGACCTGCGATTGAAGGTGGGATCAAGGTGATCACCTTGAGCTGGGTCTAAAAGGAGGGAAGGGGTTCCCAGGAGAAGAGCAGTTGCACTGGCAGAGGCAGAGCCTTCTAGAAACAGCCTGGATAGGGCAGTGTGGGAAGGCAGCTGTGCTGCTCCCTTTGGAAGCTCTAATTTGTTTAGTGCCGCCTCGTGTCCCACGACGGGACCAGATTTCCCCAGACTTGTTTCATGCCTGACATTCAAAGCTAGACCTTCAAAATGGCCTCAGCGCAGCCTTCCAGTCAAAACACCCAGAATGAATGTGTGGTCCTGACTGCATCCGGGCAGAAATGGAACAGGCTCTGCTGGTTTTAGAGAGTGAATGTTTTCTGCCTCAGTAGAAAGATCTAGATTTGTTGTTGCAAAGCTAGGGACAATCTCACAAAGCCAAGCTTTGACCAACCAGAGAAGAAAAGAGAGCAACACACAGCAAGGGTGGAGAACAGGAGCATGGGATTTGGGGTGTGTGGTTTTGGGTGTGCATGTAAATTGTTTGTGTGGGCAATTTGCTGTTTTTACAGTGAAAAATCCTGATCCTTCAAAACTGCCTGTGTGGAAAAAAAGAGAGAGCAATTTTCACTACTCAGATTTATAATCTGCTCTCAAAAGTATGCCCACAGGAAGCAAAATTAGAATTTTCTTCTCAGGACAGTGCTAGCTCAGGAGTTTAAAATATATCTTGAGCTAACATTTTTGTGAGTCATCCTGCATCACTGAATAAAGATATACATGATGTGAGCACTGCAGATTTAGGAACAAGCCAGGGTTTTTTTGTGCCTTGCTCCATTATTGAGAATTTTCTGATTCTGCCATCAGTAGTTTATTAGAGTGAGCCTGTCTGAGGTGCAGATCCACAGGACGCGACGGAGAGATCGCTTTGGTCACGTAAACATGCTGCTAAGATCTGAGCAGCCAAAACATGTGACTACAGACTTTTGTGTTACTTTCATGGGTATCATTACATGGAATAGATAGTTAGGTACCAGCTCACGGTCTTATACCCTCAAAGGGAAAAATTCACTTCAGTTTCCATGCGTGACTTTGTTCTGTTTAACGGGAGATATATCAATTCACTACAACAGGGTGTAAAATATGTTTGGTTTGTAATTACACCAGCTGCACTGGGAGAATAAAGCAGGGGTTAAACAAGGCCACATGTTTAATCAGAGGTCTCACAGGGCTATGAATACAAGGAAAGCGGATCTTTTTTCATGATATCAATACAATGCAGTCATCCTGTGTGGGTTTTGCATACCATCCTGTCCACAGCCAGAGAAGTGACTTCTATTTCAATAAGAATTAAAGCAAAAGCAAAGAAAGAACAAAGGAGCGAGGGAGTTGATCTGGAGGAGATGATGATAAATTCTACTGCATCTTGTAAAACTCTCCTGCTCTTTCCTCCACAACGGCATTATTTCCCCATCATAACCACTTCCTTAATAAACAATTAAGCTTTGTGTTTGGAATCTAAACATATATTTGGGGGGTGAGACAGAGAAGGACTGAGTGGCTCAGGGTTTGGCAGTAATACAGGGAAGAGCCTACAGTGGTTTGAATTTGATCCAGGTTGTGTTGCCCTTGATTTATTAGCCACCCTGCTGCAGGCAAATCACTGTCTCTCCCCCACACTCTTTTGGTGGGTCAATCCTGTAGTAACATCAAACAAGACAAAATAGCGTGCATTTGTTTTCTTATAAATATTTGACCGGTTTTTTTGAGAACTGAATTTGTTCTGATGGTGTTCATGCCCCTCTTCAGTGGAAACTCAGCTCAGTAGCCAAGCGAATGTTGAAGAAATGAATACAGGTATTCAGTCCTGACACCTGATTACAAAAGTGATAGGAACAGAAAAATAATGAGCCTGCTGGCCACGTCTGCATGTAAATTCTGTGCCTCCATTGGTAGCTGAGGGGATGCAGCACAGCCAATGTGATACCACCGCATGGATGGACTGACACGGATCAATGAGCGCAGGAGCCACAAACTCAGCTTGCATTGTGCAAACACTGAACTCTTGCCTTCTCTCATCAGCTAAGGAACACGTAGCGCCACTCTGAACTTTGGGCTGAGCCCTGAGGTGGAAGTGGTCCAGTGTGAGTTCTTTCCCCTGCTTTTGGTAGGCTCCAGCCTCAATCTGCACCCAGAACTAACCTCTTTCACTCTGTGCAACCTCGGTGTGACTAGCTTGTGGATGTGGTGTGGGCCAAGAGTTATTCCACAATTCTGAGAAATAAATCTCTGAAAATATGAGTGCCCTGCAAAAATTTGCTCCTCAAATCAAAAGTAAAAAACTAGAAAAGTGAGAGCTCACTGGCAAATGTCTTGCTCTGAATAATTCACTTGTTTCCAGGATGAAGCCTGGGTTCCTTCCTCTGCTCCCTCACCAGGGGCTGTGGGGACAGCTAGGCTGCTACTGTTCACTCCGGTAATTGTCCGTGGCCTGAGATACTCCCTTCTTATTCAGTACCATCAATCTGGCAGCTTCCCATTGTATGTAATTATTATTAATATCTTTCTTTTTTTCCCCCAAAATGCCTGGGGAAAATTATGAGATCGTTTGCTAACAACAGTTTTCATTAAAGAAACAGCTGGGTTGTTCTACTTCTAGCTCTTTACAAAAGCCTTCTGCACGTCTGTCAAGCCAGGGTGTAGCGTGATGAGCTGTTTCTGTTGAGAAACCAGAGTTTACAGAATAAACAGAGTTGAGGTAAACCCTGATTATGGGGAAAATCTGTGCGTTAGGCTCCCTTGCAGGCTTAACTCACACGACTGGCCTGTATTTTTGGAAACACTTCCAAGGTTTTCCCTTTGTGAATTGGTGCAAATGGCTTGTTGGGGCCAGGCGTGCCTAAATTCTCACTGACTTTTCCTTAATCTGTTTGACTTGAGCAGGGCCTCAGACAGGCGTGAGCAGATCAAGGGGGTCCCCCGGGAGCGCTCAGCCAGCGGGTACCGTCCAGCAGAACCGGCTCGGCGCTCCCAGCTCCCGGCTGCACACATAATTGTTCACTTCCCTGAACGGGAGAAGAAAGGAAGCGATGTGTGTCAATAGGCTGAAGGGAATTGTCTCATGCACAAGGAACAGCAAGCTCTGTGTTTTCCCTTGTTTGCGCTGGGATTTTTGCTATTTGTGCTAAATTTAGCACGCCAGAGACTGAGTGCAGCCCTCCCCTCCCTGAGGGCCACGCTCAGACATGTCAAGTCCTTGGGGTGGGAGCAACACAGCTAGAGAGATTTGATGAAAAATCAGCTGCAAGGGGAAGTGGTGGAGCTCAAGCAGCTCTTTTTCTTGGACTTTGTGGCTCTAACCGCAGCCTAAGTGCTCTTGCTGCTGCCAGAGCTTCTCACTAGGGCATTGTGATGTGGGTGAAAATGGTCCCCACTGCCTCCAGCTCCTCCTGCTCTTCTCCAGGCCCTGCCTGAGCCCCCACATGATGAAGGCACAAGGAGCTAGAAATCTTTTCAACACGCAGCTATTGATCCCTGCAGAGTTACTAATATAGGTGTAGGTGGGATGATGCGTGTGCCGATGTACCTCACCATTCCAGAAAAGATCATGCAATTCAAATGCTGATGCAAGAGCCTGATTGCCCACTCTGCTGTGTGGTGGGAGTCACACAAGTGTCTTTGGTGGGTATGAAATGCTGGATCTTTATTTACTCATCAGCCAAAAAGCCCCAGGTCTGGTGCTGACTTTACTTCAGTCTTTGCTTTAACAAAATCCCTTCCCTCTCCTCTGTGGGATTACCTGTAACGGGGCTGGGGTGAGATCTCCAGGTTGTGTGGCATTCGTTGCTGATTTTTCCAGCTCAGTGGGATTTTTGCAGTTGTGAAGCCAGGAGATGAGTGGCTTTCTAACTACATACTCCAAGATTTCTGTTTGTTTTATTTTCTCAGAAGAAGGTTCAAAGAGAGAAGACTGATTAAAAATGATGATGTGTGCCCAATCTGTTTCTGACTGTCCTTTAGCCAGACCTTCCAAGAGAATTTTATTTGCTTGTGTCATGAACTGAATTTCTTGAGATGCGTGCTTCCAGGAGGCCGTGATATTACCTGGGAATTATTAATTGGGAGATGCTTACTACCTTCTGCTGCTCAAAACCAACTAGAACATATTGTTTGTGAAATGTGAAAGAAAAATGAAAACAATTTCCTATTTGCTGTCTTTGAAGTTAAGGGGGAAAAACCCCTCAGAGTATAGCTGAATTACCACATAAAGCAACATATCTTTTTTTATTATGTAAAGATCAAAGTAGAGGGAGAGTATTGCGAGGAGTTTTCTTTGATGAGTTTGGTTAAAAATCAAAACCTGGTTTGATGGGGGAGACACAGACACAGAACGCTACGTGCCACGGATTTGCTGAATATGTTAAAAAGTGCTGAGCAGTATTAAATTAATGCAAAACTGAAGATTACACAAGGGTAAACATTGCAGCTAATGTTTGACTAGAGCCGAGCTGAGGGCTGAGTGCCTCCACTTAATTTACAGACCATGCCCACGGCAACCCCAGGAGGCTGGGAGTGGAGGAGACAGACATTTTATAGCGAGGAGACACATTATTATTTTTAAATTTAGGAAAAAAGAATCTGGCTGAAGTTACTGCTTCTAAACTTTGGGGAGAGGCAACGGAGAGAAAGCAAGAAAGAAGGGTCAGTGAGCGGCTTTTGGAGCTGAAAGATCTGCTAAGTTAATACCCACTAGGTGTGAATGTCTCTAGTAAATACTAGATCATAAACAGCCCTGAGAAGATCAGCGTCAGGTAGAGATTCAGCCTGAGAGGGACTGGCAGACACTGCTCAAGCGTGTGCATGAAGAGCTTTCCGTGAGTGCTCATTTACACGCCCCCAGCGCTGACTCGGCTGTGGGGAGGGAACATGATGGCCCAGGGAAAGCGGTGAAACACAAAGTGGCTTTCGAGTTCAAACAAATATTTGGACATTATTTCTTCCACCCCACCCAACAATTTCCTTCCGCAGCAAGACAGGCCATCCCCATCACACTGCCTGGTGGCCTGATCCTGCCTTCTGGAGTGAAGAGGACAGAAGACTGCTCTTGCTTTGCAACTGAGCGTTTTGTACGAGATCTTCTGCTTACGAAGAACACGTCCGATCCCCTGAAAATCTGCTGCAATTCCTATTTGTATGAGTGGTGTGAAAAGTGAAAGGAAAGAGCAGAGGGCACTCCCAGGCTGAGACCATAGCTAGTTTAAACTTATTCCTTGGATAACTTTGGTTGGTCATTTAAGCCTAAAGTGACTCTAAAGAATGAGATGCTATGTCTTCAGTAGCACAGCAGTGGATATCTTTAGATTGGGTTTTCATCATATACTTTAATTTTCTAGGCTGGGGGATGACCATAATTGCTGAACAATTCAATGTAATGGAATGGGCTAATTCAGCTCTTTTTACTGCATTTTTCCACATAATATCTAAAATCTTTTTTTCCACCATAACCCATGTTTATGAAAGCAAGTACTTAACCCGCACATTTCCTGGGCTTGAATCATTTCCTTAATAAGGCATAAAATTTTGCAAAATCACTCCCTTTACATTAACACATCATTATACGGAGATATCAGTGTTTAGCACGTCAGAGGCACACACCAGTCTGTGCAATGTACAGCTACACCACTCAGCTTCAGAGTCATATACCATGGCTTTCAAATAATAATTCTATAAAAACAAGAGCTTTCCTTTCCTTTTCTTTCTTTCCTTATTTTTTTAATCCAGTGTTTTCTTCCAAACTGTTATAGGCTGTTCTCTTGCACAGGATGAAGCATGTCAAACACGTTAGCTTTTCTTTTCGTTTTGGCTTTGCATCTGATAAGTAGAAACAAAGCAGCAAGCAATGGCTATGGTTTGAAACTGCTATAACCACAGTTCATAAAATAATATTAAAAGATGACAAAAGCCATAAAAATCTCCATGTTCCCTTTTGTTGCTGTGCTCTGTCAGACAAGAATCTCCTTTTTCAGGGAGAGACTGAAAAAGCTGATATATTGCTTCAAAAATAAAAGATAATGTATACAAACCAGAATTGTTCCTGTTGTGGGGTTGTGAACTCATTGTTCTGCTGCAAGACAAATGCCTTTGCCCAGTGGCCGGTGCACGCGAGGAGGAGCGAGTCCTCTGACATCGAAAGATTTGCTTGCATGCATTGACCTAAGCGTGCGTTCAGGACCTGGTCTTCATGCAGTTTTCTCATTGCTACAAGAACTTTGGTTTGGAACAAGATTTCTTACAAGAGAGTTTTGCTGCAACAGCCTTTTGCATAGACAGGGTCACTGAGCTAAAAGCTCTTTGTCATCTTCCAAGTTGAATGCCCCTCTGTGTCCCTCCACTGGAAGGGTGGGTGCAGAGCTGGCTTCAGGGAGTCAGCCTGAGCCTTGCTCTGGCCTTGTGCATTTCTGAGCTCTGTTAACTTAAACCAGTGTACACACGAGGTGCTTCCTAGGGGAAGGTCCTACAACTCTTGAAAAGTTAGTACAGGTTTAATCTTGCTTCATTTCTCTTTGGGAACAGAGCTCAGGTCTGCCTGCATTGCAGGTGCTTGGACCATCTATCTCAGGAGCCAACTCTTACTCACAGGAAGGCCACTCAGCAGCTTTGTTCCTGGCAAAACCATAGCAGGCTCAGGTTTACATGAATAAAAATCTGTAAGATGTTATCCTTTCATGAGCCAACACAAATCAGATCTTAGCTGGTACCCCTGAACCTTCTCCCATTTTGTGGGCATACAGTCTGGGTTTTGACCCTTCAAGATGTCTCAGGATGAGCATAACGGAAGGTAAAAAGAATAATAGGTTTAATGAAGACCTGAGTGATACAGGGTTAATGAAAACTAAACACATGAAGGCTAGGCACAACCAGAATTAGTGCTAGTCGTCTGCTGGATCAGTTCTGGAGAGTGTGTTCAGGGTTAGGATGAGTGGCTAGCAGCATATTACTACAGTGAGGCTATTTGTGTGGGACTGGGCTTAGTTCACTTGGAAATGTGAAATCATAATTATTGGGTTCTTTTCAGTTTGAAGCAATCCAGAAATGATGCATCTTTTGAGTGTGTGGGAGGAGATTTGCCTTCTTTTCTTTCTCTCTTGCTCTCTCTCCCACATGTCCTTTTCTACTTCTTGATCCTAATGCGTGGCAGTAAATAGTACTGTAAGAATTATTCTTACCGAATAATTTCGTTGATATATTTCACCCTGAAAACTCTCCAAGCACATTGTCATTTCTCTTGAAAATGTTTGAAAAATGCTACTAACTGTAAGCCACCTGGTATGGTTTTCCTTCCCTAGTTGGATGACTGGCTCTGTGATGATGACACTGATGGGAATGCTCAAATGGGTCAGAAATGTGAAGCATGTCAGGGTCTTGCCAATTTTTCCTGAGTCATGGCATTTCCACCAGGTCAGAGCCTATTCCTTTGGCTTAAAAAACCCCCAAACAAATAGGAAATTTCATCTCTTTCAATTATTTCAGAAAATCCCACTCACCCTCCCTCTGGATGCTCATTTTCTTGTGTTCTGGATGAAGTGCAGCCCATGAGAGACCCAGCTGGCCAAGTTCATCCCAATTTCACTTGTAGCTGTATTAGCGACCCTTAGTCCCTACATATTTCCTTCAGGTGCAGTAGAGCACAGAAGCCCAAAGGGTTTGGGAAGAGCAGCCTGAGCAGAAATCCAGTGAGCCCGCTGGGAGAGGAGGTGTCACACATGGTCCAGCTAAGTGAAAATCTTCACAGCTCAGGCTTTATTCCTGGAAGGATAATCTCACAGTGGATAACAAGGAACTGTGGATGTTGCAGATGAATAACAGCTTAAGCTGTGAGTGCTAACAGACAGAAGAAAATCGTGTGTCTGTGTGTGCGTGTGAATGGCCCAAAATGAGCTTTTGAACATCAAGCAGAAGTCTGCTGCTTGCTAGCTGCAGCTAATACATGCTGGTTATCAATCCTGGGGTTAAACAAATGTTTCATGCCCTGAATTTTCCCATTAACAAAGAGATGTGAGGCAGAGACACCTTGTTAGGAGACTGACAGCATATTGAGCTTTTGCACATAAACTATTTAGATTGTGAAATGTAGGGCTTGTTGACTTGGAAAGCAGAATTGCCCAAAAAAAAGGTCTCCCATAAAGAAATGGCAATGAAAAAGAGAAGAGGGGTAAGAAAGAAGACGGTTATGATCCTGGCAGAAGGAAAGTGGGAAACTTCCCCAGGTATCAGGGAGATAGGGGATCATTGCCACCAGTCCTGCTCAGTCACAGCCCAAGCAAGAGCAGGAAGAAGGTTGTGGGTGAAAAATCCTATGCGCAGCCCCACTACGTGTGTTATTTTCCATAAGCTGTCCTTGGCCAGCCAGGAGTATGCAGAACTTGGTGACTGTGCTTTTCCTTCGACCCCCATACATCTCCTTTTACCCCTGAATCACACTAAGAAGGCCAATTTGTGTTTGCAAACTGCTTTGCAATACAGTGATACGATGATACAGTGTTTAATCAGATAATGACATAGTCTTTAATCCAGGCTGGCACGTTTTAGGCAATGTATAAACATGCAACATGCATGTCTCTGCTTTGAGGACTCGTTTTGAGGGAAGCAGACAAATGACAAAAAGTCACAGAAAGGAGAAATAACAGTCTCCAGGTTCATAAAAGGTCAACAACATGAGAGGTCTCACTCCTCCTGACACTGACCTACTGCTGCCTGACATTTTTGTCCTGGAAAACAACTATCCAACACCAAATGCCTTGTGGCTGTCAGGTACCTTTAGCATCAAGTGTTTAACTGAAATCACTGCTAGTTTGATACGGTTCTCTGTACCTTATCCAGAGCCGTATTTCCACATAATTTTTTTATCATATTCAACCACACATGGTTACGCTTTGGCCGAGAAAGGCTCTAAATGGTAATTTGTAATTTGGAGAAAAATGTTTTGAATTAGAAGATTTAAAAAAGGTGATGAATGATCTGAGGAGAGAAAAAATCTCTGTGAAGGCCTGGAAAACCAGGGAAAATTTTGATCCTGTCAGTGTGGCTTAATTATAAAGAGAGAAAAAAAAAGTCCGTAAATAAACTAAAAGTAACACACATTTTCTTTGTGTGTGTCTTTCTGCATCTTGTATCTTTCTTGCTTAATTCCTTGCTTGCTTTCCTTCTTGACAGTCTCCCCTTCTCTCCCCTCCTCTCTGCCCCTCATTTCCCTCTTCCTAGCTTTAGTGAGGAAGGAGTCAGGTTGGTTATAGGTGAGAGGGATGGAGGGAGCATCCTGGAGTGACTCCAGCTTACATCAGGGTTTATATCTCCTGCTCTGCCCTATTCCAACTTGAGAATTAGATCCTACCTGTTGCTAGTGCTAATGATGGTGATTTGAGGAGGTTTGCCTAGTTACCTATTCCCTTTCCAACCCACAGGGGCCTAGACAAATTGAGGCTTTCTGTTGGAGCCCTGGTTCACAGTTTAAGGAGAAGCTGCTGTCTGGGCTGTTTCTGTGGATGGGGAGCTGGTCACTGCCTCTCTCAGCAAACCACTGGTGGGTTTTGACAGCGCAGAGCTTACAGGTGACATGTTCTTAACCAGCTCCTGGTGTGGATGCCCTCTCTGACAGAGAAACAAAAAACAGAGAGCAAAAGCCAAGAGGGTGAAAAAGAGAAAGAGAGAGGGTATGGGAGAGGGCAGGAAAGAGAAGGAGACACTAAAAAACAAACAAAAAAAGGTTTAAAATGGAGACTCACAAAGACTTTTTTCCTGAGTAATCTTGAGCTTGGCATAGCACAGGAGGTTACCAGTAAGGCACCGGCAGAAGCACACAGGCAGGTTAATGTCCCTAAAATAAAGCATGAGCCAGGAATAAGAGAGTCATGCAAATAGCAAGCTACAGCTTGTCAGAAAGACTGCAAAGTAACTCACCACTATGTACAGAAGCACATTCCCACTTCCCAAGAAGCTCTGGGATGCGCAGACCAGGCTTTTGCTCTGGAGGACAACCCAGCATTGGGGTGAGGGAGTGCCCGAGCACAGAAGAGGGGCTCAGAGCCCCAGGAGCTGAGGATGCTCTGCTTCACTGGTACAGCGCCAAACTAGGCACTGGAATGAAAAAGTCCCTGTGAGAAAATTGAAAGGGTGGCTGTTCAGGTAATATCACAAAGCTTTGTCAATATGACAAAGTAATGATCAGGACAAAGGCTTTTTTCTTGCTCAGTTTTCCTATCTGCTGCGAGCTTTTTTCTGTTTTTTTTTTTTTTTTTTTGACAGTGATATTTCTCTTTATGGCAAATTAGAGATATTTTATGAAGAGAAAAGAGATGGATTGTCTTATGTTTTAAAAATGTGAAAGAAGACAAAACTTACTTTTTGAAGTATTTCACATTGTATTTTTGTTAATAAATTACTTCTTTTATGGGCTTAAAGTGCTAGTTCTTCTCCCTGACACATGTTCATTTGCCTTCTGACACACAGTGCTATATACCAGGCTATTTCTTCAAGAAATATAGACTGAAAGCAATCAATATTTTTAGGGGCAGTGGCAGATATTTCCCTGCTCTCCCATAACATTTTATTATGGTGAAAGCACAAAGAAAACCACCTGGATGTGAAATATTGTGCTTGAAAGGATCCATGCAGATGGAGAAATCTAAAAATGGCAGGAATGGCACAGCAATCTATTCACATGTACAACAGCATCCGTGCAGCAAAGGGTGCCCTGTGCAGTCACTGGGAACACAAGGGCCCATCTCCTGGGTTCTCTGCCTAGCCCTGCTTTTTCGTAGTCTCATGAAGGCACTGCCAGGTTTTGGGAAAGCAAAAACGTAGTGTAGGCAATTAGAAGTAACTTAAGTAAAAGACTCAAGCCCTGAGGAGGTCATCATCACTTTTAATTGAATATTTACACACCTCTCAGAGCAGGGTCTGGTGGAATGGGGCTGCTCAAGAGCAAAGGCTGACACTAAAACAGGATTGCCCAAAGAGCGAGGATTTTCACTGAGTTGGCCAAGATCAAAGGAAAATGGCACTGTTGGGCTAACCAGGCTGTAGTGAGCTGTACCTGTGTAGGAGCAATTCCCTATGTGGTCTGTCTATCTGTAGTTTCTTGCAGGGTGAGGCTTGTAATTTTTTCTGAGAGATTTGATGATTCAGCAAAGTAAAATCAGTTTCTTTTTCTTGGCATGAATACTCTTTCCAGGACGTTCCCCTGCCTAAGAGCAAAAATGCTTTTATAAAGAGATGAAATTTGAAAGGTTATCGACATGCAAATGAGCAAGCAAACAAACAACCAGGCAGTGAGAATGGAGAAGACATCTATCCCTACAAAATTGTGTGGATGATAGAATCGGAAACCAAGAGAGTCTCAGCAGTAGACTGAATTTACAATATACACAGTGAACATGCAAAGGGCAGAAGAAAAATAGCAGAAGGTGTGCATTCATTGTCTGCCACCCAAGGGCTTTTTCTGAAGAATGTACTAGATTCATAAGGGTAGGAAATCATCAATTAATACTGTGGAGATTGACATATGTGTTTGCTGTGAATTAGATAAAAAAGAAGGAACAGCTACATCAGCGTCCCAGGATGGCCTCCATCCCAAGACATTATAGCATGGGCTTGCTTTGCACACAGCTCCAGACAAAGTAGCCCCCTTGAGCCGGGAGATTGGTGATTAGAGGGAGGTTTGGCTTTTTTTGCTCCAGGGAAGGACATTCTCCTCCTGCCACCTCCCGGCTGCCCCCACGTTTGTGCGAGTGAAGAAGGCACTGGGTTAGGTGATTGCAACCAGAATATGGTGCTACATCTTTATTTAACACAATTATTAATGATCAAACAATCAGTTCCCAACTTCAAACGGCCTGATAATCTGCTGCCTCTCTTGGGCCTGTTCCCACTGCTGCTGCTTATAAACCCTTGTAATGCCATTGATTTTGGTGGAGTTAATCTGAAAGGTACACACATGGGAGACAGATAAGAATCACTTCACTCCTGTGCTGAATGACACGGCCCGCACTTCATAGTTGGGGAATGTGTATGTTTAGTGGCACCACCACACAGTCAGGATAGTAGAGGTTGAAATTACATTAATCTGAATTGAATATTCCAAGCAAAACCACTGCCAAAATACACACCCTTTTTGGGAGCAGTGAGGGAGGGAAGCCAGTGCTCCTCATTCCACCCCCCACAAAGACTTCACACAGAGTCCTCAAAAAGTTACTGAATGGGTAAAGTGGGGGAATGTCATCATCACCTGACAGTAATGATTGCATTTCTTGGTAAATAATTACCAGCTCCCAATAGCAAATGTGAGCCTCTTAAACTTCTGTAATTCATGGCAACATGCTTGCTGCCTCCAGAGATAAATGACAATTTTTGCTAGGGTGTGGGTGACAGAGCCATCTGTGCTGATTTGCAGAGAAGCCTCCAGTAGCCCCGATTTATCAATATTATGTTCATCTTTCTGCCCATCTCCATCGGCCCAAGCTTGTTTGGAGAATGGCTTGTTCCTCCCTCCCTGCGCAGGTCACCAGGACAGGCCCTCCAACACGCACACCCAACCCTGCAGCGCCAGTTCCTGTTTGCCTACAGTGCTGGATGGGTTATTTCACCCACGGGCTCTCTGGTGACCCCCTGTTTCAAGAAACCACCAATGTGCCTTGCCTGGTTTTCAGCAGCACGGTGTTCACTGTGAGCCTAGCAGACGTTATTCACTTTTTGCCTGGAGGTGCAAGGCGCCCGGGTAAGCTCCCGGAGCGGCGATACTCCTACCTCAGCGTTCACATCTCTGCCATGGTCCAAGTGACTCATATACAGCGCTACAGCTGTTTCAGAGAGAACTCTCTCTCTCTCTCTCTTTTTTTTTTTTTTTTTTGTTAAAGCCAGAGCTTTTGGTGACTAAAACTTATGTAAGCAATCTAAACCCTCAGTATTTACAATGTAAAAGCACCACAAGAAACCTCTCTCAGACCTTAAGCTTCTGTAGGATTTAATTTGGGGAAATTTTATTAGAAAATGCGATATCCCCAGACCCCCCTTTCTTTCTTTCCTATGCAGAATGAAAAGAGCAGATCTTGGATGGAAATACACAATTTATAAAAATGAGCTTACCTCATTTGTGTAAGAAAGGAAAGACTGTCAACCTTGGTTAGAAAGCAATAATTCTTAAAAGGAGTCAAGTAAGGTTTAATATTATTGTTTTCTTTAGGCCTGAAATGATAGAAGTTTTCAGAAAAATTAAATAAAAAAATGAAAAATGAGTATGCAACTCAGGAAATTATTTTGAGAACCACTGCCAAGCCTGTTGAAAAAAACCCCCAAATGTCCGAAATAGCTTGTCCTGTTTTGGGATTGGAAACCTTACCAAATGGTTAGAGGAGGCACTATCAAACTATGCTGCATTCTGAGTTTTGCTACTATGGTCAGCTACAACTCTACAACAACAGACTTATACTGAAGTATCACAGTGATGAATCAGGTTCTTTATCTGTTTTTCTCATTCACCCTTTCAGCTCATGCTCCTTGGCACAACGGTGGGATATGATCCATATAAAATTGACTCTAACATTATTTAGTTGAACTGGTACAAGATATGGTCACTCAGACTGATTTAAATCTGCTCTGTATCAATTTAGTATAAATCATTTCCTGATCACATTGAGCTAAATCAATACGACCCAACTTTAAATATATTCCAGTGTTTGCACTGGCTTAACTAATTTGATTTAAAAACAATTAAACCAGTGCAATTCTGAGTGTGGAAAGGGCTTTGCGAGGCAGAACTGCTTGTCAGTGATAATTGGCTAATATTTTGCTGCCCTGTTCTGCTAATTGAGACCTGTAAAATACAGTGAAAAAGCAATGATATGCCTAAAAAGCGTGACAGTAGGTGAGACTTTGAAAAAATGTGGTGTCCTTGCCATGGCTTGGGGCAGTCCAGATGCGGGAAGAGTTCTGGCTTGTCAAAAGACAATTAACGTATTTACACGAAAGAAGTGTTTCATTTATGAAACATGCCACTCTCTAGAGAACTGATATCAGTTGAAGAAAGCAGCTGTACCTGCGGCTTGGGGGTTGCTTCAGTAATTTTTTAATTTTGTTTCCATAATTTTTACTTGGCTGTTCTGATTATTTCTCACAATTTTGTTAGCAAGGGAGGGTTTTTTTTCCTGGAAAAGAGTGACCATTTTTCACAACTTGGAGAAACATTATAGGAAAGATTTACTCACAAAGAATATGTGAAACTAGCAGTTTATCCTGGGGTTAGAATTGTGACCGTTCTTTGGGTTGCTGGCATGGGTTTATTTTGCTATCTCCACGAACATTGTTGAGCATACTCTGCTAGTCACATAAATTCTGTACTTGACTCAAACTCAGAAATTTGCAGAGTCTTTTTGGGTAACAGCCCAAAGGTATTAGAAACATATGTAATCTCTAAATAATTGATGCTCCAAATAACAGACTAGCCAGGAAGCCTATGCATTGTTAGTGCCATATTGCTAGCAGGGAGCTGAAATGCAGAGAAACACAAAGCTGAGATCCAGCCCCCTTCTCTTATGCATCTTGCACATCACCAGGTGGCCACGCACATCTGCCTGGTCTGATGGGCAACGTGGGTGAGAACCAAGAGGAGCAGAGGGAACCACTCAGGATCGCTTTTGTTCCTCCATCATTCTGCAGATCTCATAGGGACATTGAGAATTCAGATGTTAGTGCAAAGAAAGCACACATCCAGGGCCTCTTCTCTTGCTGTGGGATTAAAGCCTGAAATCACCCATATTGGGCTGCTACTCTTTGTGTTGTGATGGTGCCATGATTTCCAAATGATGGTCTGGGCTGAACGCTGCAAGCACGTTAGGGACCCTGTGAAACCCAAGCCCTGGCCCCTGACACTGAAGAACTCAAGTGGTAAAGATGTAGAAGGATGGGGAGGAAAACACAGGCATGAAGAGAGAGAGTGACTTAGGCAAGATCAGGCAGTAAGCCAGCAGCAGTGACAAAATTGGATGAAAATAAGGTCCGCTGTAAGAGGCCATTCATTCACCATTTGAGAACTAGGTGTGAGACGCCCTCGGCTGGGGCTCAGATCTGTTCACACACATGTGTAATGAAGACAGGCTAGAATTTCAGTCTTCAACCAGAAATAATACCTTAACAAACCAGCCTTGCTGATGCTCCTGCTCTTCCTGTCACAAGGCTTATGATACGACCCCTACTCAAATTTGCACAGAAGTCTGAAAATTGGACCAAAGTTTATTCTTTGCTAATGATGCGGAAAAAGTCTGGGCAAAGCAGATGCAGAAGAAGAATCACAGGGACTGGTCTGAGGCCAGGTAAACATAGGTGAATGTGGAGACAATTGCACACACCCTTGCTCTGCTGATTGAAGGTGATCTCCTCGGGAAAGATCATAATTCCTCAAAGGACTTGATCATAACTGCCATTGGAGTCTGTGCAGAGGCTCCTACAGATGTCAGTGGTACTGAATCAGGCCTTTAGAAAGAGTTTGTGATATTCTAGTAAATAAAAAAAATCTCTGTCCAGTGCCCGTAGAAAGACGCAAAGATAACAGTGGGGTGCTCTACTCACGAAACTTCAGCTCCACACCAGCAGCACACCCACATTATTCTTGCAAACTCCTGAATGGAAAGTTTCCAAAAACAATACCACAAAATACATATCTGTCCTTCTCTTTGAGATAGGCAGTGGTGCAGTTAAGGGTAGAGCTGGTTAGACAGAGTATAATCACTTTTTATTTTTGGAGGCAAAAGTTTGCCTGCTTTTTGGCAGCTGTAAGCGTGGGTACACCAGGAATAAAAACAACAAACCAACCGCCTTGTTTACCTTACACAGCTTCCAACCCTTTCACTTACTGAAACTATCCTGAAGGTGGTACCTTTTATGGACACCACAGTATATGTTATGGTGCTGTGATAGAAGCCTTGGTAATATCTCAACTGCTCAATAAACCAGACATTGACTTCTCATAATTGCCTGGGATGCTAATTAAAGAAAACAAAAGAAAACCAGAACTTTTCCTACAGACTCTTTTTCTCCCCTTGCAGGATCTATTCTTGAGAGTACCAAGGGTGGCTGGCTCTCTCATCTGGCTTCTGTCTGACTTTTTTTCCCCACTGAAAAGCATGAAACATCATTGCTATTCAGAAGAGACTATCTTCATGTCTTGGGTTTCCAGAATCTGAAGCCACGTTGACGTAGACGTACAAGTGACAAAAGTGTTGTGGTAAGTCTTATCTGGCAGCTGACTTGCTGAAAAGGACTAAAATGGAACAATCAATTTGCTGTATGTGCATCAGATGACTGTCCAACTGGCAGGGATTTTAAAAAGAGCTGCCCGAAGAAAGAGATCTTTGGGATGTGCAGAGGTACATGAAAAGTCATCTTATTCCTAAAAGAAGCAACCAAAAACATAGTAATGAGAAAAACCAGCTTAAAGAAAATATGTAAATGTTGGTTCCTGGACCTTGCATGGTCAATTGACAGAGATAGGCAAGAGATTAAGGTAAGAATTTATTTAGATTTTGCTTGGGACTGCATTAAAATAGTGTGGCCTGATCTTACACCTGATGCAGTGAATGGGCAACGTTCCACGGTCATTCATTGGCTTTGGATCAAGCCACCACGTATCATTTGCCCTGTTGTGCTCAAAAGCCAGAGAATGTCACTGTCAATACAAATTTATTTTGGTTTTTCCTGTCATGCATAGCCAGTATGGTTGCAACGGTAAGGGCAGAAAAATATTTTTCCAATTAACATGTTTCAGTGTTATTTTATAAAATGTGTGCCTAAGATAACTTGCTTTCGCTAAAATTCCAATCAGCTTTGTGAGATGACACGCTGCTAGTGAGAGGTGCTTTACCATTATTCTCCCTGATTTTGCCTGTTTTAGTTAACTTTAATGTTTCAGGGAAGTGGATTCTTCTCCATTCCTTTCCTTTGTTTCTTAAACAGAAGAGGGCATAGGAAATACCTAGATATATTGTTTGGAGGTTTACTTTTGCAGAGCTGCACAATATTTGCCATATTTGGCAGGAGAACATCAAAGTTCCTTAAGGAGCCTTTGTCAAGGATCTAAGGATCCGTTGCAACCCGATGCATCGCAGCTGTGCCAGGAACCTGAGGACCAATCACGTTAGAAGCCATCTGTCCAGGGGACAAAAACCGAAGGAGGCAAAGGTCCATTTTGGAAGCACGATCATAATTTCTCAAAGTTCAGGAAGGTTCTGATCAAAGACTGCCTTTATTTCCTAATAGATAAAGGAGGCAGATCCAGAACTTGCTTGTCAACCCAGGTCCAAATTTCTCCAAAGCTGATTTTGGGTCTGAATAGTTCTGCTCCTTAAATATCTGGGAAGGGGCTCAGTGGAGAACTCAGACTCCAGGAGTTATATGATGACATCATGTGTTATCTTTTCCTATTTCTCCACTTTTATTTAAAAAGCACCCATCACGATGACTCCACACACTCGAGTAATTATTTTAAATACGCACGGAGCTATGGATAAAAATCCAAGTATCTAATTTGCCCTACTTCAACAGTTCCTGTGCCAAAGCGAAAGGTTTTCTCAACTCGAAATCTTGATTCACTCAACCTGTCATCTCCAATAAAACCTAAGAAAACAGGTGGATCTTGCCAGGATGCCCCCAAGTCAGTGAGTTTGAGGTTTTTCATACAAAGAGGGTGGAGTCTTCTCCAGAATGGAGGACCCTGCAGGGAAAAATGCCTGCTATCAGTGCCTCCTTCCCGAACAAAGGACCTTTTTGCTCGGGATTGCACCTGTGGCAATATCACGTGTGGGAGGAAGATCTCTTTAATAGCCACAAGGCAAGCATACTGGCTAAACCCATCCATTCCTCTTTGACACTTTATATTCTGTCTTATGTTCCAGTGGTTGTAAAACACTAGCTCTTTGGAGCTCTTCCACACTGGAAAATTTCATCATGATAAAACACAACCCCGAGGAATCCTGGTAACTAAGACAATGCTAAACATGCTGTTAAACATTGAACACAGACAGGGACTGTAATGTTTAACATCACATCAGCTGGTTGTGGTTAAGCCCATGGGCTGACCAGCTGCCACAATGCTGAACATGACGGTGTCTGCCTGCGCTGAATATTTAGCAGCGTGTTAGCAGCCCTCATTCTCAAGGGTCTTTTTTTCTCGCATGATCTGGTTTTCTAGCACAAGCACACGTTATACTGATGTACACGATGATTGCAAGATACCAGATTAACCAGATTGGAACCGTTTACATGGTGCTTGGATTTATGTCAAGGACCTCAGTCTCCTAGGTTCAGCTCCTGACTAGAGCAATCACATACAACATGTTAGTTCATACCCTGCCTTTGCTCCTGCACACAGTGTCTCTGACCCCAGCACAGCTGGATTGTTATTGCTTTGGACTGATGGGGAAAAGAGCAGACACATGGCACCCTGACAAACCTTGGGTTTTTTTTACAGGGGTCTTATCCTAGCACAGGAGAAAGGGGAGACAAATGCTTGAACAGTATTCATGTACCAGCAAGATGGTGAGGAAAGAAATGACAAGCATCTGCTTTCCCTCACGTGACTGGGCATGATGTATTGATAGCAGTCTCAGCTCTGCAATGTAAAAGGATAATGCAAAGTTAACTCTACTAATGGATCAGTTCCAGGACTATTTCAGCTCCAAGAAATATGTGACATTTGGATATCTCTTTTTATTTATTACCAGATATCAGACTCCTGCAGATATGCAGAAACAATAGATCAGTATGCGAATGGTCTAAAAATTAAGGCCAAGTTTGTGATTTTGTGCAGCATGATGCATGACAAACTCCCCACAAGACTATTGGGATGACCAGATATTTGGCTTATGAAAGGGAAAATAAAAGCATTCAACAAGTGAAACCAGTGCTTTCTTCTCACATGAGGGAAAAAACCCCAAAAACCCCAACAAATGAGACATATGGCTTAAAGGTAGGAAATGGAAACCTGGGGA
This sequence comes from Mohoua ochrocephala, assembly GCA_013398855.1. Taxonomy (NCBI): domain Eukaryota; kingdom Metazoa; phylum Chordata; class Aves; order Passeriformes; family Acanthizidae; genus Mohoua; species Mohoua ochrocephala. Next base: position 255,216 of record VZTA01002875.1, read on the forward strand.
AGTATTATTAAACTAGCATATGCCCTGAGAGATGGTCAGCTCTTATTGCAGCTTTTCCATAGGCAGAAGGGCTATTTAGCGCCTTGCTCCTCTCTTCAGCTCTGATTTCCCAGTGGCTGAAATGATATCTTCAGCTGCACTACATAACATTTCAAAGTTGTTGGAACTTAATTTTTTAAGATTTCTCTACACCTCTCAAATTTTATTGAAATTAATCAGTGGCTTCTGTTATAAAGCAGAAATTATGAAAATACTGAAGCAAATGTTAACTTTGTCTTTCCTAAGAAACTGGCCTAAAATGAATATGTTACATTTTAGTTAATAACATATTTTTCTTTTTTATAGTTTTTGATACTGTGGTGGTTTTGGCTGGGGTAGAATTAATTGTCTTCATAGTGGCTGGTATGAGGTTGTGTTTTGGATTTGTGCTGAACGTGGGGCTGATAATACAGAGATGTTTTTGTTATTGCTGAGCGAGGATTACATACAGCCAAGGTCTCTTCTGCTTTTCATACTGAGACACTGGTGAGGGAGTTGGGGGTGCATGAGAGGTTGTGAGGAGACACAGCTGGGGCAGATGACCCAAACTGACCAAAGGGATATTCCAGACCGTGTGAATCATACTCAGTATATGAAGAGAGGGAAGAAGGAGGAATGGGGAGACATTTGGAGTGATGGCATTTATCTTCCCAAGTCATTGTTGCATGTGATGGGGTCCTGTTCTCCTGGAGATGGCTGAACACCTGCCTGCCCATGGGAAGCAGTCAATTAATTCCTTGTTTTGCTTGTGTACATGGCTTTTGCTTTCTCTATTGACCTATCTTTATCCCAACCCATGAGTTCTCTAGCTTTTACCCTTCTGATTCTCTCCCCAATCCTGCTGGTGGGGGAGTGAGTGAGTGGCTGCGTGGGACTTGGCTGCTGGCTGGGGTGAAACCATGACAGACACTTTTTTTTTTTTTTTTCTATTTTTTCTTGTTTTATGAGAAGGAAAAAGCAGTCAGTAAAAGAGCTGGTATTTGTCATGTGGATCCAAACTGAAGAAAGAAATGTAGAAGATGTAAAGGGTGAGTTTGAAGGGGTTACGAAACTGAAGATAAGGCTATTTGCTATTGAAAAGGATGAAGAAGATCCAGACTGTAGGGATTCTGCATAGGGGAAAGGCTGGGAGAATGAAGAGGGCTTGACCACAGCTTTCACTATGCCAAGGAAACACTACAGGTGCTACTGAGGTTTGTGGTGCTACTCTCTGCTTGTCCTCGGCAATTTGCAAATCTATTGCCCAGGCTGAACGACTCTCCTCACTGAAAGGGAAGCAAGAGTACTGATGCACATTTATAGTCAATGCCAATTTGCCTCATCCAGATAAGGATTTAATTTCTAAAACTTCATCACCAAAAAAATCTTCATTTAACCTAAATTCCATTGCCGGGTCTAAATCAAGGTGTTGCTAGCTCTCACTGAACCCCAGAAGTGTTTTGGTCTAAAGGGGCACAGAGACTAAACCGGAGTTTAAATGAGTTTAATTTGGGTCAAAGGGATCCTGGTATGGTGCTGTCTGAATTTCCCCTTAACCCCAGGCATCCACAGATCTAGTTCTGTATCCCTGCTACTCCAGTGTTCTGAAGGAGAAGGTGGTAGGCGTTCCCCAAGAAAAAGAAGTGACAGCAACCACCATCCTGCTTTCCTAGCCCCAGAGTATGTGGGAGGGTGAGATTATTATTTATTATCTGTTTTGCTGTAGTCCTTAGGATCCTTTACACTCACAGTTGTAGTGTGATTTTGGAAAGGGAAAAACAGTTGTGCATAAAGAGGCTGTGTCATCTCAGCTCTGCATGAATTGCACCCCAAACATTCAGGACTTTCTGCTTGCAAAGGCACAGATTGTGAAAACCCCTCTTGTCTAGCCCCAAAGTTATGCTGTCTAATGGGATAGCAGAGCAAGCAAGCAGAACTGTTGAAGGATTTACTTGCTGAGCCAAAAAATCCTCTAAGTAGTTAGCGAGTGTTTAGCCTTGCTGAACTTTCATAACACTGCCATTGATAACCAAGTGGGACCTGCATGGCACAGGATCATGGAAAAAAAGTCTGGGACTTGCCCTTTCTCAATTACAAGAAGCCTCTTAAGCCCCAGGTGCCGGTAAAAAAGAGACAGCTGAAGGCAAAGCTTTTGCCCATATTCTTTGACAAAAATGTAGCAAAGCTACAAATGGGGTGGTCTGGTAACATGTACAGTAGGAGTTATAGCTGTGAATCTGGGGTGCGAGACCACAGACAGCAAAGAGAAGGTCACGATCCTGGGGGAAAGCTTTCCTCTTCAAGCATTCAGGTGACAGTATAAATGATATTGTGAGTAAGAGGCCACAGAAAGGTTAAAACAAGGGCATTTATGCTTTTATTTGTAAGTTAAACCAAAGGCTTTTATTTTTCTCTTCTTTTTATATGCAGGTTCATTTTTAATTTGGCCCTTGGTATTCAAAGTGCTTGCCCCTTTTTTGTTGAATGAAAACTGGGATTGAGTGTGTTTTAAAAGGGTTGTCATTTGGTGACTGCTTTAAAACTATAGCAAGCTATCACTCAAGACCAATTTTTATAAGTTCTTTTTCCCACAGTGGAATGGGTTCAGGTAAATATATATCTAATTAGACGACCATTACCCAAACATTTATGCAGTTATCTTCCAGGGATATGAAACCCGATTGGAAACACTCAGTTTTTAAAATTTTCTGTTCCAATTCCAAATTTATGACTAGTGAGAGCCTAATTAGATTATTCCCTCTCTTCAGGAGTCGATGAACATCCCCAGTTATCAAGATGCATGTGGGCTGACTCATCAGAGCGAGATGGCCAAATTTCTGAGCTTCATACCAAAATATACAAAGAGTTGAGAACTATCGACTGCCCATCTGCCAGAGGGCTGTGGGAAGGGAAGACCCAGGAGGAAGAACTTTGCAGAGATCCCACACACTGCCCACTTGCTCCAGGCTGAGCATGCAGCTGGTGCCTGGGGTTACCAGTGACATTGGCCAGAGCTGCTCTCCTTGCCCACCTTCTCTCCCAGCTGGAGAAGCAAATCACCCAGCAGCCTCGGTGCTGCACTTACACTCTTTGCAGACACATACAGCTTGAGTCAAGATGCTCCTTCATCTCCTGGTGTGAACTACCATTACCAGCGCAGGGTATTTAATATGGAAGGTTATCAGAGCACAAGAGCTTTTAGCAGCTGGTCTACACTGGGTCATCCAGCTCTAAAGGCAAAAATACAGAATATATGTAGATTGGGTCTAAGAACATAAATTTCGAGTGGGATCAGAGTGGGAAGAAGAAGCCAGTGGCAATGTGGCCACAGAGCAGCAGCCCTCAGGCAGGGACCGTGCTGATCGATGCAGACGCTACAGTGTGGTGCCAGCTGGGATGAGTTGCTTCGAGACCCAGAGGCTGGTGAGGCACCTCGCTGTGCACCTCCAGAACCACAGGGCTTTCCAGGCAATCTGCGTGGCCACCTTGCTGTAAGTAGGTACAAACTTCTTGTGATGCCTTGTGATTGCTATTGAAGTCGTTGCTTGTTTTTACAAGGGTCTGTTTTCTGTTTTGCATGCAACAGAACAATGCAGCCAGCAGTCAGAGACACTGTGTTTGTGCCACATAGATGTACAAATCCAGCTTCCCCCTTGACAAAGTGCAGTTTGTTGTGCTGGTGAGGGAGGTCACAGGCAGCAAAAATCTGCAAGTGCTACATCTAAACCCTTCATTTCCAGATGTGTGCACAAAGCAAGTTCCCACTGTTTATCTTGATAGGTGGTTTCTCTCTGAAGTGCTACATGTGTGCATGGATCTGTAATAATGCAGGGTTGCTGCAGTCCTTCTAACTATTGCCAGATCTGCTGAAGAACAGTGAGAAGATTATGCTTTCCTCTGAATTCAGTAGAGGTCTCCAAAGAGTACTTGTGTAAAGAGACTCAGGCCCAGGAAGCCTGCAATTATCAGCTAAATAAATAATTTAGTTAATACAAACTCTGGGCTAGATCCCAGTCTGACTTGGCAGTTTTATTCTGTTCTGGGAGGTATAAAACAGTGCCAAAGGCCCAAAATCTAGCCTTTAGGGATTGTTCTTTTGTACAAAAGTCCAGGTGTTATTCAGAGGGGAGGACCTAGCCTTGCAGGTTAGCAAAATCCTTCAGAAACAAATAAGAACTGACGGAACTTAATCTTTTTTCCCCTCTAGTTTCTCAAAAGCTCAGCTCTGTTCCTCACCCCAATCTCCCATCATTTTTTTTCATCTTTACATACCTCTAAATTTCCTGCCTTTTGGCTGGGACCAGGCACGTCAGAGCCAAATACTGTTAGAGCTGTTTTTGTGTTGGTTCCAGCCCAACTGGAAGCAGGAAATACTAAAATTCTCCTGGGTAATCCTCTTCTCTGGAGACTTTCAGTCCAATTTTGCAGATTCATGAGTGTTACGTGCTTTAGGCAAAGTTCAGAGAGGCAACCAAAGCCAAGTGCTACAGATCTGTAGACTTGAGACACACGGGGAAGGCAGTGAGTTCTGTGTGCCTGTAACATCCTTTGCTATCCGGGCACTTGCCTGCACCAAACTGCTGCAGTTTCTGTTCAGAGCTGAGTCCGAAATCATACTGTTTCTGCACACCTCTGGAACTTGGTCTGCACTACTTATTGTGTGAGGGCTCAGGTTCAGGGGGAAGCCAGCAGAAGAGCCGTATCAGGACCTGAAAGCAGAGACTAGAATAAAGCAAGCAGACTGCATCATCCTCAGTTTGTTCCTCGTCTTTGTTCCTGGAGCTTTTCCCCTTTTCTGACGGTGGTGCTGTGCTGGATTACACCTCCCTGCCAGCAATGCTGTGTGATGGACTTGCCCAGCAGGACACAAGTGGCTGGAGACACTGTTGGTGCTGTACAGCGGCAGCATTGTAGGATTCTGTCATAGTGTAAAGGGCCACCTGGGAAGGAGCTCCAACTCTCCTGCACACAAATAACATTTGCATTCCCTGTGATGGGCATGGGATATGACAGCACTGCTGAGGCCTCGCTGGACCTCTCCTGCCAGACCCTCTCTTCTGGACGTGGACAGTAAATTCAGACTGGTTTGTTCTGGGAAGAGCCCACAGAGATGACAGTCCTGCAACTACAGCTCCTCTCCATGCTGAGCTTGAGCTCAGATCTGCTGACGGCAAGCATGTTTAAAGCAGCTGCCATGAAATGGCACCACTATGTAATGGATATTTCTACTGACAGTGCAAAAATAAAAGCCTTTTGAGAAAAGAGGAAAAAAAAGAGACTGAGAATAATCTGGGGAGCTGTTGGAGGAACAGGAAAGAATGAGCTAGCCTCATATAAATGTGATTTCTATCACTAGTGCACAAATAATCCTAGAGGATACCCCTGTCCTCATTGTTTGCTCAGCAAACAGCATGGACATGCAAAGATTTATAGACATCATCCACTGTCAGAGAACCAGGGAGATTTGCTTCATGAGGCCTGTTTCTGGGGAAAAAAAATAACCCGAGCATGCGTTTCTTTGCCTGCTTTGGAGCTGATCAGAAGATACTAAATTAATAAGACTATTATTCCGTGCTGTTTGCACGACATTAGCACAACATTAGTGCCCATTGAAACCGAAGGCCCATTTTAAGTGGCGCTGTACCCAAGCACAGTAAGAGACAGTAGTTGCTGTGCTTATCAGCTGAACAGACAAAATGCGGTATGTTCCCTTTCCAAATGGAGAATTGATGCACATAAATGATGAAGTAATCTACCCCACAGATATTCAGTGTGCAAACACAAGCATGACAGCCAGCTGCAATACTGAACCATGGTAAGAGGCTTAACAACACAGAAAACAATAGGTATTGTATACTGTAGGCTTATAAAATAGGACTGGGTGAAAAAAGGTTCTTTTCTCCCCTGGGAATTGACAGATTTTTGTCAAACACTATTTGGCTGAAAACTGGAATACATGCTTATTGTAGTATCTTTTGTTTGGTAGGCCACATTTATTTTAAGGCCAAATCCAAAAGTGGACACATCGCATGCAGAATCTGTCTTTGACCACAACCAAGAAGAACAATTTTCACTGAAAATTTTCTTTGGTGAAAAATTTTCCAGCCAGCTCTGATGCAAAGTACCTTATGGTAGGTGTTTCTTTTCTGTTTGCTCTTGTATCCAGCTCTGCAATTCTGTGTTGCTTTGGCCCTTACTCGAATACCACCTTCTGCTACTAATATAAGGCTGCCAGCTCCAGCAGCTCAAGCATAAATCTTCCTAAATTTGAGCATTGGAGTGTTGTGGGAGAGGAGGAAGAGGAGAGGAGATGGGAAAGACTAGCTGGGCACAAGGGGAATTCAAATCCAAGTTTTAGAAGACAGGTGTCTGGCTTTGGTTAACAAATTAAAAAGGAAATTGAGTTTTAGGTGTTGTGGTCATGGAGAAAAGCTAGAAAATGTGAAGCTGATGGGCTCAAATAACACTCAGCCACAGACAAAGATTCTTGATTTTCTGCTTTGTTTGTAGTGCTGAGGGCCAGGTGCACCCCAGCTTGCCATGGGCATTCAGGGCAGGAGCTTCTGCCAGCATCTCTGCCCTGGTACCTGCCCCGTGGTGGGCCAGGGCCATGATGCCAGCGGCTGCCACTGCTTGTGCATGGCCTCCGCACACCTCCAAAAACCTGGGCCCCACACACCAGGCCTAGGAAGGAGCAGGAGGAGGAGGTGGAGGAGGAGGAAGGACCATCTGGCTGCAGCAGTGAAAAACTCTTAAGAAGAACCCTACAAGGACCACGTGTGGACTTTTGTTTGGAGCAGCTCTGTTGCAGCAGTGCTGGTTGCAGGCAACACACCCGGCACTTGCATCACCACTTCTTTCTGGGCTGTTTGGGATACTTGTGTCTATAGGGTATAGGGCTACTTGTACCAAAATACTGCATGCTGGTTTTGTGAACCCTAATGCTTTGCCTTAGATTTTGTTACAGAGGTACTAGGAGTAGTGTGGAGTTGTGTCTATCAGCTATGTCTATCCTAGTCCGAACCAATGCTTCTATGAACAAACATATGTGCTGACATGCCTAAAATAGTGGAAGATTGCCATGGTTTCAGCTTTTTCATTTCTTCGTGGTTTAACCCCCTGTTCTAGGTACCTGATGCTGGACCCCACCCGTACTGCCTCTGAAAAATTTGTCCTCTGTCAAAAAATGGTATCATTTAACTCCCAGGAACTAGTGAGCTACTATTATACACGTCAAGATATATGAACCAAATGCTTTTTGATCAAAATATTTTCACAAATTCTAACATGCTAGAAGGATTTTAAAATCAAAGGTAATACCAGATGTTCTGTGACATAAACACCACAAAAAATACGTTCAGATCCTCTTCTCTTAGTTGCCTGTTATTTTGTGTGAGAAGTATACTATGGAGTAATGAAAAGGTTATGCCAAGCATTTAAGAGAAAATTCTCGAGTTCAAATACTATATAAAAATGGAAATGTAAACACAGTTTTCAGAAGGATGTGTCTCCAGGGGCAGACTGGGTGGCCCTAATGGTATGAAATGCCTCATTGCACAGGGTATCCTTCACATACAGTCATTTGGGGGACAACACACATTGTTTGTAAATTAATTCCATAGCAGAAAATGGGTTGAAAGGGTGAAAACCACAAAAATGTGGGGGAAAATGTTTGCAGATCTGCCCATATCTTTTGAAGTAAAATCAGTTGAATAGTTATGGCAGCATGAAGATTTATATGGGTGGAAAAGACCAGCATGTATACGTTCATGGAAATACTGCACATCTCTGTCTCTGTATTGTTTGTTTGTTTGTTTTATGCTGGTTTTATTTTTCCAGTTTGTAACAGTAAGTTGTATAAAAGCCCTTCTCTTCTCTTTTGGCCTTTGGAATACACCATTGGGATAGGATGTTCTCTAATGTGAGAGATGAGCATGTGCTCTACTCACAATGAACATGGTACATATTCCCTGCATGACTGCTCCAAAGTGATTCTCAGGAAAGAGGAGGACTCTTTTTTATAATGTTCCATGTTGGACATCCCTTGTTTCCTCTGAAGAAATTTGTTTTGGAACAGACATCTTAGGTCAGAAGTTATTCTTGACGTGAATGCACTCCTGCAAAGGCCATAAGTACAACCTCCTTGAACGATTTTCAAAACCTTCTGCATTTGGTATTGGCATTTGATGCTCGAAAGGACTGTACATGGAACTAGAACACATGTGAGCAACCAATACAGGTATGCTGAACAACGAGTCCCACTGAACCGGCCCCACTGAAATGGCCACAAGAACATTTGTGAATCACTTATCACAATGGGAGAGCTTGAAGCATTTTTATTAAGTGTTTATCAAAACATGATACAGACCATCTGCATCATGTTGTCACCTATTCTCTATTTGTGATCAAAAAGGTATACTTAATACCAAACATCTCTTCTTCCTTCAATAATTTTAGGATGGCTTATATTTGTGTTTTGTCTGACCTCAGAGAGATGCCTTTTTGTACACTTTTTCTGTGTACAGATAGGCCTATATGGCCTATAGGTTTCTTAAGTTCATATACATCAGGGGAAGATAAAAACAGCCTATACTTTCTTAGCTTATTTTGCTTGTGGAGGTACTTTTAAGTACCCATAAGAAGCTTATTTTTGTCCTTACTATTTTGTTTTGCAAAAGCTACCATACAAGACCACCTTAGATTCAGGAGAGAGTGTACAAATATATATATATATACACACACACATATATATACACACACACACAATCCCGCAATCCTTTATGAACTGTGCTGATTGCAACTGAATTTTAAATAGCTCTTCCATCAGGGAATCCAAATAACTCTTCCATCAGGGAATCCCCCAACTCTGCACTACTGTGTATTACAAAAGTAGCAAACGAGTCAGGTTTCCCAGTAAACAGGAGCCGAAAGCAATAGCAGGGAGGAAGAGCAACAACCACAATGAGACTTGTCGTGACAAGACTGTCAGTACCTTTTTTGTCTGTCAAGTAGGTATTAATAAAGTTACCTCAGCTGCCGAGTTATTACTTAAGGGACCAGAGTTAAATCAGAGAGGCTACCACTGCTTTCCATGTGAACAGGGGACTTTGAGCATTTTCTGAGCTGTTGATTCACTAAAATGCTTGAGCAGGGAGTTAAAGTTTCATGCGTTGTTTCATCAAAAAAAAAGCTGCCACTGGGTGGTAAATTACCTGTGGAATCTTCCTTCTGGGAAGTCATGGCCCATTCTTGGCTGGTCAATGCATCAGACATCTGGGCCTGACCCTTATGTGCAGGTAAAAAGGTACCATCTAGGACCGTTTGAGAAACTGGGTTTTGGATTGCCCCCTCCCCTCCTGCCCCTCTGGTTTTTCTAGAAGAATAAAAGATAATCCTGAAGTTGATTCATGTTTTAAGCCCATGACGACCCAAGAACTGAGGAAATTTATATCATTAGGCTGGCAGGAAAGGGGAACATGGGAACTCTAAGTATGGTGGCTGGCAAATATTTAGTAAAACGCTGGTGGAGGAGCATCAGGAGAAAAGAGCAAGGCAGGGTGAAGATGCTTGTTGAGTGACACCTGAGGCAACAAATGCATATAACAGTTATGATAGTTTTAGATGGGAGGCGAAGAAATAGGAGAGAAGGGAATGGGGGAAGAAGGGGGAGAAGCAGTAACCCTCTGCTGTTTCAAGGGAGAGTTTGGACATAGGACCTGTTCTTCAGTATTCCTGGATTATATCTCTAATGTACATGTGCATTAGGTCTGCCAGTCTGACCCTCATTGCCTGAAGACCTGACTGAGGGTTAGTAATCATTAAGCAGTGTTTCAAAAAGTAGGAGTAAGGAGTTCACTAAAAGTGAAAACAAGAATTCCTACTTTCCTTACAGAAGAAGTGCAGAGAATTGTACTCATTACAAAAAAACAAATGGAAGGCTGCAGCCTTCGAAAGGCAAGGTATAGTTTGTGTGCAGAAACAACTTGTGTTTTGTTGAAGCTGACTTTTAAAGCAGTTTAATTAAAATGAAGTGCTTACGTGTCTTCTGGTCAAGCAGTTGATCTGGTGTAGCTGCAGCCACTACAGGATAAACTGCAGCAAAGCCAGCATCAAACCACTCACAAAGCAAAGTGAGAGCCACTCCAAGTTAAGGAAATGGTTTTTAAACTCACCCTTGGTCAAGTGGTACATGTCACATGAATAATGCATGTCTTCGGACTGCCCGCTGCCTGCTCCTCTGCCCGCCTGCAGCGGCTCCAGCCGGGGCGTGTGCTGGGCACTGCGCTGCTGCTGCCTTCGGTTTGGGTACTAGCGACAGCAGCAGGGAGCGTCAGGCAGCCCTCGCGGGGGCTGAACTCAGAGCTTTGGCAGCAAAATGAACAAGGCGCTCATTTTGAATAAATTGGCTGCAAATCCCACTTATTTTTGATCCTCGCTTTCTCTTAATATTTTGCGAGTCTGCTCAGGATCTGAGGTTTCAACAGAAAGCGGTGCTGTGGGGGAGGTTTCTTCATTTATCAGCCTGTTTTACAATCTTCTGCTTCAATTCCAAGGCAGACAGATTGATGGAATAACTACTGTATGGTGGTGCCACAGTTGTAGAAGTGTGTGATCTGTTAGAGTTTGGTGTGGTTTTGTTTTCACACACTGGCTATTTTTTTGTTGAAGTAACTCTCTTTTTCCTAATACCTCCAGCCACAAAGTAGTTTCATCTCAGCAGATGTCTTAAGCATAGTTCAGCTGCATCAGCAGATATTCCGGCGATGGTATTGCTCCCCTGTGACTCTCAACAGGGATTTTATTTTATTTTTTTTTTTTATTTAAGTGCTGGCAACATGGTTTATTTATAACAAGGAACATATTTCAAGAGCCTTTTCTATATCCTTATCTATTTCTTCAATCTTTATCTCAGTAAATAGAACTTAGTGTTCACATTTGGATTTTGCTTTTTCTCCTCCTCCCTGTGCTTTCTGCTCTCCAAACAGCAGAGTGGCTAAGAAACATTTGGTGAAAGTGCTGTTTGACCAGTGTTATACTCTAGAGCAGACTCAGCGGCACTAGACAAACATTTTCTTTGCAGCATTAGTTCTTTCACCTACAAGATATATCAAGCTAAAAGTTCGTAACACTGCTTTTTTCCCTCGTGTGTTTCAATCTTCCTGACATCTGGAAAAAGTGTTTTTTGACTTGGTCCTTCCTGCATAACTTCTGTTTAAACTCGATTCACAAAAAAGATATAGTGTTTTCCTAGGGTCTGGGTGATTAAGATCATTTCTCCTTTTGCCTGGCAGTGCTACAACTCTTTGGTAGAAGGAGCCCCAAAAGAACTACTCTGGGAATTGTCACGTTTTATGATGTATGAACTTCTTTTTCTTTTTAATTTTACCACAAGAAAAGAAGGAGCATTCTCCCATCTGCACAGATCTCCTCAGCCCTTCTGAAGGTCGAGACTCGGAGCTGCTTAACCATTAAAATTAAAGGCCAAAATCCTGCAGAGTCCTCTCAGGCAAAGCTCCCGGCTCCTTTCGTAGGTGCTCTGCTTGATGAAATATGGAAGATCAAATGCTTAACAGATGAATAAACAGGCTTTGTTGGGCCCCCACTCCATGGACTGGGGGCTGGGACAGGGTCCTTTTCCCAAAACTGGGACTTGAGCACTGCTAATGTAATGACAGGGGTGTGGTGACAGCTGTCACCTTTTTTGTCTCCCATTAATGGGAGAACTTTTTTTCCAAATTTTGTGATTCTCACACTTGCAGACCCACTGACTGGGTCCCTTCCCCATTTCCTCCAGATGCCACTCCTGAGCAGGAGCACAGCAAAGGCCAGTCAGTTCTGTGCTCCCGAAAGACCAGCTAGTCTTCACTGTAAGTTCAGGTCCGGAAGAGCCATTTACATGGCTGCTCAGGGACCTAAGGCAGGACCTTTATACTGGAAGTTTCCACTGTCATAAAATGACCAGGGTGAAAGACTTGCAGCTGCTCCACCTTAAGCGTAGGCAAAGGGGAAGATGATTAAGCTAAATGAAATTTGTCTGTGAGGTAGTTTGTCTTGGAAGTGAGGTCCAGTGGGATCCTGCCTACTTACAGCTGCTGAATGTGGCTCCATATTTTCAGCCCCTTTGTCTATGGGAAAGTGATTGCCCATAGACCTGAACTGTTAGCAGAGTCCTTAGCCTGGGTTTGGCCTGGGTCAGCCATCACTTTCTCCGTCTGGCTGGTGGGTCCAGAATTAGCACAGGGGAGGAGAAAGTCCAAGTGAACAGCTTGGTAATGGCCACCCATTTTTGGAGAGTAAGTGAAGTTAATCATACAGATGTGGGCTGTTTGCAGCTTGCTGCCCTCAGGGACGGGGACTAGAACTCAGCACGTTTAATTTACTACTGTATTCACCAGTAGAGACTTCAGTGCTCCTTACTATTTCTGTTATGGATGTAGAAAACCGGGAAGGAAGAAGCTACGAATGTTCCAGAAACCTGCTTTGCTGTGTTCATCTGAAGGTGGGGCTGTTCTAAAATACTAGTAAAAAGCATGAAGTTCTTCTCTTTCCGCCCTCAGCACTAGATTCTGTCATAATTAATAAAACCATTTAAAGAACATTTTCCATCTCTTTTTTCCATCTGCCCTACCTTGCCCTGACCTCAAATTAGTTAAATGAAACAGTAGCCTTCTTGAATGTGCCTTCTCTTCCCTTGCTATAATCCCAGGCTCTGTTTTGTCAGACCTAGAACATTGTTATAAGGATTAACTGTCCATCTCCATCTCTGCTTTTAAATCATCTCATTGCAGTCCTGCTTTGCAGCCCCTGTCACTCGTAACTCCCTTGTATTTTCACAGAGGCACCACTGTGGATGGTACAAAGGAAAAGAAGAAAGAGCTGCTCCTCCCTGTTATTCATAATCACAAAACATGGTCTGACCATTCAGCTGACAAAATCTTCAGAGCAGAGATGTTTTCGTTCCTGATAGCGTCACTTCTGCAATGCAGAAATAATCAGAAGTCTTTCCTTCATGCACTGTTATGTAATATCTGAGACACACCTGTTTGTAAATAGTACTGAAATGTGTAATAGTTTGTTCACCCTTTGTAATCTCCTTGTGGCCACAGGGAAGGTTTGTTGGGAGAAAGAGGTGGTTGCAGGATGTCTTCACTGGTGATTTTGGTTAAGGACACGCGATCTGTGCTTGGGCTGTCAGCACACAGCTCCTGCCCTGGTGCTATCGTGACTCTTCTGGGAAGGATCATATAGCCTTAAAGCCTTTCCAGCCTGATATGGTGACTTCAGGAACAGATGAGGAACCTGCACTGCAGGTAGAGATGGCACTGTAAACCCTGGCTGGAGATTAAGTGCCTCCCAGTGAGCAACACTGGGATTTCTGCAGCCTGGCAGGCTGAGTGTTGCTCCAGGAAGGTGATGGGGACTCCTGGCTGCCTCAGCTTCAGACCTTCAGGTCATTCGGTGCCATAGGGCAGGTGGAGCCTTTTAGGATCATGATCATGGTGTTTACTTCATCAGATTGAAGGCTGGAGACACTTAGCAATGGTGAAAACTGAGCTGGAGGTGGCAGCAGACCCTTATCATGAAAAAAGAAGCGCGTGGTTCCAAACTGGGTTTTTTTAAGATTTTCTGTTTCCAAAGTGTCCAAGGTGCCTTTTCTCAATGGAGGCACTGTTGTTTCAAATCACTTCCCTGCCACCTTGATTGTATAGGCCTGACATCCAAAGCCATGTTCATGCCAACCTATGCACACAAAGCTTCCTCTGATCTTATGAAGCTCTCTCTGGAGTCTCAGAGTTTCCATATTCAGCCTCCTCCCCCTTTGGCACTTTGTGCTTCGTAGTACCCGCAGCCTATTGAGCTTTGAGGCAGATCAGCATCTCAGCCTTGTTGCATGAGTCCATCAGAGAACCAATCCACTTTCCTTGCTCTTCTGGAATGAGGCAGCCAAATTTGTGTCGTTATATTTCACCAAGTACTGGTAGAATTGCACCTACCTTTGTGCCTCAAGCATAGGGTTTATACCTGTATTGAGATGTCTGTGTAATTTTACATGTTGAAAATGGCAGATTCATTCCCCCATTTCTAAACTTGATCAGGAGTTTTTCCAAATTTTAAAAACATTTTCCCTCTTCATGTGTTCAGGTGAGTATGTAGTGGGAGAGGGGAATTTTAACACAGTGACATGTTACACTGGAGTAACACAGAATTTCAGCAGGTTGTACAATACTGCATTTTTATCCTTTCCCCCTAGTATCCTCGCAAAGACGTAGAATTTATTTAAAAATATATATTTACCAACAAAATCCAGACTGATTAAACATGGTTTAGCAGTGTCTGTCTAGGATCACAACTGAAGTTGCTTTTTAGTTTATTTAACTGAGAAAGCTTTAAAGCACGATTGCTATTTGCAGAAAAAGAAATAAAAAGTTGCAAAGAAAAATTATTGACATGAAAATTATAAAAAAAAGAATCCCTAATTAGCAACATCGAACTTTTTTTTTGTTCTGCTGACAAAACAAGGTTCTGAAAGTCATGTGGAAAAAGTCATTTTATTTGAAGATCTTTTAGCAAAAAAACCTATATACTGCTCTTAGTGCAACCTAATAACTCAGCTTCTTAGGAGGTCAGCTGTCCTAAAGAGTATCCACACCCTGGTGTAATTTTTTCAGTTGCTTCCAGAAAGCTGCAAGTGAGCCACAGTGAAGGCTGAGCTCTGGAGCTGTGCCTCAGGCAACTGGTGAGGTTTGTTGATAAGTGGTGGTGTCCTGGAAGAGGATATTTCAGGTGAGTGCAAGAAAACCAGGTGGTACCAGATCTATAAGATTACCTCCACCTTGGTAAGTTTTAGGTGAATTGAAGCTGTGATTCCCCAAACTCACTTTCTCAGCAGGTTCCTTATCTGGCCATCTCTGATTTGGTCGCAGAGAGCCTCTGGATGCTGACAGAACCAACAGTCTTCGGGCTGCACCATGTTCCCAACTATGGGAGAAGTATTTTTCATGCTTTATTGCAGAGTCATGCTCCCTGCACAGAGGACATGAGACAGGAACACGCTCACCATCATCCTTTCCTCAGCTAAAAAAGCCCCCACAGGGAAACTTCAGTGCCTTTACCTGTTAGGTTTTGAGTTAGTTGCCACGACTAAGGAGTAGGTAAGCTGGGTACACCACCCTCGTCAGCCTGAGGGCATTCAAACCCACATTCACTCCTGAACTGGGGAGTACCTTGAGTCATACCCATGAAAATAAGGTCGTGTGGGGGGGTTCATCCAACATTTCCTACTGAAGTGGTGCTATGGTGTTGCATATAATGTGGGATTCATATGGCTGGAATGAAAACCAAGATGGGAGATGACTCAAGCTGCTCAGGGTCAGGGTGTTCACCTGGTGCAGTGCACCCCAGGGCTGGTCTCCTGCTTCCCAAGGGAATGCTAGTCACTAGGATACTCTTACAAAAATTACTTTCCCTATAAAATACTGAGATTATTAAAAGAGAGATCCTAGGCCTGCTCTCCTGGATGACTTTGGCAGATCCCACGGAGCCCACTGCAAGTGCTGAGTAGCTGGAGGCACCTTCTTCATTTGGTGCAGAAGCCCCAAGGTTGTGTGGGAGTCCAAACCCATCGCTGTGGCTCGTGGTTCCTATTGATCCCAGTAGAATGCAATGTTTGCGGTTTTCCGGAGTATTTTTAGATTATTTTTCTGAAGGTACAACTCTGCCCTAGCTAAACTAACTTGGGTCCTGGGTTCTGTTCTGGTGACCAAGATCCCTGAAGACCCATCTTTGACTCAATGGGGCCGTCGATGTATGCCTTTGAGCAGCTGTGTGAATCCCACTGCTGACGGCAATGTGCCGTGCCATCCAATTTTCTTAGCCAGACAAGTGTCCAGCATTGTCAGTGCCTGGTAACTAATGCATACAGTTTTGACTTTACACAATGCAGCGCAATACATTTGGCTCCACAGTTTGAAAAGGGTCTGCCCTTTGTCTCTCTTTATCAGTATTATCTGACACTGAGTTATGAGCTGCTAATGACCCAGAGATAATGAAAGTCATGTCTCAGAAAGCTCACAGTTTGAAACACTGATGCAAGAAGACAGGAGAACCACTCAAGAAATCCAGTGGGAAGAATAATCTGTGCCTTTGAGCATAATATATATTTTAATTACTGTTTGTTTGGCACTCTGGTAGGGAATATGGAAGAAAAAAGCTTTTAGAAGAGTTTTCAATGGGTTGACGGCAGTGGTTTCATTTTCTTAGCTGAATTCCCCTTCTTCCCTTAGTTTTTCTTCTCAGAGTACTGGCACTTTGATAAGTGTTGATGGAAAACACTGTCTTTTATGCTTAATGTGGGTGTGAGTAGAGGGGAGAGTATATTGAAAGTTCTGCATGCAAGCGCCAGAAATGCCTGTGGTTCCCACACTCGAAGGAGCAGAACAACTGTTCCTCCCAGGAGGCCCAGCAGTGTCAAAAGGTGCAAAGCAAAGGGAAGGTGGGCTGTAGCCCAAGCTTCTGTCTCTTCCCTAATTCTGACTAATTTGGGAGGCCGAGCGAGGTCATGTAAATTAGGAGCTCAATGCCCTGGCATTGCCTTCTGAAGACATTTCTCTGAAGTGTCTTTACAGTAGTTTTGCAGACTTTGCTTAGGCCAGTCTCCTGTTGGAGCCTGTTGGGCACTTTTTCTCCTCAGCTGTAATGATTTCTGTCTAAATTATTCAAGACTTACACTGGTATGATCTGGATGAGAATCTGGTGCAAGTATCCTGCAGATATGCCAAGAAAGGAGGCAGTTGTATGTGAACGCATTCATTATGCATATTACCCCAGAGAGGCAAGCCACTGTCTCTGCTTGCCACTTCAAAGGAGTAGAGTGGGTCTGTTAAGAGACAAGCAAAATCCACAAGATGCCTCGAGGGGGAATAATTGAGATTTTGTTGATTTATACAGACAGCAATGGAGACAGAAATCTCGCACTTGATTTTAAGTTTATATGGCACCCTTTTCTCAAGTACGCTGTTGTATCCGAGTCTGAAATCTTCAGCTAAAACACTCTGCAGCCCAGCAATGAGGCTCCATGATCTTCACAATATGCCTTTGCTTTTGTTTTTATAAGTCAAGAATATGCAGCTGATGAAAGACTGTCACAGATTCCCTGCAGAGCACTCCCAGTCTGAATCTCTCTCTCATGCCACCAGAATGAATCAGTCTGCAGACAGCAGTTTTTAGCAAAGATGCTTTATTACCAGGGCTGCAGCACCAACTAGAACGAGGGAACTCATTACTTTTAGAAAATTATTCTGGTGTTTGAAGTTCTTTTACAACCCCAAACTGGAGAAATTGCAAAGCTCCACATTTCTTTTTTTAGTGAGAATGAACGCACTAGATCTCTTTAATTAGACAGAGATGGAAATGTATTAATTACCAGAGGACAGCTCTCCATCTTCACTTAATGGTACAGATGGACTGACCCAAGCTCCCGGTGGTAATAAAGCATCCTGGCATGCTGACTAACACCCTTAGCTCCTGCTGGGATGAAAAGAATTGGTGGGTATTTCCAAACCTTCGTGATTGTGAAGTACCATGAACAGGACGAAAATGCTGTACACCTTTGGAATGCTTATTTTCTAACTATATACAATCTTTCTAGAGAATCTTACTGATTTACACATGAAAAATAATTGCCTGTTCCGTTTTCTTCTCTGCTTCCACACCGTCCTTATTTTAGCAACAGCTGTCTAAAGGATGGAGGCAGTGGACTATTTTAGAACATTGTTACTTCCATTTTGAGTGGTTTAACTTTTAAGCATTATTTGCTGAGTCTAGGACTTTGTGAGAAGCATGGTTGCTAAAAATCATGCTGAAACCGAAGTAGAGGAAGGTGATAACCAGAACAGACTGATTTTTGAGTGGGGTTGTGAATTAACTTATTCAGCTGGAGTGCCTTTCTGCTGTTGTCTTTATCAGCTGTTGTCGTTCATTCATCTGTTAAAATGCCTAAACAAATTAAATGGAGGAGACATTGGACATCGAAAATATTGACTAGAATTCAAAGTAGCTGGGAATAGTTGCAGTGCCTATGGCTTGCATGCAGAAGAAGCAATTGTTCAGGATAGAAGCAAATAGCCTGAGCACAGAAGAACTGTTCTGGAGCTGAAGGGTAACTATTGACATCGGGACTTGCAAAAGCACAGAAACTTTATTGTTAACAGAAGATTGTGCATCTGTGAGTTGAATAGATATTTTTCTTCCTCTGAACACTGCAAGAAGCTTCAAAAAGACCCTAGGTAATTCTTAGCCCTGATAATTTTTACTTTTTAGGTTTGACACGGGAAGAGCAGCTAAAGAAAGTGTCCTTCCATTGGCCAAGGTGATTTAGTCAGCGAAGGGGAGTAATACTAACCTACCTCTGCAACTTCCAGATTTTCTCTATCAGCTTGAACTGTGCATTACTTCACTGTTTTGAGCAGTTACATGAACACTGCACAACAGGAAGCGTTTTAAATTGTGCGAGCAAATCTCAGCCTTCTACTAAAGTGGCAGCTTTTTATGTGTTTGTGTGATATCAGTGGTAGTTCTTAGAGTAAGGAGATTATGTGTGTAGTCACACTGTGGGTGGGTATGTCAGTTCTTTACCTCACTGTTATTGTTTCAATTCACAAGCTGATTTCATCAAGCTTTAACAGAGGGTTAAGTCTCCAATATACAAAGTTTCTGCAAAAGGTCTGTGAGGTGTATGGTGAAAGAGCAGAAGGATCCGCAGCTATCTGACCTTCACTATGTCCTGTCTTCTCCTTCCAAAAGAGAAGAGTGACAGAATTCATCACAGGGCACCTGAAGCACTGTTGTGGACCGTGCTGTGGAAAAGTGTTTGATTCCTGACTGACTGGTTGAGCAGCCAACATGGGGTGTCCTGGCCAGTCAAACTGCATTCACATAGTCCTGGTCCCTACGAAGGTCTTGACGTCTCTCAGCCCACCAGCAAGCCAGACGAAGTTGATAAAAGATATAGCTAGGAGAAGAAAGAACAGAAAGGGCATAAGGATGTTGTGGTAGGGGACTGAGGAGCCCTGCAGTGAGGAGAAATGAGGGAACTGGCGTTATTTTGGTGGGGCTGTAGGTAATACAAGGATGAGTTCATTGTTGTGATTTGTTTGAAGGTGCAGTCAACCATGAAGCATAAATCCTGTAGAAATCATAATTAATTAGTGATGAAGTGCTTAGATTTACTTGTTGCTAGTGTGATGCATTCTTCTGCTTAATTCCCTTTGCCACATCGGGAAAGTGCTCTTCTTTTCAGACCAAGTTACATGAAAGGTCATATTTTTGACCCAAAAATGTTTACTTAATGGTTTTAAATGATGGATTGCTCTGTATCCTAACTTAATGACAGTGGAACTTGAAAAATGTGGTGGTGATATATGAATGAGAAAAACAAGGCTTAGATCCTGGTCTCATGCCAGATTTGTGTTAGTCAGGCTCTGGTGTATTCTGTTTTGTTGTGTTTAAGTATGTGCATAGGACCCATCAACACTGCACTCAAAGCACCTGACTTTTGCAGTCATATTGAGCAGCTCATTTGCCTAACTCTGATCTAACAGGAGGAAAAATCAGCAGTGATTTGATTTAAATTGACAGAGATAGTGCAATATATTTAATGTGGTGATATCAGAATCAGGTTTGTAGGATTTGATCTGCTGTGCTCATTCAATAAGTGGAAGAAGTGCTAACTGTAAAACAATAGGCTCTTTGCTTTTCTTTCTTTTACTTGAAGTTCATACATCTGGATCTGAAGAGTTGTAGCCTTGTGGGAAGCACTGTAGACTTCAGGCCTCCATTTATCCCCAGGGCAAGATCAATGCTGGTAGCTGATATGTGAGCTTCTCTAGAGCTCTGTAAATGATCTCCCCATGGTCCCAGAAGATCGTCCTCTCATGGGTTAGGAGGCAAATTCAGTGTAGCCTGGCTTTCTGAGCTGGCTTTAATACGTAGGACCAGTGAGCAACCTGTTGAAAGAGCAGATATGCCCTTTTTTTACCCTGCACTTACTTTCTGAAACATGTCAGGTATGGAAACACTTCCTGGCAGAACCTCAGCCATGCTAACCACCCCCTTCCAGTTTTAAATCTGGTGGTTCTTTCAGTTGTAAAATTGTGCAGTTCTGAGCTTTGTGGGTTGCAGCTCTGGGTATTTGTGATGGGGATCCTCCACTATGCTTCTCCACTCACTCAGTTGTCATGTTACACCCAATACTTTTATTTTAACTTTGAGAAAGTTATCTGTCCTGTTTGAAAAATAAAACCCAAGCAAGCAAGCAAGCAACCAAAAAAACCAGTTTGACAAAAGTTGATAACTCAGTTGTTTAAAGCCAATTTTGAGGTGATAGGAGGGAAAAAAAGCAAGAAACTTTCTAAAAGGGTACGTGAGGGAGAAAGAATTAAAACTAATTTCAGGGTGTCCTGTCACTTTTAGATAGGCACATTTGCCACTAAGTTGAGGGAAGGTTGTGACAGCAAAAGGCAGGACCAAGCTTTCTTCCACCTTCTGGCTGTGAACAGGTAACCCTCGCTGTATCTTGTGGTGTGGAGTGCCCAGCAGCCTGCAGAAAGGGTTGCTTTGTGTTGTCGTTTGCCTGAGAGCTGGTCTCCTGCCCTGACAAAAACGATGCTTGTGCAGTGTTCTGGTTTATAAACAAAACGTTCCATTTCATGTACAAAATGCGAAATGACTTACCATGAGAGTTTGATTAAAGTAGTTGAAAAGACCAACAATTGCGTGCATGGAATTAATTTTTCTTTCATATCAAAGACCTGGTTTGGCTTGAGTTTTTTTTCAGATTGGAGAACAACTGTGCAGATAAATGACTTTGGTGTCTGCCTCAAACAGCACGTGTGATGTGAGAAATCCTCAGAGGATTTTGGTCTGGAGACTTTTTTTTTTCATGCCAAGTTGATGCAAGAACACTACAAAATAGTTTATGTAGCATTTGGGCTGATAGAGAGCCAGGTAGGGTGCTTGTCCAAAGGCCTGAATGTTTGCAGCCATCCCAAAAAGCACATCTGCAGGTCACTAAAATGCATCCTGTCTTGCCATATAGCTGTTGGATGCTGGTCTGGACTGAGAATTTGCACGTGTGAGTAGTGATGACAGTGCTAGCATTAGGCACCTTATAAGCACGCAGCGCTGCCTAGGGCGTGTGTTCACCACAGCTCCCCACAGTGTGCCACGTGCCATGTATTTCCCACACCGAGCTCGCGTTGGCTCAAGAAGTGATAACCACAGGGGTGCTCGGGGCTGGAAGAAATGAGCTCTGCCCCAGGGTACTGCTGTGAACTTTTGGCAGTTAATGATGGGCACTGCCCGGTCAGTTTGATAAAGTGAGTATTACCAAGAGGAACTAGCAGACGAGTTTAATATTTGCTAATCAGTTTATTAAGATTCCTTGGACAAAACCCATTTAAAATCATGAGTTTTTTCAGAATTGCATTTTCAAATATGGTTTATTGTCTGAGAGCTGTCGCAAAGTAGCTATAATTAAAACATGTGTGGCTGTAGCCTGCACAGTTTTTAAGAACAGTAAAGTAAATTATACCCTTGTCTCTATATGGATTATACCTAATTGTTGAGTTTCAGATACGTGACTGGGAATAAAATGTGCCTTTTAGCTTTCTTTTAAGACAGTAAAAAACTGGATTGTAATTCATTTCATTCTTCTACTCTGCTCATCTCTGTAGTACTTGAGTGTCTTTTGCTATTACTATCAAAGTAATCTCTGTTGCGCGTTTGCTGTTTCAGTTTCTTAGGGAGAGAAACAAGCATGAGGAAAAGTTTTGAGTTTCAACTGTAAGGAAATGTGAGAGTGTTTTTACAGATGCACGTGCGCACAACCGATCTGATATATTTATATCTAAGTTATTTTACTTAATGCTCATAACATGTCATTGGAAGTAGATATGTGTGGTTCAGTTCAACCAACTGATACTCTGAAAATTTGTTTCAGGTTCTCTTATACTTCAAACTTAGTCGTCTTACATGGGAGCGTAGCCAAGAGGTCTCATTGCAACATGATGTACTATGAAATCAACACACAGTACAGACTAAACTAAAACTGGTGTTAGATAAACAGATCCAAGCATGGAGTAAGTCTGGATGACCTGAATGGATGTGTCATATATTGCTATGAGTTATTGATGACCTTTCATAATTCACAAGTGGCTCAGGTTCCCTCCACCACTTCTGAGCTATGAGATCATTAATAATGTGTGCAAATAAATAACATATCTTGAGTCAGCTCATTGTATTTCCTATTGCTCTCCCGCTCCCTCCATGTATGGGTATGTATGCATATCATATTTATTTCAGAAACAGCGAAATTCCCACCAGCAGCTGTTGGGAAAGAAAATGATATAGAATAGTTGTATCATTGGAGAGCTGTATTTCATAGCTGTGAGGTTATAGTCATAAAATATAACCATTTAATGTGTTAAGAAAAACTTCTGCCGTTATTTAAACCAATAGGGCTATTGTATTTCAATTAACTAAACTTTACAGTTCAGTCGCATCCACTGGATCAAATCCTACCATGACTTACAAACTGAACTCATTGAAAATCACAAATGGCGGCATCAGTCACTACAAAACTGACTCTGCAAATCCTCTGCATATGATGGAATCATATCAGGAATGAATTGGTCTAGCAATTAAGGTCTTTTGACCCCAAATGAGCTGTAGTCTCAGTTATCGGTTGCCAAGTCTTTTTTCTTTTAACTTGGAGTAATGCAACTCTCTCAGCCAAAAGTGAAAATGATCCCAAGTCCATTGAAGTTA
This sequence comes from Mohoua ochrocephala, assembly GCA_013398855.1. Lineage (NCBI taxonomy): Eukaryota > Metazoa > Chordata > Aves > Passeriformes > Acanthizidae > Mohoua > Mohoua ochrocephala. The sequence continues at coordinate 278,058 of VZTA01002875.1, forward strand.
AATCTTTCCATTGAATTCAGTAGGCTTTGGACCAGCTCCTAAGAGCAGCTGCCATCTTGGAGAAAATCTATGTGAAAATTTTCCTTGATTTCACTATTAATGATCTATGTCTTGAGACTACTCCATTTTTATATTTTTCCTACACAGTATTTAAATGCTGGTTTTCATTCCTCATTGTTCATGCGTCTTTTGCGGTCAGTTCTCATCAGCAGCTTTCTTACTGAGCTAATAAGAAAAATATTGCAGTTTGTAATCTCTTCTTTCATCTTTGTGTTTATTATATCTTGAGAATGTATGCAGTTCCATGGGTCAGTCATGCCTGTGAAACAAGTTTTGTCATATTGCTCAAGGTTCCTGCTCGTAGCCACGCAGCCCCTTGTTTCAGTTTCTGATAGGCACCGCCTGGAGAATGCCGTAGGAACTGAACCAGTAACACATGTCCATGGGGGAAGGAATCTGAAGCCTATAATCTTTGTTTTGATGCACGTATGGCCGTGTCCTGGTAGTTCATTGATTGGTTACTTAAGGCTATTTCAGCCCATGGCAGTGATCCGATGTGCCAGTAGACAACTATGGCAGCATTGTTAATGAGGCTGGTGTCAGTTTAGGAAACCTCTGCATTAACCTGATGCCTCTATACACAAAGTTAAGTTTTCAAGCAGCAGAACCCTTAAATTACAGTATAAGTGCATGAATCTTATTTTGACTATTTGTTTTTTCTGATATATTTGAAGTGAGATTGTGCAGTTAGTCAGTTAAAGGAAAACTACCAGCATGGTAAGAATACGTACCTGTGTGAATCTTCATTCTGACACCTTTAGCCATGCTGTATGGTCAGAGAGTCATGAAATGGTTTGAGTTGGGAGGGACATTAAAGATCACCTACTCAAGTTCCAACCCCACTGCCATAGGCAGAGACACCTTCCACTAGACCGGGTCACTCAAAGCCCCATCCAGTCTGGCCTACAGTCCTTCATTCCAGGTCTGAACAGGAACATTTTACTCCCTCCACTGAACGTCTTATTGGAGAGCTTTTTTTCCAGTGAAAAGTCATTTTCATAGCTCAAAGCATTCAGGGTAAGGAAGCCCAGAAATAGAGAGTTACTGCTAGTGTCTGTATGGCCCAGCCTATTTAGCCCAACCAGCAGTGCTTTGCTGTAATCTGTAAGGGATTGCTTAATTTGCTTCAAGATAGCCATCCAGTGGAAACTCTTGGAGGAAGAGTTTGGATGATAGAGAGGAGAGAGAGGGAAAAAAGAGAAAAGTGATTGAATTCCAGCTAAGGGATCATGGAGGGTCTGCATGATGGTCACCTCTCTGGAATGAAGCAGTGTTGGCATTTGTAGCAACTATCCGAGATTATATCTGAAGTAATTGAGATTTTATCTGTGCAATCACTAAAGATTCACTTTCCACATCTCCAAAGTGATCAGAAAATGTGATACTTCCCAAAACTGCTACTGAAGTACTACTGCTGTTAGATTACACTGGCTAAATTCTTCAAATTGTAGTGCCCTCACTTTAAATATGACTTTTTGGGAGCTTCCCAAAACATGAGTCATTTCTTCACAGATAGTTTTTCAAAAATTGTTGCCTCTGTGTTAGTAGATGCCTGTCTTTCTGCTAAATAAGCCAAAGATTCAGTTAACTGTACTAACCGTGTTGAGTAAATCACCCCTTGGCCCCTGAATGCAGCACCTTTTCCACTATAGCCATGAAGTAATTGATGGAGTAGCACAGGAAAGCTGACATTGTTGCTATTTGGCAAAATCATTAAAAAAGTGTGTTATTTCTTAATGGACTTAGGAGAGATGAGTAATGTAATTCTGGTAAACATATGAGAGCAGCAGTCACCTTTTCCTTGGATAGTAGAGGAAAACATTGCTTTAAAACCTCATCTAAATATCCTCCTACATGAACTGAAAAATTGTTTCTAATCCATCTAAGAAACTGTAGCAAATAATTTTTGTTCAAGCTAACCAGGTGCAGTACAGCCCCGAGGGGTCCTGGTCAAACTTCCACCAGCAGAAACCAGCACAGAGTTTTTCCATTGACTCTAATGGGGTTTGTTGTGCTGCTCAGTGCTGAGAATAATGGGGAAGCTGGCAACCAAAAGCTTCTCAGATTCATTACAACAAGGACAGATTTACTCATTGTAGGAGTGCATAGATGACTAGTTTCTGCAAAGTTTTACAAAAACCAGAAAAATTTGTCCGTGGCCTCTTTGATGTGAATGGACAAAGTCACCTGTAGTGCTGGGTTCAGTCCTGGGCTCCTCAGAACAAGACAGACATGGACATACTGGAGACACTCCAAAAAAGGGCCACAAAAAATGTTTAAGAGACCAGAGAACCTCTCCTGTGAGAAGAGGCTGGGAGAGTTGTGAAAGAGAAGAGAAGAGAAGAGAAGAGAAGAGAAGAGAAGAGAAGAGAAGAGAAGAGAAGAGAAGAGAAGAGAAGAGAAGAGAAGAGAGAAGAGAAAAGAGAAGAGGAGAGACCTCATCAATGTATACTTGAAGGGTAGAGAGGATGCAGCCAGACTCTTTCTAGTGGTGCCTAGAGACAGCACCAGAGGCTGTGGGACCAAACTAAAATACAGGAGGTTCTCTCCAAACATCAGAAAACAGGTTCGTTTACTGTGAGGGTGACCAATCATTGGCACGGGTTGTGCAGGGAGGTTGTGGATTGTCCCTCCTTGGAGGTAATAAGAAGCTGACTGGATGTGGTCCTGGGCAGCCTGCTGTAGGTGGCCCTTCTTCACCAGGTGGGTTGGACCAGATGAGCTCCAAAGGTCCCTTCCAACCTCAACCATTCCCTGATTCTCCAATGAGTGGAAGAGAATTAAGACTGTAGCTGAGAAGAGGATATGTAGCCTCAACAAGAGATTGTTCCATTGATTGTGGCTTCAAATCACGATGGGACAAGTAATGAAATATACAGCAGGGGTGAAGGGCAAGGAAACCTGGCCAAGTCTACCCAGAAACTGTTCTGTTCGGTGAGTGGTTCTTATTGGTATTGGTGTGGAATAAGTGTAAACTGGGTGAACTTGTGTGTGTCCTGTGAATTAGTCCTTAAGGTTAAAGAAAATGAAAGCTTTCCCTCCTTTTTTTTTTTTTCTTTCTGAGGAGAAACAGTTCTCTTCTACATCAATAAGGTAAATAAAGTTCTCACCCTTAACTTTTAAAAAATGCAAGATTGAAGACCTAGGAAAAAATCCACTATGAATTGTGAACAGACACACAATTAGTGGCAATTAGAGACTGAGGCAATGAATACCTTTATAAGGCGCTTCTCTAAAGCAATTGAAATGCTGCTAATTTTGCAGAATTCCATCATATGGTTAAGACAAACAGGTTAAGAAATGTGAACTAGGTCTCAGCAAGCTAAAGGACTTACCAGACCATGGCAGCAAATTTTTAAAAACCTGAAAGCACTGAGAAATGACTGGAATGAGAAGTAATCCTCAAAAAAGAGAATATTTTTAGCAATTACCATTTGTTAAAGTACTTTAATCTAAAACTCAACATCTGATAAGGAAAATAATCTTTGAACATCTAGAAGACAATAAAATTATGATCAATAACCTGCACTGTTTTGTCAAGACTAAATGTTGCCAGACAAACCATTTTTATAGCCTAGACTAATTAGTGGATGAAGAAAATGAGGTAAATGTTATACTGAAGGTCAGAGTCTCAGCTGGAGAAAGGAAACATAACCATATTGACTTCATCATACTTATTAAAGCAAGCTGAAGAACAGCATTTATACTTCAGAACTGCATTTCTCTAAGCCTAATAAAGTTTTATCCAAGAAGTTAAATCAAATTTTTAGAAAACATTTCAGATAACATGAAATCTGGGTAAATGCCCACAAAACTGAGCAGTTTGGAATGCCTTTGCCAATTGCAAAGATTGTTTCTAAAACGTATCTTATTTACTGACTTTGTTAATAATCCAGGGAAGGTCCAAATTTTATTAATGTAGCCTGGTATGTGCTGTAAACATTTGGGAAAAAAAAATCACACTGAATTAGGGAGAAAAGATGGGCAATAATACAAATATGATATTTTAAAGGAAAGAAATTTAAAAATACTGATATTCTGAATGAAGAAGAAATATGACAGCAGTAGTAAAAATTTTACTGCATGAAGAGCTGACCCCAGTTTTGGTTTGCGTGTATTTTGTCATAAATTCTGTGTCTTCTGTGTATGTGTTTTCATTTGAATTAAATAAGTTCAGTGAAAAGGATTTCCATTATTTTCCTTATATTATTATCATCTACTAAGAGAATTACTTGGTGTTGACATTACATAGTTACTGACATATTTATTAATATTCAGAACTGCAAGCATTTTGGTACATAGAATAATAAAGAACAATCTTTTACTACAGGAGAAGAGGTAAGATTTAGATGTGGACAATCAAAGAGAAAATGAAGGAGCAGTGACACGATACTGGCCAGCCTGATAAGCAATGATTTTGGTGGAAGTGATGCGGATCTGTTCTTTATTAACTCCATCTTGAGGATATGCATCTGCTTGCAGATCAGTGCTGGTCAGAGTTTACTCCAGGATGAGGTTTTCCAACCATGTGCTGCATGAGCACTCAGCCATATCTTGGACATTGCTGCAGCCCAGGGTCTGGAGCTCTGTAGAGGAAAATCCAAGTACAATCATCATATCGTGTCGAGATGATGCAATCACACAAACCAAATCAGTTTACAAGGACCCTTAGGATCAGGACAATTTAGAGTTGTTTTAGGTTGCTTGAGGTCTTAGCAACACCGTGCAAGCCCGCAAAATAATGCAGGTGGGAAGGGTGCAGACTGTGCCACCTCTGACATGTCAGAGCTCTCTTGGTTTCTCAGACAGATAAGATGTTAGGTTCCCAGGTGCTCCCATAAAACCAATGCTTTTTGATACACAGAGTGGTTACTTTTCTTGGCAGCACCAGCAGGAACATCAGAAGAAGGAATTGCTGTCATTGCGTTGCAGGCGTAGATAAGCATAAACAAAGAAGGAAGGGCCAGCTTCATCTGCCTGGATGTTTGTGAAAAAATAATCATAAATATTTGCCAGTGGAAACTCATGCGTCCAGACTTGCACAAAGGTTATGTGCAGTGTTACTGCTCACATGCTACAGTCTGTAGTGAGAATGTGGGGCAATTATGAAAGTGAAATTTGCTTTTTCTGCAATGTGTGCAACATTTATTTAAAGTGAATTGTTCCAGGGAGCATATTTGCCAAGAAACTCTTTCAGGAGATAATTTAAGGAAAATGAGCACCGAAGAATGGAAATTATGGGATTGACTTAGCTTAATTCAAATGGAAAATCTCTTCATGGTTTTTACCCAGCAGGTAATGCATATGTTTATTGCATTATAGAAATTACAGAGCTAGTTAAATTATTTCACTATTTTTGACATTCTGGAGATCTTTCCACTCCTTATGATCTGAAATTGATACTTTTTCTGCTTATTTTTGCAATGTATTTCCAGAGGGTTTTGCCAGAATTTTTATGATATAATTTTAGAAAATTCATGTTTACTAATAATCTATTTTCTTCCTGAAAGTAGGGAAAATAATGAAAGCAATAATGTTCAAATACATTTTAAAAATATTGACATATGCATTTGCCAAAATTTTAATAGGAAGTGCTGATACTGCTTGAAACATTCCCCTTGTAAAAGTATAGACCATTTTTTCAACAACATAATGGCACATGCTGAGAGCTATCATAAATCACAGAATTGTGGAAAAATTCAGGCTGGATCTCTGGTGGTCTTGTAGTCCAGCCTTCAGCTGAAAGCTGGGCTAGCTTTGAAGTTAGATCAGGTTGCTCAGCCTTGTCCAGTTGCATTTTGACTACCTCTAGGGATGGAGATGTCACTATTTCTGTGGGCAACTTGGGCCAGCGCTCAACCGCCATCACTGTAAAAATTTTTCCTTACTTTTGATCAGGGCCCAAATGGGGACACACTATTCCAGATGTATCTTCCCAGGTCCTGAGAAGAGAGCAATAACTGCTTTCCTCAGGGCGCTGCCTACACTTCTGCTCATACAGCTCAGTATGTGCTTAGCCCTCGTTCCCACAGCTGGGACCAGCAAGATCCATATCCACAAAGCAGTGCCCCAGCTGGCTGACCCCAGACTGTGCTGAACAGGGCGGGTAGATCCTACCCAGGTGCAGGACTTCGCATTCATCTTTGTAGCATTTCATGAAGCTCCTTCTGACCCATTTCTCCAGTTCATCTGAGTCCTTGGGTGACATCCAGTGCATCAGCCACTCCTCCCAGTTTGGTGTCACCAAAAGACGCCCTGAGGGCTCATTACGTTCCCCTATCCAGGTTATTGATGAGTTCAGCATTTGTTAATCCATGCTGGCTGATCACAGTTGCTGTCTTTCCCTTCACTTGCAGTGAAATGACCTGCATAAAGACTTGCTCCTTAATTTTTCTGAGAAGAGAGGAAAGAATGATTCTCTTTTAGTTGCCTGGATCCTCTTTGTCACTTGTTTTAAAAAATACTTTTTTCTCTTACTGCAGACCCAAAGAGGCAGTCCTCCCCAAGGACATCCCTTCTCCATGGAGACATTTGGGCAGAGGAATCACATATCATGTAAATAATCGAGTCTGTCCTCTCCAACCTAAAACTATTCTGTTTCCTTGGGGGAACAAGGACTTCATGGGGCACAGCTCTTCAATGTCCCCAGACACGTCAGTGTCGTCTGTTAGTCGTGAGTCTTTCCTTTTCCTGATCCAGGCTTCTCTGTCTGCGTGCAAACATATGCTCAGGTGTAGGCACAGGCTGAGTTTTGGAGTTGTTTATGAGAGCCTAAACACGTCTGGCACCTTTGCACAGGACAAAGACCTTGTTCACTGAAGCAGACTGTGTAGAGGAAGGACCAAACATTCCTGCTAGGTCTGCTGATCCATGCCCCAAACATGAGTATTCCTCAGCACCTCATGGAAGCTTCAAGTCTAGGCCACATTTGAAGAAGTATCCAGTGAGAAAGACAGAAATTATGAGGGTGACGGGCTCCCACCCACTGTGAGGGGGGTGAGGTGGGGTGGAATGGGCAGTTTCTCATTCCTCTCCAGTCCAGGGGGATGTGATGGGTTTGCTGTGTTGCGTGGAGTTGAAGAAAAGGTTGTGGGATTAGTCAGCTTTGCTTGTTCCATGCGCTCACTACGAAAGAAATGCTAAAATAACAACTAGCAGGTCTAGTAAAAAAAACCATGTTGTTTGCTTTCTCAGAGACTCTAGGAGACTTCAGGCAAAATCTGTGGAGAGGGGTTAGCAATCAAGCTATAAAAATATTACAGCTCTAGCTTTATTCCATGTTTCTCTATGGCTGAATACACTCTCACAGCTGATCTCAGCCAGTTTGATCCATGAACATTCAGATAACAAACATTATATCTTCCCCAATTGGAATTACAGCAACTCTTCTTTTCGTCAAACAATCATTCAGAAATGAAGGGGATTTTCACATCGGAGGGGTGTTTCTGTGCCATGACATCCTGTCTGGGCTCTGGGAACTCCTGTTTCCCTGTGAAAAGGAAGGTGGATGAGTGCTTGCTCCAAAAACACTGCTGACTGCAGGGCTCAGCCTAGCAGCTCCCAACGGAGCCTGAGTAGAAAGTGGCATTACCTCATATGTCACTGTGATATTTTAAAAGGTTGCATAATTACTTTGACTGTTGCACTAGGACTGGGTGACAAGACCATGAAAACTGAAACGTGTTCCAGAAACTGCTTGGATTTTTTTTTTCCTTTTTTTTCTTTTTTTTTTTTCCCCCTGTAGTCTGGGGGTGCACAGCAGCCTGAATGGTTACACTGGGAAGGAAAGTCAGTGAGGAAGGGGAGAAGTAGGAGATTCCAGACCCACTCTTTCCGCTGCTGCTCAAAGCTCAAAGGAAGGGCATACAGCCACCTGATTTCCATAGCCATGCTGGGCCTCACTGATGGTGCCCAGCACATTGCAGGTGGTGTTTTGGCACGAGACAGCCATCTCCCAGATGTGGTGCCACAGGTGGAAAGACCAAGCCTTATCCAAATCCACTGTGTGCCTGAGACGGCTCCTACCAGACGTGTCATGACGAGAGAAGGCAGGAAACTCTACCATGTTAGGAACTCCTTTACCCTTTTTGAGGCAATGCCTACTAATATTTCCCTGAGAAGGCGCTTTTTGGAGTGTAATGATGCCTGTCCTGCCCCTGAGGATCGCAGTCTGTGTTTGAAGGGACACAAAGACCTGGTCCTACCTGACCTCCAGAAGCTTGCTACCTGCCTGGGACATGTTGCAGCCTCACTGAGGGATGGCCCACAAATTAAAATACAATGAGGTTGCTCTGTGAAAAGTAAAATCAGCTCAGTGCAAAGCAGATGTCCTTGACTTTAAAGAGAACAAGGAGAAAAAGAAGTTTTTTGTTACTTCACAATTTGCATTCAGCCTTTAGACTGTGACCTGCATTATCTGATCCAGACTAAACTTCTGTTGGTTTTGGGACCTCACAGAGCCATGGTTAAGATGAGCACATACTGAAGCATGTGAGGATCTACTGAGTGGTCTCAGCTTTTGCACAGATTTTGTAGAGCAGAGATGAAAAATGAGTTTCAAGAAAGGCATTTCTCACAGGCACACAGAAAGCCCTTTAAGTGTGGACTGCACTCCACACAGAAAAGAGACCACATTAAAAAGGCATTTAAACCCCTGAAAGTCTTTTTGACTTCTGACTTCAAAAAGAGTTCCCTCACAGAACTGTACCCGCAGTAGCTGCCTCCTGATCATATGGTCAGGCATGAGGGAAATTCAGCTGATTTCTCCCTCAGTTGTACAGTGAAACATGTTAAAAAACATGAAATTGGAAAATGATGTTGGGTTTTTAATCTTTTTATGCCAAACAAATGGATTCTTTATTTTCCACTCTATCTACTAGAAATGCAGACGGTGATGTATGAAGTTAATTTGGAAGCAATATGTCAGTAAGGTTAAGTTTTTAAATTTTTTCCAGGGATGGGGTGAGCAATTTGGCCTCCTTGGTGCCTTATCTGAAGTAAAAAGACAACTGCTCCTGGGATAATTTGGAAAAAAACCAGTCTGTTTTATCCAAACATCTAAATAAAATGGGAATAGGTCAAATGAGGGCAGCAAGGGGGGATTGGGTAAATAACCAAGTTATAAATTTGTTGCTGATCTGCAAAGTAATTGAAATAAATAACTGAAATGCAGATCACGTTCTACTCTCCCAACGTCAGGATTTTTAATTTGCCCAAGTGAAAAGAGGTTTAAAAAACCCTCAAATTTTGGGGTAAAAGGTCACTTTAAGTGTGTTGCTTGGAGTTCTGAGGTAAAAGCCAAGAAAATTAAACGCTAAATCCGTAAAGTTGCCAGCAGCTTGCATCTCTTTGACTTGAAAGGAACCCCTGGTTACTCCTCTGCCCATGTTGCAAGGGAGTGTAGGATGTGCTGCCACAGGCAGCTCTGCCAGCTGTGCTCCCGGCTGGAACTCCCTCCTTTGCTTTGGTCATCCTCACCTCCTGGCAGTGCTCTCCTCCTTGGAGCGTCCTGCGCCTCACACGTGGGGTACTGACAGAGCACCAGGAAAAACTGAGAGGGACCAACGATTGGCTAAGTGACCACTGTCCTCTGAAGGGGTAGGAGGCTTTAGTTCAAGCCAGTCCTTTTAATCAGAAAGGACACTTAACTTGCAGACTGCAGCACCATCCAGGAGAGCAGAAACACACCAGCGCTGACTTATGGCCAGTGGAGTTTTCTGGAATGTAGATGCAGCTCCTTGAGCCACAGGAAGAAATCCAACCTACATCTGCCATTTTTTAGCTGAGGGTATTAATTTTGTGTCATTGGATGGAAAGTTAGCTACCACCAATTTTATTTGCATGACCTTTATTTACATGACCTTGATTCTAAGTACCCAGAAAGTTAAATATTTCAAAATGTGAAGGGCTCATGGTCAGAAAGTGTCTAAACAAACTCTTTCTGATATATTAAAACTCACCCCCCCACCCCCCCAGTCTTCATTTGTTTTGGCAAAACCAGTTTATTGAATTTGTTCAAACTTCAGAGAATGATCAGCCAACCTGAAATTTGTTTTGTGACTAATGATTTACCAAAAGAAATATACTGTTTTCCTCCCAGGAGGCATATCATTCATTTGGAAATTCATGGTAAATTTTGCCTTTATTCCTTTCTCTCCTTTACAGTGGATTTGAGCTTCCCCTGGAGACAAGTTGCTCCCTTTTGCATTGCCTTTCAAAGAGGGAGACTGCTAGCCTCCTGCTTTGGGTGGGATCAGTAGACCATCCTTTTTTGCTCTGCCTCACGCAGAGAAGGGGGCTGCTGTCAGCACGGGGGGCTGTGAGTGCAGTCAAAGGGAGCCTGAAATCATCAGGACTGCAAAATCAGTGTCAGGTTGGTGCCTTGCCTGGCTTTGCATGCTGTGTTTGGGCAGATTCGAAAGAAGGCAAAGGGGATTTGGTTACCTCTGTTTGATTTGCACCATCCTCAAGCACATTAGGCAGCCGACAGAACCAATTTGGATCCGTGGCTCCTTGCCGCAGAAGTTTTAGCGAATGGACTGAGAAAATACAAAGTGAAGTTGCTCGCGACTCAGTCCTTCTTGGTGCTCCTCTAAAACTGCCCAAGAGTTTGCTTAAATTAACCCCCCCTGGGTGCCACTGCAAACTTTCGGTGTTGTCACAGTGCTGATGTAACTGCAGGGGGGTATTTTTCAGGGACGGTTTGCAATGAAGGAGGAATCGAAACAGAGCAACGGTGAAAAGTTTCCTGAGTCTCTTCCCTCGCAGCTGAAGTGGAGCTCAGCCCAGGCAAGGGGCTAGCAGAGGGAGGACAGCCTAAGCATAACATGGAGCGCTGCGGGGTGCTGGGGAAAACACCATCTCCTGATGTGGTAGCTTTTCCATATCCCATGTAACACAAGGGCAGGGATCTTGCCAGTCACATGCTGAGCACCATATGTGAGCCCGGCTACATTCACTCAGAGTCATTCAGCTGTTGATTGCAGAAAGCCTCCCAGGAAAGTGGGTGGTTATCTTTAAAATGATCTTCATCCAGCAGAGCAAGGCTTTGGTTCAGTTTTGCTAGTGTGGAACACTCCCATAAATTTGAATCATATCAGGATTTGATTGTGAGTTTAAATATATGTTGTGAACATTCAAGTCCTGTGCAAACAAAGACCAGACAGAGGCCAAGAGAAGCTGACGCATGAGCAGCCATGTTGTTCCCTCTCCGGTCCAAGAACTGCATTCCTTCACAAAACCTTCTGTGTTGCAGTGATAAAAAGAGGAATATTGGACATAGTTAAATAGATAACACCTGACACCCTAGTAAACAAAGGTGAATTAATGCTTATGAGGAGGCTCTATGACATGGTTGCTTGCAACAGCAGTGAGTTGGACATGATGCCCCAGAGGGCACCTTCCAGCTTAATTTTAATGTTTGCTGGTACAGATCCATGAGGAGGGATTTGGATATCCGCTGAGATTTGGGTTACTATTTTGTTTATAGAAAATCTCGCCTACCCCTTGCTATATAATGCAGTCAGTGTGTTGGAACTATGCTTGAAAAAACAGGTCTGGGTCATAGTATCTCTCTCTTTTCCATCAGACCGAATTGTCATGCCCCTATTAGAACTGACTGGATTAACAATCCCCCCCCCCCAAAGTCAGTACAGCTACTTGTGGAGCAAGCAGTACCAAGTGCCCTGCCTTTGGATCCCCTGAGACAACGTGAAACAGTGCTGCAGCTCGGTGGTGGTGGTGATGTAGCAGCCACTGACACTGTTGCACTCGCCTGCTGACTCCAAGGGCCCACCAGAGAAATCATACTGGTGTTCACCGGGATGCAAGAGACTGAAAACTGACGAGGCTTTGAATTTCTGCAGGCTGCGTAGCTCATACAATATTGATTAAAAGCTCAGATAGGATAGTTTGCCAGCATAAGTCCAGTTTAAAAATTGAAATAGATAGAATGTCTGCAAACTGGCGTATCAGACCCTTACAGCAGCATCCAGAGTCCTTGTCCCTCCTGCAGGATAGCTGGTTCTTATACCATGAACTTGATTTGTTAGCATGTCTGCTATCAAAAGGTCTGTTTCTTATTTTTGTTGAGTTATACTTTAAATGTGTCTTTTTTTGGCTACTTACGTTCTCGTTTCTGCACAGCGGCAGCCAATCAGGGGCCCAATTCCTGGCCTTCAGATTTATTCCCATCGCTTTGATGGGTTGAGTCTGGTGCAGCCTGTATCACAGAGCACCTGGATAGGCTGATTGCAGACATTCGCTGGCACTGCAGCCTCAGCTGTGGAAACAATTTTGCTGGCAGTGGAAGCCCAGTTTTGCTGGGGAGGGGCCCATATTTCTATTTTGAAATGTGTGAAGCCTCATCAGAGCTCTGCTATCAGACCCGCTGGAACTTTTCCCCCTCGGTCTCTTGGTCTACCTTTTCTCATCCATCCAGATCTTACTTCTGCTTCTTTTCAAAGTCCCTAATTTATGTTTTCTGGCTTCTTTGGCTGTAATCTCTCCCCCCATTTTTTCTTCACACATTAGTTCTTCCTTCACTGTGTTTCTCCACTGCCTCTTCCATTTTCTCTGCCCTTCCTCTTAATTTCTCAGGACTCTCCTGTTTTTCTCCTCATGTCCACATTTTCATCTTTTCTCCAGAAGCTCCATGAATGACAACTCCGATAATGGAGCATATCCCTTGAAAAGGCCACTCTCTCGGACCTAGAGCGGCAGTGAGATGCAGGTCCAGATGGCATCGCTGCAGTTAATACTTTATTAACAAGTAATGCTGGGGACCCACGGTGCCAAGCGTTGTGTAGCTGGGCAGGAAAACACAGCTCTTGTACCACAAGTCTCATGTCCTCCACAGGCATAAAGGGGTTATAGCCTCAATCTTACACGCCAGCAACTGAGGCATATGGAAAATAAGGATAAATTTACTAAACTGTTTTGGCACATAAAGTTGTGAACACATTTTTTCTCCCCAGTCTGATATCCTCATGCATGTTAACTGTCTTAATTCCATTCAGCCTATTGATTTTACTGGGGTATAGGAGTGACACCCATGCAGAAAACTTAGAAAAACTTGCTCTTAGTGTCCGAGTCAAGACCCCTCAGAGAGTTCAAGACAATCCATTTCTCTCCACAGTGTCTTGGTGGGGAATTAAAACTCACCAGAATTTAAAGCAAGGAGAGAGAACGGTGGGAGAAAGAACGAGGAAACGATATAGTCTGTGCTCACCATCTGAGTGTGGCTCAAGGGCCAGGACTGAAAAGTCTGTTTTCCTGAGGCATGGCTAGAGCTGAAAAATGCAGCGAGGTCCTTGTATTCTGTGATATTCCAGTACAGAGTCCATGAAACTCTGTGTCAGCTTCACAGATGTATTGAGACGGAAGACTGTAAAGATCTAAGCATGAAAGTCATGATTTGCATTCTTCCCTTTTGAGTCACTGATGTTTAGACTTAAGATTTGATGTCACCTCCTGGTTAGTAGGTTTGGATACACCACAGGCTTTTGTATCAATATATACCTGTATTGTTTCCTGTGACTTGGAGATCAGTTGGCCAAGGGATAAGCAGACCTGTTAAGTTCAAGAGCAGTGAAATGTTATTTTGGTAATATTTAACTTGCCTAATACTTAATAAGCACAGTTATGGTACTCGGGAGCAGAGCAGGGCGGTGTGATCTCCCCTAGCTATCAGTCCAGGATGCCTGCAGAACCAGGAAGGCTGTGTATCAGTTTACACTCAGCTTGGTAATCTTGCATGGGGCCTGTTTGTGTCTCTTGCGCTGAAGGCTGAATGTAAAATGAACATTGTTAGCCAAGAAAGCAAATAAAGGGAACTATTTCCCAAGGCATTTTACTCTGTTTATTTAACGCCTCTGAACAAACCCCTTTCCACATCCTCTGAACCTACTGGCCACTTCAGATAGCTCCATTTCCTGCTGGGTGAGTTTTTTCTCAAATGTTTATTCACCTCCAGGAAATGATGATTTCCTGAATATTCTGAAACTTCATATTTTTGTTGTATCCCTGTTTATTTAATAGTCTTACTTATTGTGCAAGTGTGCAAGGCACAGCAACACCTCTTGAAATGTAACTGTGAGGATGGAGTGAAACTAGACATAGTACAACACAAAACAGTTAGAGTGAAACTAAATCTGGTTTTGCTAATTTATACACAAGTGTATAATTTCCATTAGCATGAGCTGTTACTCCTTATTTATACTGGCCTTAATGAGTTCAGAAGTAGGTTTTTAAATTTATCCTGCTCTAAGGAAAAGTGCCTAAAAATTCAAGTTAGTGAAGGAGAATTAATTAACTTAAAGATTTTGTATTTCACAGTTTACATTAATGTCTTTTAGTTTTATTTAAGCAGCAAACCAACGGAAGGGACTATATGTTTTTTTCACCCTACAGTGGGACTGAAAATAAGCAATGCTTATTTTGTGAGGTTGAAATTAACCTGCCGCCAGCACTCCAGCCTGACGTGAATGTCACTACAGAGTGAAATTTGTGCACATTCTTAATGAAAAGGCCGTAATACTTTATGCACAAGGATGGGAACCAAAAGAAACTACTCTGAAATGAAAAGAGCTTCTTTAAAGCAAATTAACTGGGATTGGTCCCAGAGGAAAGTCAGGAATTGCATAGCCTTGCCATTTACCCTGGACTGAGCCACGTGTCCTACTCATGCTTTCCTCTTCTTCCTTTGTGTCTACTTGTTCTTAACCTTCTTCTATTGGCTGTGATTCCCTTTGGCTTTTTACAAGCTGAACAAATAGTTCACATCTCCACTGAGTCCAAAGAGAAATGCAATGTGAACATGATGCCCCATGTTTACCTGGAACTTCCACTCTCACAAAAACCATATCCTTCAACATGTGTCCGTTTGGTAAGATTTTGAAGGAAGACGAGACTGAAGATTTGACTTTCCTTTGCTTAGACAGCCTTTTATCCTTAGTCAAGAAACCAGCCTCTTCCTCTTCTGTGAGTCCTTTGTTGCCACTCCTATGCTGTCTGTGATGAGGATACTGGTAGTTCTCCCTTGCTTTTAAATATTCTTTTCACACTTTCTCTCCTTCCTTCCTTCCTTCCTTCCTTCCTCATCCACCACGTTTTCCCCAGTTCAGGTGGACACATGCTGATGACGACGTCTCTGTGACCAGGTCACTGCCAGAGACAGAACCTTTGTAGCCCCAGAACGGGGTCTGCTTTCAGGCCACCCCTTGTGATACAACGTGATACCGCTGTGACCCTGTCTGACAGGAGTGCTCCTGCTTCTGGCACCAATTCCTTGATGTCCACATTGCTGAGCTGAGGATGCTCAACCTGCTGCTCCCTCCCTGAGTTCAGGGAAAGTTGTGCAACTTTACCACCAGGATGCAGGACCAAAAGTATTTGATTTTTCAGCAAGCTTTGACTATTTTTACTTAATCTCTGATTAATTCACCTTAAATCCTTGTGTGACCTGCTTGCTCCTTTTGCAGGGGGATAATTCCCTCTCTTCCTCCTATCTAACATGGCCAGACAGAGCTCCAACACTTGTCTTTTTCTTTCCAGGAGTGTTTTTCTTACTATCTTTTCTGCTCTACCATAGATACCAGACCATCAGCTCCATCAGTGTCTTCCCCAGCTTTCACAGAAGGTTGCATCCTTCTGAGAGGTGTCTTACATTTTAGCTCTCTTTAGGCTTGGTGAAGCTTTCAGATGTTATAGGCGACCCATGGAGAGTGATTTTTGTCTCCTCCAGAAGTTTTTGCTACTTGGCCTCTATTATCACTTCAACTGCTGGGAATCATTTGCAGTAACGTGTTTAAACCTGAAATTTCATGAGAAAAATCTACCTCAGGCTACAATTGCATTTGTAAAGTAAGCTGCTAGGTGATACAAAAGCAAGTGAATCACACAAATAAATAGGTTTAAATTAACTCCAGGTCCTATACTAATGCATGATGACATTTACAGCTGCCTTGGCTTACCCTGCCATCTTCTGGTGATACCTGCCGCAAGATCAAAAGTTAGAGGTGAAATGAGATGAAATATTTTATTACTAAAAACACAAGACTTGGCTCCAGTCCAGCAGAACAGTTTCCTTAAATAACTATTTTTAATATACAGCACCATATAAGATTCCTGCAGTAAATGTTAGTATTTTAGATTCTGATTTAACTTCTTTCAATAATGTATTTATTTTACTGGATGATATTTCACTAGGCTAGAGAAACCTTTCTAGCCTTACAGTGCCTGCCCTGGCAGAGGCAGATTAAAAAAATGTACCCCACATTTCTCTATCATTATAAAGCAACCGAAGATACTGAGGCAGACAGGGCCACTGAGTGGCCAAGTATTCAAGACTGTAACCACTTGGTCTCCAAGTCTTTAGATGCTCAGTTGCAAACTGCTTCTCAGCCATCCAAAACCAAACCATTTGACACTTCCTACAACAAAACCGCCAATCTGAGCTCCAATTCTCTCACTGTGTCTCCCAGCCTAACAGCTTAAATTATTTTCTTTTTTGATGGTTGTCTTGGGTTAGCATGTCAAGATTTGGTTAGGAAGGGGACTACAGGATGTTGGGTTCTCTGAGAAGCCCATGTCTTTCCCCCGTGTCCGACAGAGCCAATGCCACATAGCTCCAAGATGGACCCACTGCTGGCCACTGGCCAAAGCTGAGCGCAGCAGGGACAGGGGATTCTCTGGGATAACTGAGTTCACAAGGGGAATGGTTACTGTGCAAGACCAATTGCAGTGGGAGAGAGGAGTAAGAATGTGTGAGAGAAGCAGTTCTGCAGACACCAAGGTCTGGAGGGGAGAAGGAGGGGCAGGAGGTGCTCCAGGTGCCAGAGCAGAGATTCCCCTGCAGCCCCTGGTGCAGACCATGGGGAGGCAGAGTGTTCCCCACGGCCCATGGGGGTCCATAGTGGAGCAGAGATCCACCCACAAACTGTGGAGAACCCTATGCCAGAGCAGTGGGAGGCCCAAAGGAGGCTGTCAACCTGTGGGAAGCCCATGCTGGAGCAGGCTCCTGGCAGGAGTTGTGACCCCATGGGGACCCATGCTGGAGCACTCTGTTCCTGAAGGATTGCACCCTGTGGAAGGGACGCATGCTGGAGCAGCGTAGGAAGTGCAGCCTTTGGGAAGGACTCATCTCGGAGAAGTTCATGAAGAGCTGTCTCCTGTGGGAGGGACCCACTGGGGTGGACCCTGCTGTAGCAGGGGCAGAGGGTGAGGAGTCTTCCCCTGAGGAGCAAGAAGCAGCGGAGACAAATTGTGATGAGCTGTTCCTAGTCTCCATTCCTCAACCCCCTGTGCTGCTGGATGGAAGCAGGTAGAGAATTCAGGAGTGAAGCTGAGCTCAGGAAGAAGGGAGGATGATAGGAAAGTGGTTTAAGATTTTTTTTTCTTTTTCCTCATTACCCTCTTCTGATTGCTAAAAAATTCAATTAATTTTCCCTAAGTAGACTCTGATTTGCCTGTGATGGTAACTGGTGACCTCTCTCCACCCTTAACTTATGAACCTTTTGTTGTATTTCCTCTCCCCTGCCCAGCTGAGGACGGGAGCAATAGGACAGCTTTGGTGGGCACCTGACAGCCAGCCAGCATCAACCCACCACACTGGTTTTCCTGGATTTTTTCCATTTCTCTTTGCATCCTATCCAGAATCAGTCTGTTTTTCTGCTTGGTTTTGCTCTTTGACCAGCTCCCAATACTCTTTCTTTACAAAGATCTCAGTACTGGCCATCCTTTCAAGCTGGAACTGAGTTTGAATTTTTTATTTGGATATTTAAAGTGCTGCTGGTTTGGAAAGTGCCTCCCTTACCCAGAGAATAATTTGGACTTTATAGTGGAAAACCAAGAAGTATTCAGTGTTTGGCAACAAAGGGATTAGTCATGTCTCAAAACTACAGGCCATTCTTTAATTCTCACCAAAAAAGTTAATTTTTTTTTTGTCTGAAAATATTTAGTTGCCATAAACAGAGGGTTGGGTGTTTTTTGGCCTTTCCACAAAATGTCGAAAATTTTCATGGAAAGCAGCTGTTGTGGGAAAAAAAAATATAAAAATTAGAGTAATCATAAAAAAGTACTCTTTTTACTGTTCAGTAGAGAAGTTTGGATGGAAAATTTTGACCAGACTTACTTTAAGACCTTTTATGGTGCTGTATTGTGAAAGGATTAGACAGGCGCTTTATCTGGCTGCTCCACCTATTTCTGTTTCTACTTCATTATGACAGTCTCTTCGCTGCCCTCAGGCCTGTAAACCTTTCTCTTTTGATATTGACAGTATTTATCCACTTGCTTTAAAATGTTTTGCATGCTTCTACTTTAATTTTACCAACTGGGCAACTTGTTGTTGATCTGCCTGATTTCCTCCTGGCTGCCTGACACTGCCATGACAGATTGCTCTTAAGGGCTGCTCTAGTCATGGGGCACTAGGTCTTTAGGGCACTTCAGCCTTGCAGACCTTTATGGTGTGCCTCAATGGCACAAGGCTCTCTTGAATCTTTGCAGCATCTTTATCCTGGGACTTGGCAGCACACTCGGACTTCTGTCCTCCTTGGTGTTTCAATACCGGGGAACTTCCACTTCATAGCAGAAATTGTTGTTGCTCAGTCATCGAAGGAGATCCTACTTGGTGTTATTGCACTATTGCTCATCTTCATGGTGTTCAAGTTGTCTGATATTCTGATGATCTCAGCCTCCTGCACCAGCTTGTGTCACCTATTCTGCCCTGGGGCTGCACCCTAAGAGGCATCATGCTCCCACAACAGCACTAGGGCCCTAATTACGGCTAACTGCCCAGGCCGATTCCAAATGATGATGGCTGCCAGTATCCCACAGGGAAAAGCATTGTGGGGATGCAGGACCACGACTGTTACAGGAGCTTCAGAAAGACAGAGACACTTTTGCATTCCTCCACAAACAGCCAATAACAGTGGTGTGTAGAAAGCGTGCACGGAGTTGTGTCGGCGTCAAAATCATAAGGTAATGTTTTTTTTCCCTTAATGCACTGAAGGTCTCCAGGGAAATGGCAAGTCAGCTTGGCTGATTAGTATCATTACCCCCAAGTGTGTTCACCAAAACCAAGACTAATTAGTTCTCCAGACACTATGTGAATGCAAACATATCAGCTTTTATTTTGCTTCCTCTAACTCCCATCTGATCTCACTCAGTAGCACCTTCGAGCAGGGAACACACAAAGAAGTCTGCCATCCGTCCCAAGCTCTGGAGCAGGGGATGCAAGGGAAAGGTGGTTTGCTGCAATTTGCAAGGTCCTGATGGACAAAAGCTGATGCCCACGATGTGCTGTGGTAGCAGGTCTGAGCCTCCACCGCCCATCAGCTGAGGCAGTTCTAACTCTGATTCTCATTCTCAGAACTAAGTGTAAAATCTAATCAAGTCAGGCCACCTATGCCCTATACTCCCTCTGAACTTGTAAGGCAATGAGGAAAGTGTCACTTTTCTCCCCAGGCAGTCAAATCCCTGAACCCACTGTTGTTGGCAGGGCAACCAACCTACATGGAGCATTGATTCAGACAGAAGGGGCCATTTCCTGCATGAAACCAGACAAGTATAGGTTGTGTGGGCTCTGCCTCTCTCTCCAGCCTTGCCAGGATCCTTGTGTGCAGGCTCGGTCAACAGCTGGGCTAAGCAGTGACCCAAAATGCTCTGCAGGCCGTGACATTGTGTTCATTGTGGTGCTTGGTCCCACTGTGCCCCCTGCAGCACCCGATGCTGCAGGACAGTATGAATTTTCCAGAGGTGATGGTGATATTTGAAATAAGTGTGACCAGATCATGAGAGGTTTCTAATAACCAAGGACATGCTATTAACCCTGTACATGCCTGTACTGGGGAAAAGATCCTTCTGGCACATTTTTCTAAATATTCTTTTTGAAACAGACAGAGAGGCAGAGTTTGATCACGGTGACACTGGTGCAAGTCCAAAGGACCAGCTGTGAGTGACTGAATTATGTTAGATTCACTGCAGGATAATGAGCTCAGGCCCTGGTCTGCAGTGATCACTCTGGTCTGCAGCAGGCATATGTAATTCCTGTTTGAAAATGGCAGGGGCCGTAGCTATAAACGCTGGCCATCATTCCTAGTGTGTTTTACAGGAGATGCAACTGTCTGTGGAATCTCGATGATTATAAAAGTACAAACCCACCTGATTTCTGTCTCATTTCGGGGGACGTGGTGCATCACAGGTGGTGAATTGCAGGTGGTTTGCCAGGGTAGCCACAGCAGTATCCTGCTGGAGGCTCTGGCTCTCCCGCACACAGCGTGGGGAGCCGGCAGCCTTCCAAAGCATGGCAAAAAATTGACACCGTTTCATGCTGCAATGCTACAGAAAAATACCTGATTAATGACAGTTCAATTCCTTATTTTTTTTTTCTGCCTTACAGTCATCTCTACACCAAAAATTCTCATCAGACTGTTTTCCAGACATCACACACTTATTTAGTCATGTTTGATGCATGTGATAGGTGGGTTTGAAATCCTTCAGTGAGGAAAAAAATAGCTGTTCAATGAAAGCATACAAGAGATCAGAGCTCGTGAAGACTGCTAAAATGCCAAGGAACAGAATAACCTTATGAGAAATATTCAGAGAAATATTCTTTGAAGGAAATATAAACAGTCCCTTGAAAAAGCAAACTGACCATGGCTGAAAACAAACCTGTGAAGAGATACACCTACCACACTGGGATGTATTTTTCCGAGGCAGGCAGGAGAAGATAGCACTCAGGATGATAGAGGCTAGAGAGACATTGTTGATTATGGATCCGAAGTAATTTTTAATTTAACTTTGGCAATAGATCCTCCTATGCTGACATTTTTCAGCATTTCCTTCTCTGTGCTTCCTAATTAGAGATTTTACATTCTCTGCAATTAAAAAGAAATAAACCCGTGAAAAGATTATTTGAAAAAAAGGAAGGGAGGTGTTTGGGAGAAATGCATGATTTTAGTCATAGTTTATGTTCTGAGAAAATCCTTCAACAATTTTGCCTTCTGGCTGTGGATTTCCCCTTCCTATCTATTATAGGATCCCCCAATAAATCTCTATGGGTGAAAAGCCATTCTGTATTTTAGGTGGGCTTGCTTTAAGCGAAAGATGCAGCCAGATTCAAGTGATCCCCAGGTCTGGCTTCTGTCACACCCTCACATCCTGTTTCAAAAATAGTTAACAGCAAAATACACAAGTTTAGCTGAGACAGCGAGGGTTCGGCTTCTGAGCCTGGCTTTGGTGTCCTGTTGGGGCTAACGATGGAGGGTATTCAGAGCTCTCAGTTGTGGTTTGGGGCTGTGGCAGGCACATACCGCACTCCTTATGCCTGTTTGATGGCTGGAAAATTATTACTACCTAGAAGATCAAAGAGCCAGCTTTAAAAAATAAACAAAGAAATGGAAAGTGGTGTTTCTGCAGCATGCGGGCATGCCGGGCAGACAGAGCAAGGGTTTGGTGAGCACTAAATGCTGTGTGCTTGCTGTCTCTGCAGACCCTGGCCGTGAGGGAACACAGGCACGGACAGCATCCAACGGCAGGATGCCATCGCCTCTTTGCTGGGATAACGCAAGTGGCAGATAGGATTGGGAGGTGGATTTAGCATGGCCCCTGCCAAGTTGAGCTGAGGTCTCTGCTTGGAGTGGTTATGGCTGGGAACAGGAAATGGAGAGACACATTTACAGGGCAAATACTTTAAGAACACATGAAGTTGCACTTGAGGAAAGTCCTGTGATGAGGACTTGAAATCGAAATATTGACGTATAGACAAATAATGAAAAACTAAGAGCCTTTCATTTATTTTCCCCTTCTGATATAAATTATTGTGAAATTTGCATTCAGTAGTTCAGTTACCAAGAGAACTTTTTCAAAATGGGATTTAAGCTCCCAGATAAATCTGGTAGGACATTACCCTTCTGAAGTATGCAAGATATTCTTTGGCACGCTACTTGTTGTTGAACACAGCCATTAAATGTGGTTTATCTGTGAAAGGGGAGAGGGAGATTAATGAGACCAGCAGAAATGATGAATTAACTGACCGTGATTAGGTGCACTTGCAGAGTGAGCTACCGTGGTGAACAGTTTCGTGAAAACAAGAAATATTAAAGCTGAATCTCTGGGGAGGATAGAAATGTCATGACTCTAGACAAGGGGCTGCTATGGGCTCTTTTCGTGGGAATAGGAAACAGATTTTTATAGGACCCCTGGGAGTGCTAGAGGACTCAGGGCTTTAGGATACCTGTGGTACTATCTTGTGATCCTACAGTCACATATTGCACACTCTTAAGACATCTCTCTGAGGCTAGGCATGATATTTTGGCAAGCTGCTTAGCATGTTCTTTTCAAATGTGGACTCAGCTTTTTCCAAAGTTTCTTGGGATTTCTTAGTAACTCATGTTGACAGAGAATCAGAGCCTTTGGACACACTTGAAAAAGACTGAAGAACATAGTATTGGCCTGAAGAAAGTTAACTTTGTTAAACAAATCTAATTTGAATGAAATAGACTTTCGAGGACAATTTAGTGAAACCAGTGCATATCTTGTGAACATGCATAGGTGAACAGAAGAATCTTCCTAAAATGTGAGGAAGAGGCCAAAGTGCTCAGGTACAATGAGCAGATGGGCTGGGGTGGGGGGGGAGGGCAGGACAGTGTTTTCTGCCTGCACTAAGCCCTTGTTTCTTACCTGATTTTGTACACAAGGCTAAAATTACCATTAACTCCCCTGGAGCATTGGCACCTAGGAATGAACTGTGTCAAGACATAACAGGGTGTTTTCTGTATTCAGTGCTGTGGTGCTGCCTGTACCTCACTGGTTGTGCTGCTGCTTCCTCTCTGGTTTGAATGAGTTAGCCTTCAACAGCCTATGATCAGATCCATCCCCAACACTGGGCTACTTGATTATTTGTGTTGTGAAAACTGCTAGGGCACCATGTTGCAGTCTTTTTACCAGAGATCCCATGGTGAGGTCAGCTGAGTGACACTTCTTTTTGGTGGGGAGGGTTGGGGAAAGCTAATATGTTTGTCAAATGTGCTGAAGTCAGGAAAACCCCTTTAAATGTAAAAGAAGAAAAGAATTTTTTTTGAAACACACTTGTGCCATGAACATTTTCAAAACCTTTCAGAACAAGACCTTTTACTTAATCGGAACACAGGGAAAAGACTTCTGTTTCCAAAAGTAAAATAAATATTTCACACTGGGTCAAATGTAGTGGTTTGGGCTGACCCAAAAGGAAATCTGTCAGTTCAGCTATTCAGCTTATATTAACGTTTTTCCCCCAACTAGACAGTGATTGTCCTGCTCTGCCTGGACCAGGGTGGCCCAGCAAGGACTTGTGGGCCTGAGCCCATTGTGAGGGCTCTGATGATGCCTTCAGAGCTGGAGCAGGTACCACTATGGTATCCCTAACCCAAGCTGCCTTTAACAGCCAAGGTAAAAGCTGCTGAATGTCCAGAAAAGTATTACAGCTGCTTATGTTGGCCAGTGCTTAGAGGCAGTGGTGCAGAAATCCCTTCTCTCTGGGGCCATCCTCAACCTCCCACTCTGGTGATGCTTTTACCCCCTACTCCCTGTGAAGTTCCTCTGAAGTTGACAAGTCTTCAGTTAGCTCTGGGCACGCTGGGCCAGGGGAAAACAGCGTTAGGACATGGCAGAGGGGCTGGGAGGCTTTGTCCTTCAGAGAGCAGACAGAAGAGCAAAAGCTAGCACAAAAATGTGGCTTGACACCCAGCAGAGTGGACTGGCTGTGGGACTGGGTGTGGTGTGCCATACCCTGGGGAAGAGAGGAAGGACTTTGTGCATCAGTGTTTACTGATCCAGTGAAATAAATTTGGTCCGGTGAAATAAATTTGCAGTCCTGGGGAAAAAAAGGAAGAACATGATTCTGTGTGGGGAATGTGTGGTAGCAAATCATGCTGGGGCAGACTAAAGGCCTGTCTAGTCTGGCAACAAGTTTTTGGCAGAGGTCAATGGTGGCTGAATGCCTATTATGAGGGTCCAAGTGTACGTGCCACTTCCACAGAAGCTTTTCCAGCATCCAACCATTCACAGACCAGGGGCTACCTGAGGCCGGAAGTTCTGTAGTACACTGAACCACCTTCAGTGGATTTTTTCTTGTCCAGTTTCCTTTTGAGCCCATGTACAGTCTTGGCATTCCACAGTTAAAGTGCACACTCTGTGCAAAACCACCCTCTTTCATAGGATTTGATCCAGCTACCAGCTGCAAACTCCACAGTGTGCACTGGAAAAGGCAGTGAATGGGCATTTTCTACTTAAGCTTTCCATGCTTCTCATGATTACTTGATTTGTAACCATATTAAGCCCTTTCCTTTACTTCCAGGTCTTCTGTTTTCCAGGATGAAGCATTCTGGGGCATTCAGCTGTTCCTTGTGTGCAAACAGCTCTGTACCTCTGACCCTTCTTCGCTGCTTTCCTCTGACCCTACTCCAGTTTGCACTGTATCTTTTTCAAGTTGTGTGGGTGGAAGAACATCCAGGACTGCACAAAGTGTTCATGATGCAAGCCCATCCTGGCTTTACGCAGTGGGAAAAGCTGCTGAGTTAGCCTTTGGCTCAGCCACACCAATCTGAATGGTACTGCAGTCAGAGACAGGCTGCTGTGGTGGGAACAGACCGTCCCGGAAGGGGCAAAGTGCTCCCCAACAGTGTGGGAGCCCTGTGCCCACAGTGTCCCATTAACCTGGCAGAGAGAGCTCCTGCAGACTTGTCCTGGAGGAGTAAGAGGAGGAGAGGACATTCATGAGGCATTAGTTCCGTCTCTTCCGAAAAAGCTGAAAACCCCCTAGCCTGTGAGCTGCCATACGCAACTCCCCATCAACAGCCAGGCTCTCTGTGAAGGAGCAAGGGAGACAGGACACAGAGCAGACTGCTTGCCAATGGGCATAACCTGGAACAAGGCTGATTTGACAAAAGCAACAGACTTAGGGAGGGAAAAGACCTTAGAGGTGTGTGGATGCAATAGAGAGTGACTGCTTATAAACCAAGTGAGCTTCTAGGCTCTGGTGCTGGACCCTAAGAAATGGAGTAAAACAAAAACAAAACAAAAAAACGGATGCAAACTGGGTCCCAGTGGCCAAGGACTTTATTGCTGTAACTATTACACCAGTGCAGTCACAGTGGTCCATATTCTGTGTACAAACAGCACTGAAGATAGCCCCCAGAAACCTGTCTTGTTCGAGATGTCTGTGCTGTAAGCTGCAATTTCTCTGATGTCTGCTAAGGGAACAGAATTGCCTTTTAACCTTATTTATTTAACCTTATTTATTCTCCCCAGCATGTGAAAAACACATGTTGAGGAGCTGAAAATCACTCATCCAATGAAGGCAGAGTCTTGGTAGTTGCCTCTGAATAAAGGTTGTTAGAGGCTATCTCATTTCAAAATGAGTGAAGTTTTTGAAGAATGGGCACTAAATATTTACTCCAAGGTTCAGAGACCTCAGGATGCTGAGTCTTGGCTGTTGCTGTTCCAGCTCAGTCATCTTTGACTTCAGTAAAGCCCCCCCAACATAATCTACCAAGGGCATGGTCCCCCATGTCATTCACACTGCATTTGCTCCATAGGGACATGGTTTGCCAAAGGCTTTAGCTCTCTGTTTGTGGCTCGGTTTACCAAAAGCAGAGCCAAAGCAGGCAGTTTTAAGGGTGGGACCACATGCTGAAATTTCAGTGCTTAAAATTTCTGTTTCAGATTAAAAAGAGATTCGTTTCTGCTTTCCAGTGTTTTGTTTTGCATCTGGCAGGTAGCTCTTATTTACTTGAAGATGTTTTTTACGTCTTCTATTTGAGTGCTTGGAATAGAGCAGGCTGTGTGAAGAAGTGGGAAGAGTTAATCCAAGTAGGAGAAGTTTTGACTGCAGCTGTGTGAAAAATGGGCCAGAAAGTGTTTTATACATTTATCTTTGTTTCAACAAAGCCTATTTCTTTTTCATACTTCAAGTACATGAGAGGGGGTAGTCAACCTGAAATGGTTTATTTAATCCAAAATAGAACATCTTGGGTTTGGCCTGCTTAGTCCTAATAAAAGAAACAAATAAAACGAGTCAGTCTCTAACTGAAAACATCTTCTAAACACCAATTTAAGAAGATTTCAGTTTGAAAATGGGAATGAATACATCTAAGCTAATAAAAATTATTATTTCAGGTCAAATAAATCTTGTTAAGAAATAAGAAAAATCTGTGGGGGTGGGGGAGAGAGAGAGAAGCCCACTTTCTAGTGCTTGCATTTGGGTCAACGACAAGGCTTGCTGAGCAGGACTCTTTCCCATGTGGAAGATGCAGGGGTGCACTCAGTGAGACAGCTTCCCATGTCACCTTTAGCTCAGACAGATTTGGTGCTCTTGAAGAGCTGGGGTCTTTCAACCCACCTTTGGCGCTCCCTGACACTTGACCTGGCCCATCCGAGGATTCCTTTGGGATAGCACACCACTAAGCAGTGGCAAAGAGGCCACCTGGGCTCCTGGGGATCTCTTCTTGAGTCCTTGGTTTGGAGACTTGCTGGGTTTGGCTGCGTGGTGGCTGAGCAGGGCCAGACCCCTATGCATGCTCAGCTGCCATGAGAAGCCACATCAGCCTGGTGCAGGCTGGGCACCAAGGCTTGGGCAGCTGATCTGCCTTGGACAATGACTGCAGCCTTGAAGCCAGGAGAAATCTTGACTGAATCTAACTCATAAAGAGTAACTCACTGAAACCTCCTTGAGTTACTTGCACACATTTTTCTAATAAATGAGCCGTGCAAATACTTAACCCTATTATTGCTTCTTAAGAGGAACATGTTAATAGTTTATCTTAAGCAGTACGCTGATTGAAAATTTATCTCTGGGGCATTAAATTTTATAATGAACAATTTAAAACCAAACAGATAATAAAAGTAGACCAAATACCGCAGGTGAGACTGTGAATAATGCACCAATAAACTTTCTGATTAAACACCTGGAGTGGGTGAGCAAGCATTTTATTGCAGGAGTCTTGAGGAGACCTACAGGTGTCCCTGTGTATACAGGCAGGTTTCCATCAGGAACCAGATCCATTCCATGGGAGCTCACAGAAGGCTGTTGGCTGTGCTGATACCTTGGGTGCTATAGCAGCTCTGCTGGGTGCCTTGGACCCTGCGGTCCAAACCTCAGGGAACAGCCCAATTAATTGTTCTGGAATAAATAAGCTAGATCTTTTAAATTTGTTTCCTTTTGAACAATGATCTGTGGCAGTCTTGTCTCTCTAGCTCAGAGGAGAAATTTTATTAGCATCAGAATTCACATGTAACATGGAAAATCCACATTTTTCAGCTGTTTCTACACTAGAGGTAGTAATGCAAACCCATTTCCAGAGCTTCATATTGACCATGGGACCAGCCAGTGTCCATGTACTGGTGGAAAGTGCAAACAAAAGACTGTCTGAGAGCCTGGGCACTGCTGTCAGGAAGCAGGGAGGCAAGTAGGGTGCTCATTTGCCATTCATGGGAGATGCAAACTGCCCCCAACAGTTGATCCCTTTGCTGTCTTCTTATGGTGCCACTCAGCAAGTTTTTTTGCTCACTTTATCCCCATTTTCTTCCATCTGTTTTAATCTACCATCTATTAAAGCCTTCTCCTGTTTCTCTTTCCCCCCTGTCTGTGCACTGGGTGGCTTTCCCTCTTCCCATGTGCAGGTGGGTGGCAAAGGACTGCTGCTGCCCACTCTGGCTGCAGGGAGGGATCCTCTGCCCAGCACCAGGCAGGTGCAGCAGAAGAGGAGCACAGGCACTGTGGCTGCCACAGGAGGGTTTCCACAGTAGCTGGGGTGGGGGAATGACTGGCAAGCAGCTGTTTTACAGATCAGAGATGCCTGTAGAACTGTTGTGTGTCTATAGGTGGACATGAAGCACAGGGGAGTCCTGGAGCCATGATTCCCTTCTTCAGCTCCCTTGCCACTCGTCTTCTGCCCTCCCAGTTTAGGAGACCCTGGCTTAGGATTTCCCTCAGTTAAAAAAAAAAANAGAGGAAAGATTGTTCTGGCTTTTGAGGCATGCAATGTAGTGTGGGAGCAGCAAACCCTTGGCGCGGCAATCGCAGAAAGCAGATCCGTTTGCTGAGTCAGGTCCTTGATGAGCTGGCAGCTCCTCATCGGCCGTCTGGTATTCATTGTCGACAACTTGCAGTCTCAACTTCCTACATCATCTCTTAATCCTCTGAAAGATGTGTTGCTCTGACTCAGAACGAGTGCTCTCTCGCTCGCTGGCCACTGTACGCCTTTCCACGGAGCTGTGAAGAACTGCGCTGACCTGGCCGCTCTCGCTCCTGAGTGATGTCTGCTTGTCTCATGCTTAGATCATGGCAGGCAGATGTCTCCAGCCAGTCCTGTCCTGTGGCTGGAAACCTATTTGTACCAGCTAAAGAATATTCCAGCTCTACTTTTCCCACTATATTCAGCACGGCACGGAAGGGTGGGGTTTTTTCTGCCATACTTTCCCCACTAGTCATGTCTTCTCTAGACTAAACAGCACCAGACCTTCAGCCTTTCCTCCAGAATAATTTTTTCTTGACCTCCTTGCTTTCCTCTTGGACTTTCTTTGCTTGCTCAAGATCTGCTGTGTTAAAAGACACAGTTTTGCCTTCGACAATCAGTGTTTTCTCAGGGAGCCAGGAGATGTCATTGCAGGAGGTAAAAAACCTTTGCACTTGAGACAGAACAAGCTTTCTTGTTACAAATCATTGCTGTTCGCCTCCATCTTCTTGGTCTGGCCTTTGTATTTTTGCGTTGGCTGTAAACTCAAAGGTAAATTGATTGAACTGGCACTAATCAGCATGAAAAATAAGAGGGCAAGTTCTTAGGAAAGGAAGGATGTTTCTGAATCAGTATAATACCCTGCTCATTGGTTAAGAACTAGCACATCTGCATATATTAGGTTATATGACAGATCTTCAGTCAGTGTAAATAGGCGAAATTCTGTGATCAAGTTATGCTGTGCTACAGCAGTGGAAAATTTGTCCCTGTGCTGGCAATTTGGGGAGTTTAAAATGAACAGCTTTGTTGCTGGGATTTGTTGTTTAGTTGTTTGTTTGTTTTAATTAATATTAATGCGCCAAGAAACATAACTGAAAGAGAGCAGAGAAAATTTTTCTTTTGTTCTTCCTATTTAGCTCGTTTGCTGGTGTGTTTAAACTGAGCCTTTAACACCGCTGACTGTCACCTGTTCCCTGCATCCAAATACAGAGCATTATTGTTTGTCCAGATCCCCCTGTTCCTGGAGGAAAGAAAAGCTTCTTTAAAATGGAGAAGGCCAGTAAAGTGCCTTAAAGCTGGATGAGAGATTCAAAAGTGCAACATCTGAAACATATTTATCTTTATTTTTAAAACTGTCTGGACTGAATCTAGGTGGGGAACCTTCAGAGAAATGAAGAAACTGTGCTTATCATTGAGGACATGTTCAAACATGCCTTCTGCTGCCAGGTCACTTACTTCTGCTCTTATAATTGGAGTTGAAATTATTCTGAAGAGAGGAAGGAAAAGGAAGGTTCATATAGATACCATGTGGATAAATACAGGTTATTACCTCCCCCACTCTCAAATGTGTATTTTTTATTCAAAGCTCCTGCTACCGTACTCTTTGCTGGTCCTAATTCAACCATACACTAAGTTGAAATAATGCTATTTGCATTCACACACTTGCACAGCATCAGAAATAGTCTCCAAACATTACCTACAAAAATTACAATGGGGGCATTTTTATTGCTAATTAAATAACCACTTTATGCAAAAGCAGTGAAAAATTACATCAAGTGTAAAATATGTTCAGTAAATGCAGTTACTGCATTTAATAAACAGGTTTTTTAGAGATCTTTTCCATTGAACCAGAATTAATTTTAAGTCCTTTAAGTCCTTTCCCTATATTGTCTCACTGTACAATGCAGCAGTGAATTAGTGGCACAGCTGACTGATTTTATTGCACGCTAACTTAAAGGAAACAGTTATGGAACAGTGTTGTCTATATATTGCTACAGTAGCTATCGCTGAGATGATAACACTTGGACGTGGAGAAAAGTCAATTGGAAATAAGCACTGAGGAGAGTAATTTCCAGTGATGTCTGGGTACTTTTAAACTCTTTTTTCTACATAGAAGCACACAATAAAGTTGTTCATTGCTTTTCCTTCTCCCACACTGTTGTTATAAACTGTTGTGTGAAATCCTGTTCTGAAATTCTCCTTTTCCCGTGGTGTTTCCATGGGAGTAATTGATCTCCTGGCCTTCTCTGAGGGGGACTGTGCTAGCAAAGTAGGTTCTCCTCATGTTATTTCAGGAGAATTATTTATGGGAAAAGAGCTAAGGAAATAGGGTTATTACTAAGGACTTGGGAATGGAGGAAGATGAACAGAACTGGAGGTTGTAAATTAAATAAAGAATGAGAGTGGGGGGAAAAAACTCTACAGCAAGTCACGGGATCTGGCTCTGTTCTTGCTTCACACCAGTTTGCTATCACTGACCTAAACACTTCTACACAGCTTCAGAGTCTGTTTTGTTATTGTACATAATAGGTCTGAGTGAAAAAAAAAAGTCAGGGAAAAAAAATTGTGAAATACATGTAGATTCCAGGACAGATCCCCAGATGAGGGTAAATGACACAAATCTCAGAAGAGTTCAGAGGAGCTGATGTGATCTGGGCTTTGCAGGGGGGGTTGGGTGTGTTTCATTTTTTGGTGTGATGAATAATAGATAATTATGCAAATTGTTACTGAACTTGTTTCAGTATTTTGTGTATGGCTTGGGTTTTTTTTTTGAATATACCGTACTTGTTTAGCTCAAGTCAATAGAGAAACACTAGTGTGATTGTCCCCATTTGGTAGATTTATGCTGCTACCAAATGAACCCAAATCTCAGTTTGGTGTTTAGGTGCTTCTAAATAATTCACTGAGTTGCAGCCTTGGTATCTTTCTCCTTCGTCTGACTGTGCAGTGAACTTTCTAAGTCAGCAAAGCGGCTTTTTCAGCCTTCCCTGTCTTCTGGGCAGGGCAGAAAAACAGACATTTTTGAGGGGAAATGTTGAAAGCTACAGCTATGTACATATCCATCTGTTCTTGAATGTTTTGGAAACCTTCTGTAAATTGCTTTATAAATCGTTCAAATGATCACTGAATGGGAAACTGCAACAACAAGTGATTCAGCCACAAACTAAAGATGAAGGATAATGAGCTGCCACTTAGCTTGAGTGACTGACATTTTCATCCAAACTGTCCATTCCGTTCAAATGTTTGGCTGAACTGCTTCCCCGGGATTTCTTTTGGTGATTTGACTCTCTTGTTGGCCCAATAATTTTTGCTTCCTGTAGCATTTCAGATAAATGAGATTGTACTGAGAGAAAAAAAGAGCTAACACCATTCCAGTGGAGAAATTTTTGGCTCCGTAACTTGTCTTTTCTCACTTCAGAGACTCTCCAAGTAACAGAACGTATAACATAGCCTTTTAATGTGCACATTGTTTCCAGCCTTCCTTCTAATGGCGATGCTGTAAATTGAACTCACCGTTTGGTCATGTTTTAATAATTAACACTTTAACACAAAAGAGTCTTTTTGGTATCCTGTCATTTGTTGAAGTTTCATAGGTGATTTAAAAAGTCTGTTTTGTCAATCTGCTCTGTAGTTGCAAGGAAAGAGATTCTAAATTAAACCTAATGGGCCCTTTTTAATTTTTTTAAAGGGCCTCAGACCAGACTTAATTTGTGCCTGTAATACCGTGGTGTGATATGTGCGATTTTACTGCCTCTCTGTAGTAATGGCGCTGCTAAGGTTGCAGTTCCCGTTGCAGCTGGAGGCAAAGTCTTGCCTTAGGTCACATTCCTGGTGCTGGAGGCGCAGGCCCTGCTGCTGGAGGGATGTCTGCCTGGTGTTTGGCCAGTGACGCCTCCCACCCCCTCTCAATTTAATGGGAAACAGGTTGACTTTCCAGACATTTGGGTCTAAGGAGTAGGTTCATCAAGGTGTGACCTGATCCACTGGCTAGGAATTGCATTTCCCATGATATATTCAGGACATACTGAACAGACAGGTACCAGTGCAAACCTTGGGGTGCTTGCCTAGTGCTTTCTTGCAGAAGGTATGGTGTTGGATAGCAAAGAGATTCATACTCTGAAATGGTTGAACGGGTCTAAAGATACATTCACATCACTGCATGTCAGACACATACCTGACACACCTGGAATGAAGAGGCTATTCCCCTTCGCTCCATATCCATAGTCAGCTGAGGGGAATCATGCCCAAACACTTATTTGTACTCTGGAAAGAGAGAGTGTAAAGAGGAAGACCCCCCCCTCCCAACATAAACACCTTCCATGGGAGGTGTGAACACACTCCTTCTCTTGCTTGCTTCTGTGATTGAACAGAAGTGCTCTTTGCTCCTTGAGTGATCCCGAGGCATAAAAAAATGCTTTGTGTGGTATCTGCTACAGCTTTCCATTGCCAGCTTCTCTGTCCCTTCCTTCTTCCTGTGTTCTCATTCCAGAGCCACAAGAGATTCTTTGGGGTAGGTAGGTCCATGCTCCACAGTCAAATGCAATGCAAAGAGAGATACCTCAACTAGTTTTGGACAGAGCACTGGGATGCTACAAGGGTGCCAGTGATGGGGAAATTTGCCTGTGCAAGGCTCTGTGCTTCAGGTAAATGATGGTGGTAGCCAAGCCACCTGCCCTGAGAAGAGCCCAGGACTGTCACAGCAAACTGTAGTTGGTGACCCAGATGAAATAGGTGATTTCACAAAATGAGAGAGAAAATGAAATCCTGTCTGGAGAGTGGCGTCCTGCTCACTGGTGTACTACCAGAGAAATAACAGTTCACAAAGACTTAATCCAGAAGAAAACTACCATCAGGGACCACACCCACAAGATGAACCTAAATTGCCAAATAACCCCATTTCCTTATGAAATAAATACGTAACCACAATGCTGCAATGAAATGGAAAAGCAATTTTGCCCAGAGAATATTGTTTCTAAAGGCACACAGGGCAAAACTCAGAACCCACCACACCCAAAGGTCAGGACAACAGTGAGAAATGAAATGCCAGAAAAATAATGCAATCTGGTAAAAAAAATCTCCACCCTCACACACACTCACACACATGCACACGTTACTTCTCTCCTTCCTGCCCTTCCTCACTTCTTCAGTTTCTCATCCTAAGCAGATTTCCAGATAGCTGCTTAGCTGTATGGAATTTGTGAAGAGAAATCCAGATCCTGGGCATGTACAGCACCTCTGCTTGTCGAAACAAGTCTCAATCCCTTAGCAAGTAGCTCAGCATTGAGCATGTAGCCAGTACTCAGGGTACAGAGTGCTCTGACGGAGCAGTGTAGACCCTCATGCTTTGCTCGGCTGGAACTCTAGCAGAATGGTCAGCTCTCAGGCAGTCCTCTTGCAGCACTTCTTGCAGTTCACCCATTCCTGCCAACGTCTTCCTCTTGCAATTACAGAATACACAGTTTAAATCCAGGCTTCGTATTTTTTTCCAGCTAGCCAAGGTTTTTCTTAATCCAAGATTAGGTTACTGCTGGTTTTAGCATGTAAATAGACAGAGCATACTTGATGCTTGGCATTTCTACGGGTGTTCTCCATTGGCCTAATTCTGCATGTGCTCATATGGACAATGAAATTCTTACCAGCTTTGGAAGCTTCAGCAATAAATTGTACTAGGAATCGCATCTTTTTTGTTCACAGCTTTTCTTCTTTTTCTCTTTTTCTTTTTCTCTTTTTCTTTTTCTTTTTCTTTTTCTTTTTCTTTTTCTTTTTCTTTTTCTTCTTTTTCTTTTTTTTTCTCTTCATAATTTGAAACAAAGCTGACACTATTTCCCCTTCCCTCTCTACTTTTTCCTAGCCAGTTATGAGGCTAGAGTGGGTCAGTTGATATACCATTATACATCAGTGCCCCACACCATCACACCTATGCAATTGTCCCTTTAGTATCACAGTATTAGTGTTTTTGTGCTTTTTAATTAGGAAGTTCTTATAAAACCAGAGCAGTTGTTCGGTTGTTTTTTTAATATGAGCTTTGTCAAGAGGCTGAACTCTGTGCAAAGGTAGCCAACACAAACAGACGGGGCCACTGGGTTATTTCACAAGGGGCCATTGATGGAGGAAGTTTGTAAGAAATGATGACACTGAGGCAAGCTCAGTCAACATTCTTGCCTTAGGAAGGGAACCCCACTGAATGTGATGGGCAGAAGCCGGGTATCCCTCAGGAGGTGCTGACACGTGGGCAAATGTGGTGGTGGTATTTGGTTTATTGTCATTTACCAGGAGGAACAAGGCACCGGAGATCTTCTGTTTGTGCTGCACTGAACACAGCCTTCTCCAAGGTGAGTTTGTTTGTGAGGAGAGGTCACCTGACTGACGCCTCTCCTCAAAACCAAAACATTTCACCTTGGCCTCCATTCCAGCAAAGAGTGCCATCTTCCAGAGTAACAGCACAGTTGTAATAATGAATGAGGCTCCAAAGTCTCAAGTTCTGCTCCCTTCTGGCTAATGTCCCAGCACTGCAATCCCCGGGTAGCAAAAATCATGAGTCAGCTCCTTCTCCCTTCTCAGCAACTTGCTTGAGCCCAGTCAGGTCATGTTTTCAAACTTTTCTCTACAAACAGGAGGGATGGAAACTTCTCCTGCAGGAATGAAACTTGAGGTTTGTGTTCAGTGTCTTCATTCCAAGCTGGGACTTGAATACCAGCTTTACATTTGTGAAACACTGGGTGAATCAGGAGAGCTGGTAGCAACAGGGAGTGTTTGTCTGCTTTTTATTTGGTGGGGATGGAGTCTGATTTACACTCCCGGACTGAATGCTTGTGGGTTTGAAATTCAGCCTCCGCTTTTGAAGTTCTTTATACTCTGAAATCTATTTTGGAAATAAAAAAAATTTATAAAGTGCATCTAAATGTCACAGCACAAGGAACAGACGGTTAAAACCTGTCCATGACTTTTTAGCATAACTCACTAAGTGGAGAAGTGGGAAGTAGGTTTTCTTGAACAACTGTCGGATGCTCTCCTCTCTTACACCAAATCGTTACACTGGATGGGATAAAAAAAAGAAAAAAGAATTTGGATGCAGACAGCAAGCTGGTTTGGGCTAGCAAGAAGTATAGCCATATGTCTGCTTAGAGGTAGGTGAAGTCAGATTTTGTGGCACACTGTGCTAATGAAGCAGCCTTGTTTCCAGTATTTGATCAGGAGTGGCTAGAGCTAGTTCAGGTGTCTTTACGGACAGAAAGGGAAAGGAAGGATGAGTGCAAGAAGGCTGAAATGTGACACTTTCCTTTCCTTGGCTGGGCAGCAAGCACACAACTGCTCCCTGAATATTCCTGTCTTTGACTCTTAAACGAAAAGGTGGTTGTATGGTTTCTTTTTCATTTAGTTTTTTAAAGAGAGAAAAGAGGGAGTAAGATTTCATACAAGCCAGTGCACCTTAGGCTGAATGAATAATGTAAGAGCACCACTGCACCCAAAACATGTGGCACTGTTTACTTGTGTCACAGTAAAACGGTTCATGTGGAAAAGCTGCATTTGAACAAATGAGATTGATGA
The DNA here is from genome assembly GCA_013398855.1 of Mohoua ochrocephala. NCBI lineage: Eukaryota > Metazoa > Chordata > Aves > Passeriformes > Acanthizidae > Mohoua > Mohoua ochrocephala. The sequence continues at coordinate 313,655 of VZTA01002875.1, forward strand.
GAGTTTTACAGGCTATTTCTGTGTAATTTAAAGCAGTGCCTATACTCGATGGTTAAAAGGAGGATGAGACAACCAGTGCTGTCAGCTTTTCTCGTTCCTGATTCAATCTTTGGCCATTCCCTGTCTCTGCTCCAGAAAGCCAAGGGTTCAGATGAAGAATGGAAGGAGAACAACAGAAGACTGAGGGAAGATCTTGATCTTGATCACAGTGACAGATTCAGAGATATCTGTGCTTACTCTTTCATATTAAACCTGGAGCTCTTAGTGCCAGGAAAGTTGGATGATGATGGGTACAGAGACACCTGAGCTGGCTGAAAGTGTGCTAGGGGAGGAAGGGAAGTGCACAGATGCAATGTAGCCACGTTTGTCTGGGCCCAGACTGACAAGGCCACAGTGCTGACACTTCCTATTTCCTGTGCAGTGTCCAGGTTACTGAGATAAGTTGCCTCTGGGCCTCATCCTGTTAAAGAGGTAGGTGTTGTGCTGTGTCCAAGGGTCTCTACCAAAGTGCCAATCTCTCTACTCCAGTTCTTCACACCCTCTAGAGATATCTTTAAGGTTGCTTAGACATGAAAGCTCAGTTTTCACAGTTATTTAAAGCAAAAGATAGGTTACAGATCAAGGTCTTATATAGCTCAGGAACAATTTCTAGGAGATAAAAATGGCCATTCTTTCAGCATCAGTTAAAAATTTATAGGGGATGTGGGAAATAACAACAGTCAAAAAGGCAAGCAAGAAACTTGTCATGGATGACTTCAACCAGAGAGCCATTTGGGGCTGATGTCCCACAGCCAATAACAAATTTCCTTTGTGTTTCTATAAATAATTATAATGTTTTCTTTGCAAAACAGGAAATCCTGTATCCAGTACAAGGTAACCTGATAGTGGACTTAAGTCTGCTGAATGAGAAAGTTGTTAGTTACAAACCCAAAAAAAGCGCAGTTGCTGAGGTACCGGAGATCACAGTCAATTTAGATTTATTGTATACAAATTAAACAGGGCACTGACCAAAAATCTGCCCATTTGGAACTTTAATAGGGACAGCTTTTCAAAGCTTAAAGCATTTGCTGGCATAACTGACTGAGCATATGCATTTTAAGTGGAAAGGCACTGAGAAAAATCAGGAATTGCTCAAGAATATTATGCTAGTTTTTCCAAAGCTCATGATTCCATCAATAAAAAAAGGATTATGTAGAACACCACCAGCAAAAAAACTTCCCTAGTAAAACAAAGAAAGAATGAAACATCAGAAAATATATAAAGAACAGAAAACAGGTCTGATCTGAATGGAGTTAAAAAAGATAAACTGGTTTTTTTGAGTCTGTAAAAAGCCAAAATAGTTTTCTGTCTGTGATAAAATCCTGAATGCTGATGAAAAAAAAAGGGAGAAAGATGGATAAATATTTTGTCTGTGCCCATCTGAAACGCTGGGTTTTGGGGTAGGAATGTTGTTAGCTGTAACCAAGAGAGATATGGGCAATTTGCTAATATTCAACATTTAGCTTATGCCACGGACATGTAAATTTATTACCTGTGGAGATGATGGTGATGATGATGACGTTGATTAATTTCTAGCATAACTGTGAGAATGAGTGACTTTTGAAGGTTTGCTGCACAGTTGCTGTCCTTTTGTAGATGAACAAAAGGACTAGAGAACAATAAGTGTTCACCAAAATGCTGTGGTTAAAATGTTCCAATTTGAAAAAATTGGTCACTGTTCCTAAGGCCCATCAGCTGTGATTTCAGTTTCACTCCACTCTTTTGGTTTTGTTTTATTGGTCTGTGAGAAGTCGAGAGAGATGAAAGGAGTTGATTGCAGCCCCTGGCTCTCATGGGTGAGTTTAACCATCTGAATGGGCACCATGGCAGGGCACAGGCAATCCAACAAGTTTCTGAGGACTGGCAACAGCTATTTCCTGACACTGCAGATCCACGAGCCAGTTAGGTAAGATGTGCTGTTGGTCCCGCTACTCATTAGCTGATGGGAGGAGAAAAAGAAGACAGGTCTATACGGCTCACACAGGTGCACATTGATAGAATAATACGCAGCAGACAGAAATTGCAATGAATGAAGTTCTGATGGATGTCAGGAAAGGTTTTCCTCAGAAAGGTGGCAAAATATTGGCACAGGCTGTCCTGAGGTTTTGATGTCTCTGTTCTTGGAGGTGTTCAAAGCCTGACTGTACTGAGCAACTTAATCCAGCTGGACCTGTTTTGAGCGGGTTGGGCTTGATGACCTTCAGCAATCTAAATTATTCCAAGTCAATGGTTAAAATCATGGTTCTGTTTTTTAAACCTACAGAAATCTACAGAGAGATACCAACTGAACAAAGAATTAATTTTAAAATAAGATCTAATATAGCAGAGGAACAATGCTATTAACTGTGATTTCTTAAATCTGTAATATCCCTCTAGCACAATAACTGTGTTCTCTCTGTAGTGAAGGTAATCAAACACAGGACTAAAATATTGGATGAGACAGCGAACACACTGCTGCTTGGAGTCTTTTAAAATCAGCAAATCCATCCCTAATGTTGCTGTTGGCAGAAAAATAAACCAGAGAAACAAAGAATCGTTTAGGTTGGAAAAGACCTTTAAGATCATCAGGCACGACCATTAATGTAACACCCCTAAGTCCACCACTAAACCTTGTCCCCAAGTGCCTCATCTACACATCTTTTCAATATCTCCAGGGATGGTGATTCTATCCGTTCTCTGAGGAGCCTGTGCCAATGTTTGACAACCCTTTAGGGGAATTTTTTTCCTAATATCCAACCTAAACCTTCACTTGTGCACTTTAAGGCCTTTTCCTCTTGTCCCATCACTGTTTACTTGGGAGAAGAGACTGGCCCTGACCTGGCTACACCCTCCTTTCAGGCAGTTGTAGAGAGCAATAAGGTCCCCCCTGAGCCTCCTTTTCTCCAGGCTGAACACCCCCAGCTCCCTCAGCCGCTCCTCATAGGAAATATGTTCCAGACTCTTTCATAGTTCCATTGCCCTTCTCTGGACACACTCCAGCCAGCACCTCAAAGTCCTTCCTGAATTGATGGACCCAGAACTGGACACAGGATTCAAGGTGTGGCCTCAGCAGTGATGAGCATAGAGGGACAATCAGTGCCCTGATCCTGCTGACTGCACTATTGCTGGTACAGGCCAGGGTTCCATGGGCCTTCTTGGCCACCCGGGCACACTCTGGCTCATGTTCAGCTGCTGCCAACCAGCACGCCCAGGACATTTTCTGCCGGTCAGTTTTCCAGCCACTCTGCCCCCAGCCTATAGCGCTGCCTGGGGTCGTTGTGACTCAGGTGCAGGACCCAGCACTTGGCCTTGCTGAACCTCATCCAGCTGGCCTCAGCCCATCAATGAACAATCTGTTCTTGGTTGCAGTGGGTCTGTGCTCGGTACATCTGTACTTGGGATTCCTCTTTCATTCCTCCTGCTCACCTCCTGCTCCCATGAACATTGCAGGAACTAGACTGTATAGTCCTCAAAATGCTGAACTTTGACACCTTGCATATTTACCTATTTTGCTAAAAAATGCTGCAATCCAGCATGGTAGCATGAGATGCACTGCTGTCAATCCCCCACAAACCATCTGAAGAGAAAGGAAGATGAATAAAAGATTCTTATTAAAAATATTAGTCATAGTCCTGCAGGTGTGGTTGCTTTCTTACTACCCAGAGGGTCTATGCTTTTACACTACTGCGATGGGGCCAGTTTGTCCTCTTCTCTAGGCTTGGGCAGGGAAGTCAAGGTAACCTAGTTGACCTCAAATACAAGTTTATATGGCATTTGGGGTACCCACATACTTGAATTAGTAACACAACATGTATGTTAAACTAATGACTTTGGCTTTTAAGTGGCACACTAAATATGGGGTCATAATTACCTAGGAACACGGGAGAAAATTCAGGCATCCTGGAATCTTTGTGAGATGTGACTCAAGGAATTTAAACTCAAGCTCTGAGCATGGTGACAGGTCTTCCAGTTTGAAGAGGCAAACATTTATCTCCTGCCAAAAGTGCTTGAGGCTTTCTGAGTAGATGGATGTTGTAAGTGTACTGTTAGCACTGCAGATCTTGCTCTTATTGAAATTTCCTAGTTTCAACTTCAGATTCATAAAGCTCCCCAACAAACTAACCCAGAGCACTGAAGTTTTTCTGGACTGCTGGGTTACTTGATAGTAGTTTATATGGTGGTTTTCTAGTCACAGCAGTCAGATAAACCTTTCTAACAAGATGTATATGTTGGGACACCATTTGAGTAAAAACACTCCCTTTGATTTAAAATAAAATATAATTGTCTATCTCTTCTCAGGAAAAACAGGACTGTGGGCAGAAATCTTTAGCATATAGGGCAAAACCCAGCAGGTCAAGCCCGTCTTTGTTATGTATTAGATTATATCAGCGAATGAAACCTTCTGCAGTGAAGATTTTCATACATTATGAAACTGAACCAGACAGAATTTGTGGTTTAGGTGCAAAGTGTCTGAGGCCCATTAAGCACATTGCAACCACTTCAGATAGTCAAAACCTTCTGGGTTTTGTTGATCAATCTGCCTTTGATTTAGATATAAAGGCTAAACGGATGGAGTCATCTCTCCATTTCATAAGAGCCCAGAGGTTAAGAGAATATTTGTGTCAGTATATGATCTGTTCAAACTCAGGGGTCTGAAAAAATTAGCTGAAACATCTTCTGAGAAGACCTATTCCTTGTCTCTTAGATTTCCAGTATTTTGGGCTTTTTATCCCCTTGTTCAAGAAAATAACCTTAACCATGCAAGAATGCAAGACCTTATCTTTTTTCGTAAGGCCTGTGTCTCATATGCTTGCTGTTTTATACTACCACAATTTCTCAAGGAGTAACATTATAGTTTCCAGCAGAGAAAGGCTAACTGTACTTAGCTGAAATATGGCATTTGGAAAAGTAAGCTGTACATCATTTCTCTGAACGAGACGAATGTGTTCAGAATGCCTTCTTAAGCTTCCTTGAAAATTTTATGGACAACTCCGATCAATATGATTTAAAGTACAGTCAGGGGAGACGAGGAGGGTGTGTTGCCCTCCATGTCAACGACCAGCTGGAGAGCATGGAGCTCTGCCTGGGGATGGGTGAAGAGCCAACTCAGAGCTTATGGGCCAGGATTAAAAAGAGGGCAGAGGTCACATTGTAGTAGGGGTCTGCTATAGGCCACCTGACCAGGAAAACTGAGTGGATGAGTTCCTCTATAGACGGATAGGAGCAGCCTCACTTTTACAAGTCCTAGTCTTTGTGGGGGACCTCAACCACCCTGATAACTATTGGAGGGACAACACATCAGTCCATAAGCAGTCCATTCCAGAAGGTTTATGGAATGCATTGATAGTAGCTTCTTTTCCAAGTGATAGAGGAGCCAACAGAGAGATGTGCTATGCTGAAACCTTGTTCTTACCAACAAGAGGGACTGGTAGGGAATGGGATATTCAAGGGCAGCCTTGGGTGCAGTGACCATGAAATGATGGAGTTCAAGATCATTAGGGCAGCAAGGAGAGTGCACAACATCACTACTCCGGACTTTGGGAGAGCAGACTTCTGCCTCTTTAGGGAGCTACTTGAAGATTACCATGCAATCATCCCCTGGAGGGAATTGGGACCTAAGAAAGCTGATTGATATTCAAGGATCATCTCCTCCAAGGTCAGGAGTTATGCATCTCAACAAAGAACAAATCAGATAAAAACACCAGGAGGTCTGTGTGGACGAACAAGGAGCTCCTGGACAAACTAATACACAAAAAGAAAGTCTACAGAGAGTGAGAGGAAGGATATGTAGCCTGGGGGGAATACAGATAAAATTGTCTGAGCAGGCAGAGATCATGTTAGGAAAACTAAAGCCCTGATAGAACTGGATAAAGGAAGAGAAACTGATGTCATCTACCTGTACTTGTACAAAGAAATAGACACTTTGCTGCATGAAATCCTTGTCTCTAAATTGGAGAGACATAGATTAATAGATGGACCACCCAGTGGATAAGGAGTTGGCTGGTTGGTCATACTCAAAGAATTGCAGTCAACGGTTTGACATCCAAGCAGCGATCAGTGACAAGTGGCATTCCACAGGGATCAGTATTAGGGAATGGCTTTAAACTGAAGGAGAGTGGGTTTAGATTAGATATCAGGAGGAAATTCTTCTCTATGAAGGCGGTGAGGCACTGGCAAGCATTGCCTGGGTAAGTGGTGGATGCCCCATGCCTGTTGCCTGGGTAAGTGGTGAGCAACCTGGTCTACTGAAACGTGTCCTTGCTTATGGGAGAGGGATTGGAACTAGATGATCTTTAAGGTCCCTTCCAATCCAAACCATCCTATGATCCTCTGATTCTGTGATAAAGATTCGTATTTGCATGATCCAAAGTGGAAAAACGAGCCATAGGTCATAAGCTCAAGGTCTTAATACATAATACTTCTTTAGTTTGATAAAACAGATTGTGATGTTTTCAGAAGAATCAGGAAAAAGTGACATTGCATGAGTGTAGAATAGATTATTCACCAACAAAAGAATGCAGAAATTTTGGTGATTGCATCTTTCTCGAGCTGATGATTTAATTCCTGCATTTCACAACTATTGCTTAAAGTGTTAGTGAAAGAGTGGCATTTTTAGAACACTAATTCCCACCTGCCTGGGTTTTTTCATTGAACTTTGTTGACAAATGTTTGCAATGAACTTTAGGAGCAATTTTACATGAAACATTACACTGAAACACCTTGGAAAAAACCCCAAAGGACTGAGTTCTTACCTATTTCTCTCTTGCTCTTTTTCACTGTTCCTAGGTTACAATGTAAGATGCAACCTAAGTATATACTCTATTATCATCTTCACAAGCTGTTAAAGCAGGTGGGGCAGTGCTCGTTATCTCCCACCATGACTCATCCCTGATAACTCCCTCTGGGAGCTCTCTCTGTTTAATGGGCTATGAAGGACCCACCGCATGACTCATGGAATTACATCATCCCACTGGGAGATGCTCCGCCCAGGGGGAGGAACCAAGCATTCCCACCTGAATATAATCTGGGGTTTGGAGCAACACAAGCAGCCCTTACCTATTGGTTTCCCAGAAGACAAGACCTGCAAAACCACCACTGGACCTTCAGAGGAAGACCAGACTTTTCTACAGGATCACTGCTTCAACAAAATCACTTCAAAGAGCACTGCAGCCACTCCTTAATCAGACTGCTATCACCACCCTGCCCGGCAGGGTATCAGGTCGTATCCTGACTCTGTCAGGTTAAGCCAGTATTTCTGTATTATTGCCTTGTTATATATACTAGTAAAGAGCTGGTATTCCTATTTCTCATATAATTGCCTGAAAGCCCCTTAATTTCAAAATTATAACAATTCGGAGGGAAGGGGTTAACATTTTCCATTCCAAGGGAGTCTCCTGCCTTCCTTAGCAGACACCTGTCTTTCAAACCAAGACACTCTGCCTTCTCGTTTCTCTTCATGTTTCGATGTGTGGCCGCTGGACGATTTTCAAAGGCTCCTGGGTTCAGACCTTTGGTTAAGACTCCCACTGATGATGGAGGGCTCAAAGGAAGAATACAAGCAGCTTTGTCTTCTCACGGAGAGTGAGATCCTGCAAATGGAAGGGGAACACAATTTTTCTGGAGTTTGTCAATAAACCTCTAGGTGAAACAAAAGAATTATGTTTGCACTTCAGGTCAGATCTGCTGAGAAATGCCTGCAAACACCAGTACATTGGAGAAATGTATTCAAGAACATTTCATCCTTGTGAAAATATTACCCTGTTACAACAGCCAAGGTCACTGAGACCCAGAGTGATCTTCTGGTCACAAAAGTTAAAGATGCCTGGCGGCTACTATAATTAAATTACGAGCGCTAGGAGAATAGGGAAAGCAGTTTTCCCACAAATATTTATTTGAATTTAAAAGTGACTTTAGACATGACTTTGCTCAGAAATCCTCTGTGTTCTGGTTGTTTTGGGTTTTTTTTCCTCCTTGAAAACATTCAGACACTGAAGCTGGACGTGAGTACCTAGGCCACAGCCTTCAGCTTCAGCCTAGCTGAAGAACAAAAGCAACAGTCTCAGGTCTGTGTCAAAAACAGTGGGTCTTTTGGATGTTTGCAACTATCCGTTTGCATCTCGTGAACAAAATCCAGGCCATCACCCGGGTGAATTAACAGATAGATAGAACAAGAAATGTGTTTTAAATTCCCACCAGGGCATGTCTGTAAGCAAATCACCAATATAAAAGGATATTAATGTTAGGATAAACTGCCTTGATAATCAATAGCTACTTATTTTCATCTTAATTGTTGTCTTAGGGGAAAATCTTTAAAATTCATATTGCCTGTCCATTTGGAAATACACTTTTGTTAGCTCTAATTCCTGCTTTTTGGATTTTGGTTAATTTTCTTTTTTTCCCTCCTGAAATGCTGAACAAGCAAGCTCACAGGCAAGTACATGCAATATCCAAGAACCTACTATCTCAAGGCCTCAGCACAAAGTGGAAAAGACATCTTACACTACTTTTTATTTGTGGTTCCGATTACATGAAAATGTACAACATCGAGTACCAGGGAAATCATGAGCTGACCACAAAACACTGTGCACACTCATGTGAAACTGAAGTACAAGGGGTAGCAATATGATAGGTTTTGTATGGCATATAGGACAATGCTGTGCTTCCACACTAGGTGTTTCACAATTTTCTATTGTTGTTCACAATGCAGCTATATAAAAGTAAAATAACCCCAAACCCAAATAAACCGACAATAAATGGCAAAACCCCTCCAGCCGTGTCTCATGTGGTATTTTAACACATACTATGTAGAGAACATTCAGCAACTTAAAGTAAATTTAACCTGCAGCTAGCTGAGGGATTAAACATGACTATTCTCAACTTGAATGACCCTTTCCCCTAAGTCAAGCTGCCCATTTAGCGCCCTTAATAAATACAGGGATAATTTAAACCATGTGGCCGCAAATTGAAAACATGGGCTTTTGAACTATGTATTTTCTTTCTCATGTTGGAACTCCTCCCTGGAGATAGACTCAAGCCCCATGATCTTGTAAAAGACAAATCTGTGTATCTTTTTTATTAAGTGTTTCATGATATATATTTTTTCAGCTCTGTTGCAGTGGATGCATCTGAAAGATGTATTCCGTTGACAGTACACAATACCTCAAAGGCTCTTGATTCATTTATCAACTCAAACTAATAAAAGGAGGATAATATTTCTATGAAAAGGAATGGGTTTTAAAAGCAGCTTGACAGCCTGGTAGAATACATCAATTAAGTGTAGAGAGAAATTGAAGGAAAAATGGGGATCTTACTTTCTTTGCTAGCATTAGAATTAATAAAAAATATTTAATCTGTCCTTCAACAGGAAAGAAATAGAGTTCATTCCCAGCTTGCATACCTTGTGGTTTGAGCTGAAGAATGTTACACTCTAGTCTATATTCAACTATTGGTTTAAATTATAGCCTTTAGAAAATAATCTGCCATTCACTTTAATTAATATCAACAATCACAGAGTCAGTTGGAAAAAAACCCACACAACACGAAATGCTAATGCAAAATTAAAAATGTTTCTGTCCATTTTTTTGTTCATAAAAAACATCAAAGAGCCTCATCTGTTGGCAGCTTTGGTACTCTGTAACCTTAGGCTTCTTTCATGTTGATCCAAGGAAGGTTCACAAACAGTTTTTTCTAGTCGGTGGCCCATGAGACACATCTGGCCCCATCATTTCATCTGCGGTCAGAAGAGGCACAAAGTGCTCTGCTAGACTGTTTTACCACAAGCTCTTTTTAGTACCTTATTCCCCTGAGACAAACCCTTGGCCTACCACTGTTTGGAGATTTATCCCTGTGGAAAAAGTAGTGGCTGAAGTTCCTCTCCAGCACTGGGCCAGAGAAGCCAACTTTTAGGATTTGATCTCGGATCCTGTTGGGTGCCTTTTCTGGGCCTTTTCCTGTTTAAATTGGTGATGTCAAGGCAAGGGATCTTCTCCTACTGATGGAATATTCTTGTCCTCATCTGAAAAGTCCAGATGTCACTGAAAACAGGGTGGTAGGAAACAAAAAAAGCAAAGGAAGATGTTTTCTTCTGCAGATCTTATGTGCAAGCACTTGAATGCAGCTGAAAGGTTCAACATGACATAGCAGAGAACAAATGTGGCCTCTGAGGATTCAGTGGGCAGGTTTGTGAATCTCCAGCTGAGAGTGTGTGTTGTGTTTGACTGCTAGGCTGGTGCCAGGGATCATTTGTATTAGTTAGAAACTTGTCTTCATATTGTCAGCTTGGAATCTGCATGAAGCCCTCGGATCAACAATACATCTCTTCTACCAATGATTTTCTGGAACAAACTGAGTAAAATTAGGGCACAGTATACCAAAGGCTTGAGGTAAACAATTTGGTTTTGGCTCATAAGGTAAAGAAATTGTGAAGACAACATTTTATGAGCTATATTCCACCTGAACAGGAACATTTGTTTATGTTATGTTATTCTACTGCACTACCAGCAGCTCTATAAAACTTCTCTGCAAAGCACAACTCTGCAGCATAGTTTACTGAAATGTAGCCAATTTATGGTAATTGGCCACACAGAGAAGATTCTTCTTGCAACTATTCTTCTATCTCCTAACCGTACACTGAATATATTGTGACTGTACAGTCATGTCAGTACTGTGGCCCCTGTCCCCTATCATTGAAGAGTTGTTCACAGCGTATTTCTTGTATTTCTTTGCATCTTCTTTTTCCCGAGAGTATAGGATGAGAAAGGAGAAGTCTGCATCTTCAGGTCTTAAAAAGAGGTTGTGTGAGATCTGATGCATCCAGTTTCCAGCTCTGCAATGCCCCGAGGCCCTGCAGAGTGGTGCGAGGAACAGTTTGTTCACCCTTGGGAAGATAACAGCTGGAGTGTCCGGTATTGCTTGTCTGGGTTACTGTGTAGTGCCACAAATTCAGTGAGAAATCTGTTATTAGTGTAAACTCATCTTTCTTGATTTGCTTTTTGAGTTTTTAGAAGCCAGTGGGGTAGAGGTTGACTGACTTACCTAAATAATCTGTTTTTTCACAAGGTTCAAAAATGATAACTGACAATTTTGCTTGACTAGCCAGGAACATAGTTAATACATTTCCCCTTTTTTTTCGTCGTGGTTTATTGCTTAAAATTTTATTATTGTACATTCATTGCAGTAATTTTTGTGAACGTTCTTTGCTTTGCGCATTGCCCTCTAGTCCCATTCCCAATGACAGTGGACTGCATTTTTCCTCAAGAAGAAAAGTAAAAGAGGTAAAAGCATGAGGTGGCTCAGTCCTACAACCCCTTGTTTCATACTTTTATGTCTCTAGCAGAAGAGTGGCCCCATGCGGTTTGCTGGCAAGTGGAATCTCTGCTCATGTGTCAGAATTACATCACCTCCATGGCATCGGGAAAACTTTGGAATATGATAGCAAGGGACAGGAAGGTTGTCTTACCTCTGTCTGAAGGGCTGCCAAATGAAAAAATCCCAATGTTGCATACTCTTAAGTTACACATTTAATACAGATCATTCTAGTTCAGCGCTTTGCTGAATGGGGCCCTTTCTGAGCTTCTAAAATTGCAGGTTTTCTGTGGGTGCTTTCTCTTGGGCCTCTCTCTGCATTTGTCTTTCTTTCACTTCAGTGCTGCTCATGTACCTGAGGAATACCCACTCTCAACAAATAAAAAGAGAGATGTTGATGGCTGCAGTTGATTGAGCATCCTCTGCTAGTTACTGAAGTTTAAGTTACTATTTCTAGCAAATCCTCCAACTCTGAAATGGAGGTTTGTATTGATTTAGTTTATTCCTTATGGTATCAAAATGTGGTGACAGCTTTAAAAAGAAAAATAACATAGTGCTTCAGGGAGCAAAACCAGAGTACAGCACTTTTAATGGTTTTAATTACATTACAGCACTGTTGGTCTTTTTTTTTAAGTATTCACTCCTCATATTTTTCTTTTGTTAGTAGCCAGTTGACAAGGGGAAGCTCTTATTCCCTCTTCATATTATTATGTTCAGCTTTTCAAATTCCAGTTGGAAACATTTTGTTTATCGGAGCTATATGAAGAGTTGTTAAGTGGATCTTCATTAGCTTCAGCTTTTGAAAGACCCATTTGGTTAAAGCAAAAGCACATCGCTCCTCTTTTTCTATTCTGCCACACTGATTGTCCCGGTAGAAACTTCTTGCCTGCGTGCAGGGGAGAGAGATGACATCAGGATTCATGCAAGGAAATCCTGTGGAGCGAAACATTTCTGTTTATGAGCAGTGGTAACAACGAAATAGCTGAGCAAGAGGCAGAGCAGCCGTAGATGCATGGTCTGCATTCAGGGCTTACACAAGGCCTTCCAGTGCCAATGCCTGTATGATAACTCTTCCACCCTGACCGCGTTGGGACAGGTGGCACTTGCTGGCCTGGGACCCTGCCATAAATACAGGGCATGGAGAAGTGGTTTAGACAGGACCCTGTCTGGGACGGAGAGTCCACTTACATGAACCAGGTTGTTCCTTGAAAGGAGAACAGTGGTATAAAATCCCATCTTCAAGGGAACCTTCTGAGCCCATATGACTCTTCCAGCCAGCTTCTGCTGGAACCTTCAAAAAGTCTTCTGATTTTGCAGCCTTCAGAAACCCACCATGGGCTTCAGGCCCAAGGAAACCTTCAGTATAGCTGACAGTCCTGCCAATGTATCTATGGTAGGGCATTGATAGGAAGAGGAGCTTATTTTTTTCACCTGGTTTTGGGTGAGATCAGCCTAGAACCAATAAAACCAAAGGATGGGGAGAATTCGTTTGGCCTTTGCCAGGGAACTCTGTCGTTTTACCACCTCTAGCATGAAAAATTATTCTGTGGCTGAAATTCTGCCAAGAAAGTGCCAAGTGCAAGTTATGTATCAGGATTTCTAGGCCAGGTCCTTAAATATGTTACCTATCTATCTCATCTTTATTTTATGCATTTACCATAGTTGAATGCTTTAAAAGTAAAAGAAATTAACAGTCGATTGCAGGAATAGGGAAAAAATTTAAATAAAAAAGGCTTCATCTTCACAGCTGGTAAATCTATCCCTTTTTATACCTCTATTCCCCGAAATTATTTTCTGCTTTGGAGCTCAATAGTCATATGTGATTTTAAAATCTTCTTTAAGAAGTTTAATCCTCACGGTTGTAACAACATACAACATATTCATACAAGGACGGTAAAATCCACGGGGTAGACTGCCGGGAAACTGGAGACGTGCCATCACTGAAAGTTGTCATCATTGATCTGACAAATCTTGAGGGATTTTCTTGTTTCACTCGAACTTGCCCTAGTGCAAGGAAACAGACTGGATGATCTCTTGAGATCCACCCTATCCCTCCACTCTGTGATCTTATCTTGGATTTCCTAGTGGCAGTGTAGCCTTTGTTATTATTTTCTGCCGTGCCAAGTAACGTAGCAACCTTTGTAAAATTGAGCTTCTATTTTAATAAGCAAACACCCTTATGGGAACCCAGAAGACAGCAAGAAGAGGTTTAAAAAACATAACCTACAAAGAAAGGTTGAGAGAATGGGGTTTGTTTTTCTGCAGGAGAAGAGACAAAGGGGGATGTGATACATTTTCCAGAATGCAAAGACTGCAACAAAGAGACCAGTGATTAAAATGGCCCCCTGTAGCTGTCAGGAAAAGGTCAACAGGAATTTAGCTTAATTTGCAGCAAGGAATATTCAGGTTCCATGTTACAAAGCAAATTCCCAACTTTGAGAGTGATGAAACACAGACTGCTTAGGGAGGCTGTGGCTCTCTCCTCTGCTCGCCTCAAGAGCAGGTGAGAATAACATCTGTCAGGGGTCATATACTCCTTACTGCTGCAGCAGTGTGGTGGATCAGATGAAGCTGAGCCTCTTCCAGTCTTTTGTCTGTGAAAAAACCAGGAGCCATGAGTGAAATGTTACAACTGATGACTCAGTGTCACACAGAGTGTGTCCCCCCCTGAAAGCCTGCACCAACAGGTCCTCAAGTCAGAACCCACCACAATGCTTGGTCAGCACCCACCACAATGCCGTCTGGTCTCCTGGCTGGGGGCCACCAGGAGTTCCTGGGATGTAGAATGCTGAGTCTGGCTGGGCATTTCGAGGGAGCATGGTATACGCTTCCTCTGTTCTCTCTCCCGAGGAGTGCATCTGACCACTTTCAGAGATGGGATACTAAGCCAGACAGAGCTTTAGTTCCACTGAGTACAACCCCACTTTTTTCTTACCCTGTTTGTATTCAGAACCCTGAAGAAGAACCACAGAAGAGCAACACAAGAATTTTATCCTGTGGATGTCTGGGACAGGCTGGTTCCTTCCTTCCTACTCCTTCCTGACAGGTTTGTGATTCCCACCTCACCCATCTTCGATGCTAAGGCAAAGAGATACAGCAGCATAGGATGTGAGGAGCCAGGCCCTGCTCAGACTGATGGGAAATTCCTCCTGGCTTCCCCAGGAGAGTGAAAGCCATTGCGTACTGCCTTGGCCAGCTTTCTTTTGTCATTAATATTTACTGGAAATATAGCTTATGTACAGATAGCAGCATTTGAGAATCTAGGAGTTATTTCCTCTAATGATCACTTCAGGGAAATACTTGTAACACTGAAAAGCTGAATCCCCACATCCCCTGTGGTAATAAAAGCACCTTAAAGAGATTTCCTAGTCCGGCACTACCTTATTTACAACAATGAACTCCCTTCAACTATTCAAATCCCAATAAACGATTCACTTTGGAAAATGGATTCCACTAAACACTTGCCAGTAACAATGATCCAGGAATCCAGCTTGAGGCCAACCACCAATACATAGGTTTCAGGAACAGCAGCATCCCGTACAGTGCGGTACGCATGCAAACACGTTGGTGCATATGGAGGAAGGCTGAATCAACACAGCGGGGGCTCGGCTGCCCAGGTGTCTGTAGGTCTCATGGACTTCTTTTCCTCAGTACTACCCAGTTCATCTGCAGCTAAATTGCACCCGAAATGATGCACCAGCTTGTCCTGTTTAAGCCATAGCAGCACCAAGGCAGGACAAATAGCCCTATGAGGAGGTCACCCCAAGGGACAAATGCGCCTAACCCCTGCAAGCAGTTTCTGGCACCCAAATAAAGGGACTGAAGCAGGGATTTGAGCAGGCAGCACCGTCTGAAAGGAACGAGGTCCAGGCAGGGGACCCGTGGGGTGAGAGAGGCATGGAGGGAACGTTAGGCTGCATAATGTCTCTGTTGAGAGCACTGGTGGTAGCACATCCACTACGGAGCCTGTATGGAGCTGATCTCAAAGGAGTCTTTGTTACAAGGGCTTTGCAAAACAGCTGTGTATTTTTAAAGTTTTCATTATTACAACATTTTGCAAAGACTTCTTGCAAAACTTCCCTGTTCTGTAGAAAGAAGCTTGGCAGACCAGAACGCTGAAATGCCAGACCCAGGTTTCAGCAGGTCCTGCAGCAGCTGACGCAGAGTGTGGTGGCTAATGACTCTGAGCCTTACCAGCTCTGAATGAAAACTAGGGCTAATTTTAAGCTAATTCTATGCTGAATGTTCCTATTGGTCTGGCCACAGGGAGCCGTCTGCAGATCATTTTAACTTGTCACTTTCTTTAATGTTTCTGTGTCTCATTTTAGAAGAGAGCACACCCTGCTTTTCAAGTTCAAAATCTATTCTGAATTAATTTGCACACTAGGCAGGGAGAAGACCTCACTATGGCTAATGACTGATGATGCCAGTAGTTATAATCCGAAGGGCATTTCTTTCTTGCATTCCTTTGCGCACTCTGACCTACCTCCTGCAATAACAATTTAGTGGTTCAGTTCAACTTCAAATGGAAAATGAAATCAGAAACCAAACAAGAATACTTTCTGCATTTTATCAAATGTGATTTGTGATAGCTAACCTTCCTCAGTTTCATATCTACACTTCTGTAACCTTTTAAACTCTTTCCCCTCTCTCCTTCCCACACCCTGCCAGCTCTGGTTCATTCCATCTCTAAAATTTTCCAAAATTATAATGTCAAAACACGAATTTTAACCCATACAACAGCTTTCTTATCCTGACAGTCATGGGGGACTCGGTTTTCAGAAGAGGCCGGTTTTGCTGTTGGGTTGAGAACAGACCCTTCACATGCTGTAATAGGAACTAATAGAAAAACAATAGCAACAAAAATAACAAGAAGATTTGGGTCAGTTCTATCCCACGGCTACACCCTTGTGGCCCCTGGATATTTATTCTCTGTTCTGTTCCCAAGTTAAGTGCTGAAAGCCTTAATGTGCCCACATAACTTCAGAGAGAGAGCAGGCCAACCTTGCCAAGATTTGTCCTTCTGATTTAACGTGGATACTCTGCTACTGTTTGCTCAGTAAAGAGTGTCTTCGGATGGACGGGCTCTGCCTCTGCACACTGCACTGGGAAAGCAGATATTCCAGTCTGTTCTGACTCTTCTCAGTCCCTCCTGTGCACAATCGGGCAAAAGACCTGCCATTCCCCTGGAATCAATTCAAGCCACCCAATCAACAAAACTAGTTCACAAAGTATTTGACTGAATTTACCCCCCCTGCTTTTAATAACATGGCAGGACATTATTAAAACCTGGCTCTGGACCCTTCCCGAGACCTTATTCTGATTACCACTGGGATGGCTTTGGGAATTGGCTCAGAACTGCTCTGTGGGCTGGAAAGTTGTCAGCAATCTTTCTCCTTTGACATTGTCCCTTTGGGGAGAGGAGGTGACAGCAAGGTGCGCCATCCTGCTACAGCTGCTACTGTGCTTGTAGCCGAGCAGCTGCACAGGTACCTCCTGCAGCACCTCAGGCCTTTGGCTATGAGCATGGGGGTGGCAGGCTGTGTACTGGTATTTTGCAAAGCCAAAGCCCCTTCCCATTTCAAAGAGGTGCCTTGAAATGTGGAGAAACTCCTCTTTTTCCCACATGTCCAAGCTCCTTGTGGCTGACACCATCCATGCCTTCCCCTTGGTCAGATGCTTTGAGGAACATCTCCCACTCTGTCTCCTTCACCCCACAAATGTCATCTTGTGAGCCTAGCAGCATGTGACCCTTGCCATGTGTTGTTTTCCAAGACTTTTCAGGGTCTTTATCAAACCATCCCTTGTTCTTTGTACCTGGATTTCTTCCAAGCGTTGCTCTACTGCCTTGCAGATTTCGTGACAATATTTCCAGTGGTCTCCCACTGGGATACTAGCCTCTCCCATCTCATTCACACAGGAGTCTTTTTGGCTGGTTGATATTTCAATCGATAGTTTTTATTTTCCAAAGGCTGTGTGTTGTCATTGCAGCTCATTTTTTCCTTTGTTTTCTTATCAGGAGAAAGCAGTCTTTCACCCTAACTATTACCAGGTAAGTCTTTAGTCTCTTCGGGCTTCTCATAGACTACAAGATATTTTTGTGCCCTTAATCTTTAAGGTTCTCTTTCTGAAGTTGCCTCTCCTCTAGATCCCCATGTGCCATTGTGAATGCTCGTACAAGAAGACATTCACCCTCTGCATCTATGACTTCCTTTATGAGACTTGGAGAGGGGTGCCTTTTCCTGCTGTCGTTTTCCTTGTGCCACTTGGAAAGTGTGGTCTTTTCATGCATGTATGGGATTTGATCACACTCCTGAGTACCTGTGGGATTGTGGGACTTTTCATGACACCATGGGCAAGAGTCAAGGCTCATCTGAGCATGTATACAAGGAACAAAACCCACTGCCTGGTGGATTTACTACCTCTCACTTTCTTCTTTCCTTGGTACAAGCAGGTAATTGCTGCAAGCAGTTTTCTCATTGACACTGGTAGCTGCATTCACCTAATTTTTGTCCTGCGACTAGATTGGACCCTCACTCTGAGTCAGGATAAAATCACCAGTTTTTCATCTGTGTTCTCTCGCCCCTAAAGCCTTTCTACTTCTGCACTGTGCTGCATGCACAGCTCACATCAAGCTGCTGTGACCTCAAAGAAGTGGTTTCAAGGCAGAGGAATTGTATCTTTGTCCTGAGACAGTCTAATGACAGCCTAGACCTGAAGCAATGCCGACACAGCGGTCATGAGCAACAATTTTGCCCTGACAGAAGTGCAAGTTTCTCAAGTAAATTTTACCCTGATTTAGGTAAGCAGACAGTGCAAGTGTGGCAGCACGGAACTGCTACCTGAATACTTCAAGTTCCTGGAGGGTTCTGCAGATGATGCTACCACTTCTCCTCCTGCGATTACCTGAGCTATCTACAATGTATGTACCTGTGCTGGAGCCACCTTATCTAGGAAAACCCTGCTTTGGCTCAGCTTCAGCTTGTGAACCCTGAGTTAGGAATTAATTTGCTGCAAGTTTCAGGGCTTGTGTTGCACACTATGATTTCTATGCCCTTAAATCTCCACGGGAGCACTCTGGCATGACAACTTTCTTCTTCCTGTTCCGTCCAGTTCCTCTTAAAATGCTCTTTTGCAATTGTCTTAACTCAGGAAGAAGAGGGCATGTTCTCAGCAGAGAGGCATCTGTCAGGAGCCTTTTTCAGAAGTCCTTCTATGACTCAAACCTGGGAAGTAATATAGCTTTTGAAAACATTAAAAGCATTTGAGCTCCCCCTCCTTGCACAGCCTCACCAGCCGAAATACCTTGACCATCCAAGCTGCAAGATGTGCTAAAGGCAATTCCTTCCTCCACCCCAGCCTAGCCAAACCTTCATCTTAATCCTGCAGCTGCTTGGAGCTGAGAGCATAGAAGTTGTAGGGCTGCCTCTTCTAGCTCTCCATTTATACTGATGGAAGAGAAAGCAGCTCTCTCCAGAGGGGCTAGCCAAGGAGGTGCTGCATCCCCCCAGGAGCCTGGGGAGCCCTCAGGAGGATGAAAGCAGTGCATATCCAAACCACAGCTCTCCCCTCTCCTGCCTTTGTTCTGGCTGTGCTGACTGTGGGCACCGAGGTGGTGGGCAGCTTGCCACTCTCCAGATGGACTTGCTGCCTCTATTTTTCTTCTTTTCTTTTTTCCTTTTTTTTCCTTTTATTTTTTTTCTTTTATTTTTCTTTTCCTTGCCACAGGCTAAATCACGGTCACAGGGAAGTCAGTGGCAAAACTGTCATCTGTTTCTTGGGGACTCAGGTACAGCCTAGTGCAAATGAATTGGGATAAAATGGCAAACGGGTTGTGGCAGAATACTTGTACCACAGCAGATAGATGAAAACTTGAATCATCTCCCGTAATTTTGGCTGCCTTAGCAGCTGAACTAACATTGAATCCTCTGAATGCTGACTGAATTATCTATGCTCTTAAGATTGTGCTGAAGCACCCAAATACATCTTTTCCCCTCAGAGTTTGTATGCAGCCCAATGTGTTAAGGTCAAGATGCACACTCCAGAGAGAAGCAGATGGTCTCCTGAGTGATGTGTTTTCACTCACTGAGCATGAATATGAAAAAGCCGCCTTATTTTCCAAGCATATGAAAGTCAGTAATGTAGAACGGTCTCAGGGAATCTTAATATGTGAATAAACATGTGTCGCAAGAGTTTATTTTGGTCTTTGTCCTCACTATGGATTCCTGAGATTAAATGATACCCGAATACTATATATCATTGTTTTTATTAACTTGGTTCAAACGTCAGAGCCATGCCAAAACACTGTTTCAATTTGTGTAGATTTATAATGATTCTGACCTTCATAATGAACTAAACAAAAGCAATCCTGGAGTCAGTAAATGTTCACTTTGCAGAAGTATCTATGTATTACAAATACCAAATACTCTGCATGAATGCGCTTATGGTGTGGCAGAGCTGTATTGCTGAGTGAATGGGGTGAAGACAGTTGCTGGAAACTCTCCGTATACAAATTATGTTGAATTTTAAAGGCTGATCCTGCTCTCTCTCTGCATCGTGCGCACTTTAGCAAAGAGCCTTAGGTGAAGGCACCAGCTGAGGACCATCCCCACCCTCCACGTCCCATGAGGCGCAACACACTACATCCAAGCCTGTTCCCCCCTCTATACCTCCTTTGCCATCAGGCAGCTTGAAGGTCTGTGCCCTCCACGGCCTTTCTTCCCCCACCCCTCACCCATGCAGAAAGGGGGAAATGGTGGGACAAGTCCCCCTGTCACCTAACATGTTGGAACCCTGACACATCATTGAGTCCTGGGCGTGGGCAGAGTCACCTGGGTGGTTTCTCTGAGTTCAGGCTGCATAGAGAGGCCAGTATCTGCGGCTTCTTCCCAAAATAGCTGCGTTTAAGAGGGCAGGGAGGAATGTCAAAATGTTTTTAATAATCAACACAGCATTTGGAGCATTTATTTCAAGTCTTATTGAGCCAGTGGAAAGAGACCCATGGATTTCAGGGAGATTTGTATGAGACTTTAAAATGGATTGTGTATCTAAGAAGGGTACAAAGCAGAAAATTTAGGGAAAAGGCTCTTAAGCATTTTTTTCCCCTTAATCCTTCACCTGTACCAGCTGTTGGAAAACATCTTGCCAAACATCCTCTCTCATCATGCTCACTAGAGAAATTTCCTGAGTTTGTCCAGCCAACCAAAACATTAATTTCTACTAAGACACACACAACCCCCCACCTTTCTCGCCAGCTCAAGTAACATTAAATGTTTTATTCAAACACAGAAAAACATGGAGATTGAGAGCTGAGACTGCTGCTTCTCTATGAGCTCTGTGTATTTTTAACGTTTCTGGCTAAAGATGTGAGGTAAGGAAGAAGTGGAAGTGAGAACGGTGAATTCCATGTTGAAAGAGTCATATGGAGGTTTTTAACAGCGTTTTAAAGTGCACCTGAAAAATTTACAGTTGCATGCATTTTGCGTGTGGAAAATTGCATGGTTGTGGAACCTCTTTGTGTACAACAAAGAAGTAACTGCAAATGCCTGTATAAAATGTCATCTCTCTGTTCATTCACCCACTTGCCAAATGCAAATAGCCATGCCTGCAAGTTCTGCAAAAGGGCTGCGTAGGAGTCTGTGTTGAAAATACGCCCTTTCATGGTCTTTAGATGTTTCCTCTGTTTGTTCTATCTGCTTATTTCCCACCAACATCTAAGCCATGTAATGAGGGTAAAAGAAACCCTCTGACAGTCTGAGGCACCCCCATAATCAACAGTTCATTGGTTCTTAAGAGCATTAAGGCCCAGAAATGAATGCTGCAAGAAACTTTATCTGGGAGCTGACTGACTGATGGATGGAGCAAACCACAATGGTAGGCATTTAAAAACCCAGCTGGCCGTGCCACACTCGCGCTCTTGAGTGTGAGCAGAATGTATTGTACCTCCCCTGAAAAGTCTTACAGCACACTCACTCCTTTATGAATTTTGATAAACGGGTCCCATGCCATGCCTTTTAAATCCCCCAAGACTCTAACCCACTGATTGTCTGCAATTTTTTTAATGCGGATTATTTTTTTTGAGTGACATAAATGTTTATTGTTGCCAGTATGCACTAACAGTATTGGCTGAAAACTGATGTTAAAACATTGTTTTGCTTTGAAATAGAGGGAGAATTCCTTCAAAAATTACAAATTTCTCTTTGGTTTGTTTCTTTGGAGATTGTTGCTCAATTAGTACCCTATGCGTGCTTTTAATTTCTTTTGACTCAAAATTTATTTGTCTCTAAGAAAAGGGGTTCCCAGGGACTGTTTTCCTGGTATATGTATTGTAGTGGAGGCCACAATGTACAGAGTTAGAAGAGAGATATTAGTCATCTTTTCATTCTGGTTCTGACACACTTGTCAGTTTGGAGTACATGTGGGGTTTTTTCCCAAGTAAGACTTATTTCCCTCAATTCCTAATGAAATGAGCTTAGCCCAGTGATTATGGCAGGAGCTGGACCCACCAGACCATTAAATATGCCTCCCAGGCTTGCAGTGTCCCTGTGCAGATCCTCAGACCCTCTAGCACTGACCCTAGCTCCCTGTATCCCAAAGATGAGGAGCTGGGTGTCAAAGGATGGGTCTCAGAAGCCAGTATGATGAAGGAGATGGCAGATCACGAGACACTTTAAGCCATGACTGTGTTTTGGGTCCTTCCACTGAAGTGTTCTCCCGCCCTGGGGTAAGTGCTGAGAGGCAATTTTGTGATCTAGAAACTGTGGTTTGAGTGTACCCTGAGGAAGTGGGCTGGGATGTAGCCATTTGATCCCAGTTACAGGATTGTAGGACGATCTCTCCACTGTCAGCCAGGCTCAGCTACATCTCAGATACGCCAGGAAGCACTTCAAAAGCCAACCCTGGTGGACATGCCCTGTTTCAGTTGTTCCTGTATGATCTCCCTTTAGCATTAGGAAAGTGCCTCCTGACGTCTAACTTCAGTCTGCCTCCCTTTAGTCTACGTCCGTCTCTTGTCACCCTGTGTGTCATGGCAGAAAGTCCTCTCTACTCAAGCAACTCTATAATTTAAATTTTCTCCTGCACTGTGTTTCTAGACCTTTAATTAGCGCTTTTGCTTTTCTTTCAACTTAGTACAACTGAATCACATCGTTCTCGGAGAGCAGTTTGCCAGACTGCACACAGATACAGTCACTTTGCAAGGATGAAAATTGGTTTTGTGTCTCACAGGGTGTAATTCTGCTCGTACATTGCTAGTCTGGGGCTACCCTCTTCTGCAACAACACAAAATAGCTCTTCAGCCTGTGATCTTCTACAACCTCTAGAAGGTTTTCTGCAGAGCTGCTGGCCAGGCAGCTGTTCCATCCTGCAGTATACAGTCGGTTATTGCCGATGTGAGAAAGAATCTGCAAGCTTGTTTCCAGAGTAGCATGTTTTCCTGTTAGACCTTAAAAATATTGGTTTTCCAAGATCATTTTGAATTCTAATCCTGTCTTCCAAACTCCTGACAGTCCTTCCCTGCTGGCTGCCATCTGTACATCCTCTCTGTTCCATCGTCTGGGGCATGAATAAAAATATTGAATATGACTAAACCTGGGAGAGGCTGTGCCGCACCTATTCCATATGTCCTTCCACTTTGACTGGCAATACAATATTCTTTCAGTACAGACTTCCCGCCCCACTTTGTCTTCCTCTGGACTACACCTCGCCAAAGCTGACTTCAATGGCTGTTTTCCTCACCGGGGACAAAAGCTAAAGTGAAAGGCTGTTGTTCAATTCCTTTCCTTTCTCCATGCTCGTATTTGCTATTATTAAATAATTATTTGCTGCAATAATGACTTCTGAGATAAATAATCTCTCAGGCACATAATTTGTTTGGAGGTAGACATGACATTTGTCCTTTCCTGTTCTCTTGCCATAGCCAAGACAATCCCTTTCTGCAAGTGGAGCATAATAGTGTGTCACAGTAACACTAATGCAAATACAGTAATACAGACTTCTAGATGTACTCAAGATCTTTTAATAAATTTTTTTGTGAGTAGTTTTTTTTTTTTAATCTGTTCTCTTGAGATTTGTGTTTCTGCCATCCCCTATTATTTTCTACAGTTCCTCCTCCTCTCTGCTGTGCCATGGTTGTTCTGCTGCCCTCTGCTTCCAGGGACTGTCTGCGCAGACAGCACTTTCCCTTCAGTGAAACCTTGTCTTCTGTGCTGGAGGTTTGCAGTTGTGCAATTTTACCTTTTTATAATCTCCTACAATCCTTCCTCGGATTGATCCACTGTGGTCTCAACCTTGGGGAAAATGAGAGCATTTTGAGCTACAATACAGGAGGGGCTTGGAGGGGAGAGCCAGGGAGCAGGCAGTGACAACAGCAGCAGAGAGGGGCTGAGGGCTGGGCTTGGTAACTCCTCGGCTGCAGAGAGAATCTTGAATTTTGGGCTTGTTAAATTGCCCTGTCATTATAAAGTCAGTGCAGCAGCTCAGATCAAAAACCTACCCAGGCAGATTAGGAATGTGTCAGATGCTGAACTCCTCAAAAGTGCTAATACCTTGCTGCCCTTTTATGTGGTTTAAGTTGTGCATTTGTTTTGGAGCCAACAGACAGTGCCAGAAAAGAAGACGAAGCAACCTTTGCCAGTCCTCCCTTTGTAAACCTACATTGCACAGTGGGAAGCAGGAGAATTTACTTTAACTAAAGCCAAGTCAGTGGTTTAATCTTTGTAAACATGTCTTAAGTGCTCTGCCTCTTATCTTTATGCCGTGGCTTTTGTACCAAAAAAAAAAGAAGGTAGAAAGCTGTTCAGCCAGAAATATCACAGTTCTGACATGAAAACTGGTCATCAATCACTTTCCTGTGGAGCTCTGTGTGTGCATGTGTGTGTGTGTGTGAGTGAGCCTGTGTGTTTGTGCTCCTGCCTTGTTGAGTCAGCAACTGGTGGCCTACAGTGCAAACACAGGCTGCTCCTGCAAGTGCCAGCAGAAAGAAAGAAAGAAAGAAAGAAAAGAAAGAAAAGAAAGAAAAGAAAGAAAGAAAGAAAGAAAGAAAGAAAGAAAGAAAGAAAGAAAGAAAGAAAGAAAGAAAGAAAGAAAGAAAGAGAAAATAGTTAAAAGGGAAAAATCCTCTTACAACAAAATCTGTATTCTCCTGGATTGTCTGGAAAAGACTTCCAAGGAGAAAAAGGTCTTGTAGACATAAAGCATGCTGCAAGCTAAATTCAAAGTTAGAAAACTATCTGGTACTCCGTTTAAGCGTCTGTGTGTTTGTTTGCAGACATCAGATTGATGTTTTAAAATGCTGTTCTTTTAAAAAATGAAATCATCCTGCGAGACCTGTTTGCTACTTTTTTCAGGCTTTGTGGAATAGGTGAGCCCTGCGGATGCTGGTAGTGTACTAAAAGTAGGTGTGAGAAATGGCAGTTTGAAAGCTCAGCTTTTCATCTAAGTCTTTTGGAATAATATTTCCTCCCTATCACGTGCAGATTTACGTTAGGATAATCTTTTAGATCACGTATCCCTCCACACCACAGCACTAAGAACGCACCACAGAATATTGAGAAATTTGAGGCACAAAGTCACACCAATTTTTGCAGCACTGAGTAACTGGACTTCTAAAATGGAACTGAGAGAAAGCCATGCAATGTTGGTGGGCCAGAGAAAGCTAACAGTGAATCCCTTTGACACAAAGTGAGCTTCAGGACTTGCTCTTTCTGCATTTATATGAAACAATTATATTTGCCTCATCTCTCTGTGCTGTGCAGATAAAGACACCCAGGAGACATTTTTTTAGGTGTTGGGTTTACAAACTTTTTTCTCAAGTGCATCTTCCTTTTAAATCCTTTTTGTTATATTGATAACAATAAAGGGCAAACTGGGTGCACTGCGCATTAAACCTCCATGTTACCCAGAAGCTTTGTGATGTGTCTGCAGCCAGCCTGTTTTGGTTTTGGCATCAGAGGAGATCCCTTTATGCAAACAAGGAGCCTGTGCATCTTCTGAATCCCTGCTGACGGAAGGTACTGCGTGATGGTGATATGTCATGAGCTGCGGAAGGTGCTACTTCTGTTAGAGTCTGTAAAATATTACAGGACTGGTTTTCAGCGAGATCAGCAGGATGACTCCTCAGAATATAGCCAGCTGTGCAAAGAAGCTGGGCTGTTTTCTTGACCTGTTTTGTTGCCAGGGTTTTCGTCTTTTGTGTAGCTTGACTTTCTGAAATAGCCCAAATTTTCTGTACTAAATAAAAGAGAGGCTATCGTTGCAAATGTTACAGACAACCGTTTCAGTGCTATATTCAAATGGGAAATCTCCTACATTAGATCTTGTCTTTACTACAGCAGAGAGACTAAATAAAAAATGAACAATTAGCAATGCCTTGGGTATAACTGATGACAGGAGGATTATATTTATTGTTATCTCCAAACAGAATGAAGTCCAAGACAATAAAGAATATTAATTGTGCATTAAAGAAAAAAAAATCATTTTAGCTAAAAACAATGATGGGAGAAATTCAACTGGGAGAAAGACGTTATTAACAGAAAAATTGGAACGATGATTGAGAATCATTGGATAATACTTAAGGAGATGCCCAAAAAAGCCCCACCCAGCAAAGGAATCTGCATTCATTAAATGGCCTGCTGCAGAAGGGAGGTAAAACTTCTTATGCATATGTGTACTTGGACCCCAAGAGAAAATGCAAAAAGCTCCTAATGTCAATACACATAAATTAGAAGGTAGGTTTGGAGAAAATTGATAAAAGGGGTAACAGGTCACAAGGAGAACCATGACAAGCAGAGCTGAGGAAAGTTGCTTGTTGAGGAGAATTTTCTTGTATTTTTGAGATTTTATTTTAGTATTTCCAGAACAAAAAGAACACTTAAAATTACATGCCTCCACTACTAGACGAAAATACTAAAACTGCCAATAGGAAAAGATGTGAAAATGAAGTTTATTCTATTTTTGTTCTACGTCCAGGAAAAAACCCCAAACCCTAATCATTTATTCCTGTCAACCAACAGTGATCACATAGTTTTTGTTCTAGTTTTAAGTAAAGAGGA
Organism: Mohoua ochrocephala; assembly: GCA_013398855.1. Lineage (NCBI taxonomy): Eukaryota > Metazoa > Chordata > Aves > Passeriformes > Acanthizidae > Mohoua > Mohoua ochrocephala. The sequence continues at coordinate 340,027 of VZTA01002875.1, forward strand.
GGTTAAACAGCAGATAACAAAGTCAGGCAAGGATCCGAGTAACCTGTATCCAGCAGTCCAAAAAAAAAGAGCAAGCAAAAGAAAATAAATCTTAGCACACTGGGCAAGTTCCAGATGCCTGGGAGAAAGCCAGCACGATAAATGGCATGACCCAGATAATTTGTAGACCTGTCAGCCTGATGGGGATCCTGGAAAGTGGAGTTGGTACTGCATAACATTTTTATCAGGCAGCAAGGGTGATGCAGAATCAACGGGGAATGTGCCAGATGCCCCCAAAATAGGTCAACTTCTGGTCTCAAAATATTCTTCTGCAGGGGTATGTTCATCATCTCAAGATGTTTCTGTTATGTGCGTGTTTCTGTGAATTGTGGGAGAGAGAATCGTGGGAGAAAGGAAGCAGGTGGGAGTTAGGGATCTTACACTGGTGTTGATGTGCTTGAGACTCTTCACAAACAAAGCACAAAAATATGCTGGACTGAAAAACATACCTGGGAGAGGTCTAAAGGGACCAGCAAACCAGGAGGTGGTCTGATTACAACCTAGAGCCACCGATACGTTAACAGACAACTGGAGAGACTGTTTCAGTCTGGCAGACAAAGATACAAAACAAGATCCAGTGGCTGGGATTGGAAATACATTTTTAATTAAAAGTAATTTACTGTAAGAAAGTACTTCATCATCAGAACAACTCACAATGGATAAAAAAATGTTTATACTGGAAGTTTTTCCAGAAAAATCTGTTTTATTCCAACCATTGTCTTTGGATCTGAAGCGTGAACTGATCTCAGTAAGTCCTGTGGTCCATGGAAAAAGAACATTGGCTTGAGGGTCCTTGGTGAGTCCTGTCCTTAAAATCTATGACCTGCAGAGAAATAAAAGCAGTGCTGCATGCTGAGTGATTCACTCTGCGTCAGGTGTCTGACAGAGGAGGCCCCACTCCTCGTGAAATAAATGATTTCTGAATCAAGGACACGTTTCATTCAGAAGAGTGTAGTCATTTCGGGTGAGTGTGACAGCTTGGCCGTTCGAGCAAACCACAGTGCAGTAATCTAATGATAAAATCAGCAAACAGCACAGTGGGAGAAGGGCGGTAATTCACAGTCTTCAATTTCTTCTTTAGCACGTCACATTCAAATATTTCCTTGGACTGGAAGAGATACTCTTTATTGCAGAGATTAGATTTGTCCTTTTGGGAAAATAGGGTGGAGAAGGAAATCTTACGGTGCTTTTGCTTTGTTCCTTTTCAAGCCATTGTATCTGGCCATGAAAATACCACTGAGCAAGTTGGCAGTATCGCTAATTCCCAACAGCACTATTATACCCATATTTTCAAACCTAAACCAAAAAAAAATAAAAAAAATCAAAGCTTTAAAAAGCAAGAAGCACTTTGTAAGGTAAAAGCCAGTTCAGAGAAAGGCCATCAGAGCTGCTGCCTCCAATGTGTCTTTGCTAAAGCAGCTCAAACTTGAAATTAAGCAGCAGTGGGGAACATCTGCAAACCATCAAAGATGGTGCAAAGGTTGGTGAAAATCTTTGTGGCCTCTGTGATTCATAGATACCAGCCAAATACAAACAAAAGCTTTTTTCTTTTGTGACAGACGTAGTATTGTGGCTTGAATCACACAGAGCCCCATTGTTGGGTTATTTTATCTTATTTCTTTTGCAGATTCAAGTGGGGAAACAAGCTTAAAGAGCTGTTGGGGCAGAGCCTGTCTTGCATGAAGGCAAGTGAGGTGGCTCTCTCATCTCAGGCTCTTCTCTCACAGGCTTCTGTCAGTGGCCCTTCCTTCCCTCTCATTATCTGTCATGCAGAGACGTGACTGCAGATGAGGCCAGACCTCAATGGGCTGCAGGTGTTTAGGACCGTGGGCAACCTCAACGCAGATTTTAAGAACTTCTGAAGGTTCTTGGTGAGTCCTGTCCTTAAAATCTATGACCTGCAGAGAAATAAAAGCAATGCCGCATGCTGAGTGATCCTCTCTCTGACAGGTGTCTAACAGAGGAGGCCAGGAGGCTTGGGTAAATTTTTGGGTGTTTAAAGTACGCTCAAGTACAAGCTTATGCCAGCAAGACTAATGGAGAGCTGATCTGGGATCTTAAACCTAGCTCTACAGCCAAGACACACCTGCTGTTTTTAGGAAAACCCGATCAGCCCAAATGCCCTTTTTTTGCTAGTACTTTATTCCATATACTCTCAGCAAAACTGATGAATGGACATTAAACGAAATCAGGCCTTGCCTCGGTAAAGTAATCTATTGTAGGGGCTGCCAAACCCAGCAGCCTGATTGAGACGGGGCTGCCACATCTCTGTGTCCCCAGGTCTGTCCCACAGAGGGGCTGAGCACACAGCCACCACAGGAGCTCATCCACACTCACACAAGATGCACATACACACATTGCTGGCCATACAGATCAGCACAGGCAGAAATACACATACACAGGTGGCTCAAATGACCTAATCCTGTCCAGCTCTCTGGCAGTTCTAGGCAGTTCTAGGAGGGGGAAATGTATCCATACATACAATGTGGGTCCCTCCATCCATGGGGTTGGATTGTCAGCCTGCCTAGCAGCTGCCCCTGGACCCCAGTCTCTGGAAGCATTGGCACCTGGGCTTACAAAGCCCTCTGGCTGTGGCCCCACTCCAGGTCCCCTAGGTACAACCCCCTTGCACATGTTCAGATGCACATGCACGCACACGAACCAGTCTCTCAGTCATTCCCCGTATCCCTTGGTCCCTCCAGGTGATGACTCACAGACCCTTGGGTCTTTCCAGAAAATGGCCCAAAACCACAACAGGCACCTCCAAAGCCTCTTATCCTACTTGCCAGCGAGTCTGGCTTGGTTTTTAATTGTGAAAACCACTGACATATGCACCAACACGATACACACGCTCTTCAGGCTCTCCTGTCACGTGTCCCTCCGACCCTGCTCCTGCTCAGCTTCTGCACTCTGACCTCACACACCCACAGATGCTGAACAGAATCCCTCTCTCAGGAGAAGAGCTGGAATGTCATTGAATCAGGAGATGGGACAGACTGTGCTGCTGAGGTGCAGGGCATGGTCAGACAAGTGTACTGACCAGCTGCCTGTTTGCACGACTGGCCCCTTTTATAGCTTTACTATCACTGTCTGGTCACATGCTTGCTCCTCCTCAGCCACCATCAGTATCTGTCTTCCACCACCTTCGATTTTTCCCCTAAATGTCCAGTACTAAGTCTCATGCAATCCCAAAATGCCTTTCCCCAGCATCACATTCCCCCACAGACAATAACCCTCCTCAGCCTGCCGGGTGCTCCAGAGACCAACTACTGTTGTCTCATCTCCGTGGGCTTTACTCCATGTCCGTTGGGGTGATGCCCTCCTGCAACAGCCCTAGGAAGAGCTGGGTCAGGATGCTGTTTTTTTCTGATCAGGTTATTTCATTTCCCTGTCTGTCATTGATATTTTGTGCCCTGTCATGGTTGTGGAGAGAGGCCTTTAAACACAGAACCAAGCGGTGTGAATCCAGGTATCACACCTGGCTGCCTCAGCGGCTGATGGTGCAGCTTCTGCGCCCAGCCAAAGCGAAGGGCTGGAAAGAAAGAGAGCTGAACTTCTGAAGCATCACTGGTAAACCTAAGTCAGAAAAAGTCACTATGGTACGTAGATCACCATTAGTCATCACTGTGCAGGTACTTTCTCACAAAGAATAATGTGCAATTTGCTGCAATTTTGTGACTCTGAAAATTTTACGTTATGTCAAGATTCCTGATGCATGGGAAGGCCTTTAGCTGTTATACTCAGGTGATTATCAGGACAAGCAGTGGCACTTCCCCTTCTCATACGGGAAGTGCACTCCTGTATCTGCCTCCAGTATGCAATTCCTGTTAATGTCAGGAGGGCTCATTATCTGCTTCCCCTGAAGTTTCTTTGTTTCATAAAAGAAAAGGAGGGAGTTTAGAAAGAAAGGGAGAATGTTAATTTTCTTCTCATTAGGCCTGGTTGGATACTACCAGCATGTTTTCTAAGTGTCCCAACTTATCTAAAATGCATAATTTGTTTCACCCAAATGCACACTTTGCAGACACTTCAGTGACAGAGTTTGCCAGCAGGGTATCTCACAGAGACAAGAGAAGTTAGATTTAGACCAGATACAAGGAAGATTTGTGGTTTTTTTACAATGAGGGTGGTGAAATGTTGGAATGGGTTGCTGAGAGAGGCAGCGGATGTAGACATTCAAAGCCAGGCTTGATGGGGCTCTGAGCAACATCATCTAGTTGAAGATATCCCTGCTCATTGCAGGTGGGTTGGGTTAGATGACCTTTAAAGGTCCCTTCGAATCCAAAAATTTCTATGGTTCTATCTATGATCAAGACCGAGCCATTTTGAAAATCAAAATTCCATCAAAAATTAAGTCATATCTGGCAGAGGCAGCAATAAAATCTCTGGCCATGCTAAGTCAAAGGGGGCGTAAAGGCCTTTTGTTGAAAGCTTGAGTGCCATGTTTGGCTTGAGAAGTTGATTCAGCATTCATCTCCCTGAAGCACGTGTTGTGCATGAAGCCGTGTAAGGACTCCACCAACTCGCCACTGTCCCCCGTAGTCGCTTGTTACCACAACTGATGATAAAGAGTGATGCCATGACAGCATTATCTGCACCAATGGGCTTCTCCCTCAGTACTGGACCCTCTTATCTTGGGGCAGGCTGGGCTCCAGCACTCCTGTGAGTCCAGCTGAGACTGAACTGAGCACCCCCTTTTTGATTCTTAATAAACTAGCAGAAATACTGCCGGCTTCAACACTAGAACCTCCTGGCTTTAACTCAGCCTGGCCATTGCAAGCATCCCAAAAACATGCATGTGTCCTTCACCAAGATGGTCCCTTTGATATAGCCCCATAAACCTCCACCATAAACATCCATCACTGAAGGAGGTCATATGGAACTCTTCTGATCTTACCTGTTTGGCATCCTCAACAGCTGCTTTCTCAAGAAGAACAGGGAGGCTAAAACAGAGCAAGAAAGTTTTCATGAGGTTGATTAATCAGAGACATCTCCCTCCTCCACTTCTTCACATCAGTCTTAGACATAGTATTTAGCATTTTCCTTGGCATTCAAATTCTCAGTGGCTAACAATTCCCAAAAAGAAAAGGGAATGGACATTCTTAGCTGAAGTAGAATTGTCCAACAAGTCAACCAAGTGATATCTACAAGTCCAGATCAAAAGACAAACAACTATTGTTTTGTTTAAACTCCTCATTTTTCAGGGATTAAATTCAGTGTTTGGAATTGGCTTTGTTTTCCTCATTTCTTAGCCCTCCTCTCCCCAATTCTTTCCAACTTCGGTCACAGAAGGAGTTGTTGAGATGGTCTTAGACACCAGCAATCACCCAGAAGAAATCCCAGTTTACTCTTTCTGGATGTTAGTAGCAGTTATTAATATCTACCTTTCCTGTAGTGGTTTTGGAGGGCTGTCAGATGGGTTTGGAGTACTGTGTCTACAGATCTTCCAAGGGCGGAGTACTTGTGCTAGTTTGCCAATGCTCTTGGCCTCTTTTGTGGCATCTTTAGTGCTCCTAATCTGGAGATGAAATGGAACCCAAGAGTGTATTTTTTACCAGATAGTTCCACAGTACATTAGGAGCTGGACTTTCCCTTTGCTACAGGACATTTAAGAACTACATTCTCATCATCTTTTCCACTTATTTCCCCTTCTGATGTAGCCAATATGTTGGAATCCTTTGTAAAAACATGTCATTTATACTTATGTAAGTATTTGCTATTGTAGACAACTTGCTTAGAGTTTACTGGCACCAACAAGAGCAAAGCATACAATGGTAAATGGAAACTCATTCCTTGAGTCAGCTTAGAGCTGAGGGGCTTTGTGTGTGCTGTTTCCTAACTGTGAAAATTGCATGGAAAGTTCTGCAGGTATCAGCATTTTGCAATAATCATTTCCATATAGCCAAATACAGAAACTCATGATTTTGGTTTCTACACTAGATTTTGCAGGCTTTTAGAGCAAACTGAGAGACCTCTGAACAATATCCTCCTACATTTACGTCTCAAAGTGTAAAGCTCTTGAGGGTGGTGACTCATAAAGCATTTCTTCCTTCCTCAGAGATCCAAGCTTGCAAATGGAAACAAGGTCTGCAATTCCAGCGAGGAAGCCGGCATGAGGGGTGGGAGGAGGTGTCAGGGCCCACACCACATTACATGATGATGGATTGATGGGACCACATCAATGGGCCCTGAGAGCTGTGTGGCTCTCTGGGTAAGAGGAGGTGGCAGGAACAGAGGAATGTCATTAGTTAACCCACCCATGGGGCAAGAAAGGCCTCAAAGTCTCTAAGTAACAGCCTGGAGGTGCCTGGAGGCTCACAGCTGAAGCCAGCAGGTGAACTTGGCTTCCTGATAGGAAAGCTCCAGCCGGTGGAAAGTCACCAAAGCCCTCACCTGCTCCCCCACTTAAATCAAAGTCACAAGGTGTCATGCCGCAACGCAAACAGAAATAAAGTCTGGCTCAACCTGCAAGTTATATATTTAAAAAACGAGGCTGGCCTTGCTAATACCATGTAGTTCCCTTTGCAGCTTTTGATTTTTTTTAAGTCTGGAAGAAATTACCCAAGTCTAGTTGTGTTATAAGCTGAAGCCAGAGCACCTGCCTCTGCCTCTTTTGTCACTAGCCCCGTGGTAACTCCAGTGGTAAAAATCAGTCAAAGGAGTAAGAAGGAGCAGTTAGCATTTCCTCCACAAATGCTAAAAGCAGCACCAAATGATGTGTATGAATCATCCCATCTACTCTTATACAAGCTAGGATAAAAATGTAGGAGTCACACAAGCTGCGATAAACTGTCATGCTCTGGGACATAATGCATGTCTTAAAGTGAAGCAGGAACTGTTCCACGGGCAAGTCGTTGCATAGTGGCGCACCGTGTTTGCGCCTTTCTTCAAAGCACCCGTACCAACAGCAGTCAGGCAGAATACAAGATTGCAGAAGGCATTTGACTGATCTGAATGGCAATTTCTATCTCACTACAGGTTATGTTCTCCTCCCCTCTCAGGTATTTTTCTTTTTCACAATGCTGTCAGGGAGTATTTATGTCCTTGCTATGAGAATGCATCAAAAACGTCGCTCAAAGGGAAGATGTTTCTATCCGCTGTTAGGTTTGCCAGGTAATTAAATAGTTCTTTTAATGCTCACTTAATCGGAGTGATTTCTCTGGTGCTGTATGTGAAGAAATGATGATGTCTTACTTCCAGAGATTATGTGGTTGTTTTTGTGTTTGACGTACTCATAGTTTAGGAAGTTACTGCTCCTTTCGTTTTGCCTCCTGCAACAATATTCAGAATACTGTATTTTTAAACGTGGCATTAACCACATTGCAGTGGTACAAATGTCAACTAATCCACACCAGATCTCAAAGAGAAAGCACGTGACAATAAACTGAACAATGCCTAGGAACATATCTGGGCACTGAGACTCAGTCGTGTATATTGTTAAGGTGTCACTGCTCTTCCTGGCAGATTTCCAGTGCAGCCCAAACACCAATATCCCAAACACTCCTCATTTTGGGAGTTAGCATGGAATACTGACCATTCCCTTCAAACAGTTTGGGTGTGGTCACCCTACTCTGAAGATCTGCACAGTGTAAGTGAAGCGAAGCTCGTCCTTTGCCCACTGTCCTCATTTCTATATGACAACAGTGGACACAATTTACCAGTGTTGATAGCAGAATTTCTCCTATCTCACGCTCTTCTTTTCATTCCCTGTATTCCTGCATTTCCTATTCTCATCAGTCCTCTACTCTGCTCTACCATAATAACATAGTACACTGTCAACGAGTCCAGCAAGGAGAGCCATTGTTATGTGCTCCCAGAGGCAAGGTATTTAGGGCTGCAGTGCTGGCAGAAGGTCCTGGGTGTTGCATTTTCTCGTGTTTAGGGTCCCCTTCACTCCATCAGGCCCTACATCTGCTGAGCAAAGAGTGGGATCTTCAGAGGCCAGCAAGCCGAGGGGTACCTAAGAGTGTTGATGGAGAAAGTCCTAGAGAAGAGCAGGGTGAACCTCCTTCACAGAGACAGAGCTGGGTGTCTACAGATGCTCCCTCCAGTGCAAATGGATGATTCTGTGATGTTCTGGGATCACATCCTTAAACCAGCCCTTTTTTAGGAGCTACTAGGTGCAGAGGACACTTTCCAGGCAGGCTAGTAAATGCTTTCTGGGTTCAGGAGGAGCAGGGGGATTAGGAAACCTATATATGTTTACAACCTTGCAGTGGAAGTAGGTTGCCCTTGTCTGCCTAAATGATTTGTGGACAAAGCCACAAATTAGCCACTGCTGAGATTTACATGGTTTCCTCTGACTAAGCCTCATCCGCCCCACATGCCTCACCGCAGCTCCCCTGAGCAACTGCTCCATAGGGCCCCCAGCACAGAAGGCCAGACCAAGGTCAGGATACCGCCAAATTCGTTAAAATGAGGCCTAAATGAACCCCACACAGCATGGAGGCACTGCAGTGTCCCCACACAGCTGTCCCTCTCTCCCCAGCAGCTCCCGTGTGTCATCTGGTGCTGGATGAGGGGCAGTGCCGTCAGCACAGGCTCGCTCCATCTGTGCACACACCATCTGGGTGCCTTCTTCCCTTTACATGCAGCTGCAGGTTTCCTGCTGCATATGTTCAGCCTCCCACAGCTGGAAGCAGTAAGAGGTAGTTTGATCTACATGTTATATGCAGGAAGGATTGAAGTTTGCAAATTTTTAGCACTCTGCACGCTAGCAGGCCCGCAATAATCTTTATTGGCTGGTTTGCTCACTTTGTGGTTGCCATTTTCGTCCTCCTATGAGAAGATGCTGTGACCACTGCAGGAGGAAAATGCTCTTGTCACTTTATCACCTCACTGTCGTGAACCTCTGTGCACCACTTGCTGCTTTGTGGAAAGAAAAACCATGCTCAGCACTGCTTCTGTCCATCAAGAGAAAGGGCCAAGCTGGCACTTTGCCATGCCTGGTGAGTGTAGGTTGGTACAAAGTGTCTGAGGTTTTTTATAGAGCCTATCACCAGAGTATCAAAGCACTGAAATACTGTTAGTCATGTTCGCCTCCCCACTGATCTTATCACCAAAGGCCAATCCTGCTGGAGACCATTGGTCTTCCACGTGGTATTGCTTAAAGGGTTTGTTTTGCTAGATGGGCTGATCTGTAGCCAGCGCTGGGATAGTCTGTAACTCTGGGGTCAGATTCCAGGCTTTAATTAATACTGACGATAAACACACATAAGGGCTTTTTGCAAGGTGACTTTAGCGCTGCTTCTAGATGTGTTTTCTGAAATTAATTTGTTTCACGTTGTGAAACTTCCAGTGCTTCAAGAGGTCTACGGACTCTGCAAGTCTTGAAATCAGGGTCAAAAAATCCAGTGATAGGTGTAACTCATGTAGGAAACATCACAAAAATGTATTTGTAAGAGGTCTGTAATATTTAGAAATAGCTGACTGTACTATTCTGAGTTGACTGGCAGTTTTCTCAAGGATCTATATAATAGTTACATTAGACCTTTTAAATTTCAATATATTTTCATGCTTTGGCACTCCCCAGACACATTGAAATAAATCTTGTGGGTTTTTGCATGTTGCAACAACTGGGTGCGTGCTACTGTGGTCAGTTTTAATAGGTATTAATACAGCGAGTAGCAAGCAAATTATAACTGTTTCACATTAGACATAATTTTACAGCAGACAATTTTATAAGGAGAATGGAATGAATCAAATTCAGTAATTTGTATTAAAATATCTTTTACATTCCCTGTGTTCCAGTGGAACTGATGACAAGCCTAGAGAAGCATGCTAGGACAAACAGACCAGAAAATTAAATTCTTCTAGTTTTCATACGCCACAGCAGGAATAATTTGCTTCTTTTTTTTTTTTCTCAGCTTTTCTTTTCATTTTTCTTTTTGAAGAGAGGATTACAATGTAATCTTACATTTCTAAATCCTATCACAAATATTTTTTTTTCAGCGTCATAGAACTGTGATCTGTTCCAGTTTTTTTGGGGTAGACTCTAATGTGGTATGCATGATAGATTGCATTTACTAGCATGTGAAGAAAGCCAAAAGGTTAAAGTCAAGGTTGCAATCTCAGGACTCTGAATCTTTGAGGACTGTTTATTCTCTCAATTAAGCATATACATATACTTGCCAGATGTCCAAGATCAGACAGCATTTTTGATATACAACCCACGTTTAAAGAGGTTGTGCTCAAGTTCTAGATGGTCCTGAAAACAGAACACTTAAAGACACAGGGTGTCTTTGGGCGGCAGCTTTGAGCTTGTTGTGCCCCAATGATCAGGAGACGTCTCCAAAGGCTCTGAAGGGCTCCATGGCTGCTGTCAACTGTGGAGCAACCAAAGTCAAAACTTGCTTAGTAAGAACTGGAACTCCTTCAGCTTGGTTTTAGGTGCCCTTAGATTTAGAGTCCTTTCTGAGTCACTCACCCATTTATAATCAGTGCAGAGAGAAATATACCTGTAAGGCTGTCTCTCATCCCAAGCTTAGGTATTCCAGACCAGCAGGAAGGCTGGTGCATACCTGTTCATCCCCTACAAGGAAAACCCAAACAACAGCCTTGGCTAGACAGCTAACACTAGATAGTTTCACTGTACCCTGGAGCACCCCCAGCCAGCTAATTGAGAAGCAAAGACTGACGGAAGTCACCGTGGTTTAGGTTTTGTTTCAAAGCCCTTTCCTTACCTTGGAGCAGACACAGCCACTCCAAGCCTCTGAGCCAGTCATAAATCAGAACAATTACTGCCTTCTCCACCAGATCTTTGCCACTCGTAAAATAAGGACTATCAAAATATTTGTGATGGTTGTTACACAAGGCTGTTGCATGGTCATTAGTCAGTATATCCAAAGGGCTGTGCAATTAACGGATCAAAGATGGGGACCCTGTCTCTTTGGTTTAGGGATTTCCATTGCACTCATCACTGGCTCTGAAATCCTGACCCTATAAACTCTTCTGTATGTCCTTAATTTTTTTTACGTGAGGAGTTTCCTTGATGACATAATGATACTACTCACTGCACAGCTACTTATTCCAACTCACTGCATTTATAAACCAGGACTGTTTCTCAGAAGGTCCAAAGCTCAAAGCCCTGTATACATTTACATGAAAAAAACTCAGGTATTTTGCTTTTGAAGTGCCTTTATTTCTTGGCAGTAGAGATAAAAAATATTTTGCTTTCAAAAAATAGAAGATCTGTAAAAATATAATTTAAAAAGCCTAGTACATTTCTTTGTTCCCACTTTCCTTTTATTAATAATCACTAATGCTCTTTCTCTGGAGAAGGGCTTAATTTTTCTACTGCTAGTATTGGTGATATCTAGAGCTAAGTGGTGAGAAAGCTTAAAAAAAAGATAAGATACATTTTTTTTTTCCATGGCTTCTTGTTTATTTTTTCAGATGGGCTGATATATTGTTCTGCATGCCTATCTTTGCAATACTAAAACCCAGGAAAAAAAGAAGCCTTACTGACCCAAATGTTTTTTTCTCTTTTAGAAAACTTGCTTTTCTCATCAGGGTCACAATGTGATCAGCTTTTAAGTTTTTATGGCAATGACTCTCTTTTTTTAATGATGTCTCAGTTTATATGGTCATGTCATTACATGGAGGCTTGCATTTCAAGAGAAAAAAGTTGCAGGTGAACACAGGACCTGGAAACTATACTCTGGCTTAGACTTTCCATAAAAGCAGCCTTAATCATGCTTCAAAAGAAAATCGCTTGTGTTTTCACCCAGTCTCATTTGAGGCAGTGACCTCCTAATTTTTAAGTTCTTGAGGCAGTCAAAATCAAGTTAAAATCAGGCTTCACTGCTGTTAATTTCTTCATAAGTCCTGTATTGGCCTACATCTGAGGACTGCTTACTGGAATTGATGCTTTCAGCTTGTAATAGAAATTAAAGTTGCTTTCATTTAGTATATCTCCTTAGGGGTCAAAATAGAAACAGCTGCCAGGGAAGGGAAGGGAAGGGAAGGGAAGGGAAGGGAAGGGAAGGGAAGGGAAGGGAATGGCGGGGTGTGCTGCTGCCACATGAGATTTCCACAATCTGACTGCAAACACCTTGGGGTACCCAACATTCTCCTGTGCATCCACACGGGAAGGAGGGGTGAGAATCCCTTACTTCTGCCCCAGCAAGGATTTGGGTGGTATAGAATAACAACCTAGACACAATCACACAGCTCCAGGCTCTGCCCCCTCACATCCTTGGTTGAAACTAAGACAGAGCAAAATAACTTGTTTCTGACAACGAAACAGAAGGCTCAGCTCTTTAACTGCAGGCAAGGACCCCTAGGGATAATGATGGGATGAAAAGAAAGCCACAGGTTTTCAAAAGGATGAAACCTGGATGCAGGAAGGCTGTGCCCAGGTTTCAGCTTTGTCGAAGCGCTCTTCCTGAGCAATACATTTCCTTCTCCACATCACACTTGTTAAACAGCTATAAAAACTTCTGCACATCTGTCTTCCCCATGCAGAATTGTGGACTGTCATCTCTACATAGCATTACTGATATGTCAAGACCCATATAAACAAATGACAGGCAGCACTACTCAGGGACTTTCCTTGCAAGCCAGGTGAGTACAGTATGGCCTTGAGGCTTCTCCTTGTGTTGTTTTGTGAGAGGATCTGCTTTTCTACAGCAGGAAAATTTGCTTGGACCTTTTAACATTCTTCCCTTTCTGACAGTCCCAGCTCAGTTTTTTCTGTTCATGCTCTGACTTCAGATCTTCAGCCAGGCCCTGACTTTCTCCTGAAAAGTACGGAAAAAGTGCTGTGCATCACAAATGTGCTATTTACAATATCGCTTGTTTTACTTGTACATATACCATAATTAAGAGTTAATAACAGCTGACAGTTATATATAGATTTTACATGAGTGAAAAACAGATGCCCTGCAGGCACCAGATCTGAGTGCTAAGAGTGCTCACCTCCATCAATCATACAAAAAGCAGGAACAGCTATAGCAAAGTCAGTACCATTCTGCCAATGCCTTCTAGTGTCACCAGTGAGGGAGTCATCAGCCTTTCAAGGTCATCCCAGTCTAAGACTAGCTGAAAGGCCAAGCAGAAGCATCACAGGAGTCATGTAGAGTTGCCTTACCCACTTCTTGGCAGCATTCAGGAAAGAGGCAATACACCTTTGGCAGGATTCTCCCTGCTTCTGACGCAGTAATCTCTCTGGATCTGCTTATTTTAAGTCCAGGCAGATGCTGAGGAGGAATCTGTGATGAATTCACACTCTTCATCTAGCTGAATATTCTGGGTATGTTCCCTTTGATGTTTATGCAGAGGGTGAGACTCTCATGGCTACATTTTCTGTGTATATAGTGCATCTGTCAAAAGGTGTGAAGATCCTCTATCTAGTCAAGACACTTCTTGTGTTTGCCATTCACCTGGCACAGTACTTAGGAAGATCATCGAGGTTTTCCTTCTACTGCAATAAGTGTTATTGACTAGCAGCAATTGAAATGCTGGTGGAGTACACTGGCTAGGGTAGACGTAGAAGAGCAACACAGACCTGTCTGCATCGATGAGAACTGCATGAAATTACACACCAAGTCATTCCAGTTGTTCTGGAAAACAAAACAAATGTACAATGTGTAACACTATTCACAGTCACAGCCTTATAGCTCTGTGCCATAAAGATGACAGCAGTGAATATCATGCATAAATTAAACAAGTTGGAAAGAATAATCAACCCGTGCTTACATAACAGTTACATGAAAACTTCCTAAAAAAATTGGCCATCATTGCTGCAGCCCTCCCCTGTCTAGAAAGGTAGCCATGCCTCAGCAGCCCCAATCAATGAGGGTTGAAATGACTCTCATTCCTACCGAAGTGGCTGACGAAATAACTGAAGTGCATAACACCCACTGACAGTCTGTAGAAGGCTGGCTGAATCGGATCACAAGGTCTACTGGTACAAAACAAGGTCTTAGGAGCTGGTCTTTCATAGTCCTGGTGTGCACAGAAGAAGAAAATAGTTATAGACAGAGCTGGCTTAACGGGTGAGAACTCCGAGCAGTTGTCCAGGACCCCAAGACAACAGGGCCCTGCTTGGTCCAGTTCAGCAGAGAGGCATCCAGCAAGGCAGCTGGAAAGAGGGAGCAGCCCTTTGCCCAGGCTCTCTACATCTCTGACACCACCTGTAGAGCAAAGCTGCTGTGCCTGCAAACAGCCCCAGCAGCAGAGGTGCCAGAAAAGATGAATCTAATCTTTCCTGACCATCCCAGACACTGCACTGGACATGCTCATCACCAGCTCTCTCGTGTGGATGTTTTTACATCATGAATGTAGACATTCCACCATGGTACACCACCGTGCAGGTATCCTTACACCACCAAAGCCGTCCAAGCCAAGGTTCTGGGTAAAATCCAGAGCTCCCCAGATGGCCAGTGCCATCTTCTTGTGTCCTTCAAGACCCACTTGAATCTTTTCACAAGCGTTTTGGAGAACATGGGATAAGATGGGGCTACCTGGATTGTCAACATCCCTGCAGTTGTGGGCAGCATGCCGCTCAGTTTAGTCAGAAATGCCCAGTATGACTTCCTTCTTATAGCCCCTCAGAACATTCCCCATTCCCCAGCTCATCCCTGTGCAAAGTCCATGAAAAGCAAGGCTGGAAATGACACCTATCTCCTACAACTGATGCTGCCCCAGAAGAACCTGATGCTCCACGTGGTCAGGCAGAGCTCTGGACAGAGAGGATTGTGCAGCCCCCAGTGTACAACACTGCACTGGACAGGGCTGGAGAAGAGGCGGAGAAAAGGGGCTCACACCTGCCACCACAGTACTTCTAACTGTTCCAGAATTAATTAGTATTTGCTCCTTTCTGTCTTGCTGAGGTGGTTTCTCAATACAAGCAACATGCTGTACTTTCATCTCTGCTTTTTAGAAGTGTCCTTAATTACATGTGGTTCCTGAGAAATTGTTATTAACAATTTAATGAAGACCTGATTGGTTGTATGGGGAAATAAAAGATTGCAGCGTCTTTTGATACTTATTTCATGTTTCCTTCTTTCCGATGGAGATTCTGCTGTTGACGATCCTTTCTGAGTTCTGAATTCCTCCCTCTGCATCTCCCACTTGGCATGGACCCGTTTTTTCTTTTTTTTTCCAAAACCCAAGCACCAGTGAAGCCTCACAGAATATACCCAGCAAGACCTGAATGCATTCCTGGTAGTCCAGCTGCACAGAGGAAGACTTTCTCCACATGCAATGATACTTCTTTGCAACCTTCTAAATGGTGTGAGAGTCACAACGAAGTGATGCTACACAGGATATGCTGACAGGCCCACATGTCCAATTTACTCTCTGGCTAAGAGCTCCCCCTTTTCAGGATGTTTGAGAACCCACATCCTCAGCCCGTGAGCACCTTTGGTTCCCTGCATCTCCAGGGTTCTCTCTGGATTGGTGTGGGTTTCTGAAGCTGCTGTGGTAAGTGCTCATATAAAACCTCTGCTGGACTGAGTGCAAGTCAAAGCAGCCCCTGAGCAGGCTTCACTCATTCAGCAGCCTCCTAGGGAATAGCTCTCAATGCTCTTTTTACAGCCCGTCTTTTCCTGCACTCAGTCTGTACAGTCTGCAATTTTCCCTCATTGCCTCCAGCTCCATGTGGACCATGATCTGAGTGACCACTGATCCACACAGATCTCCTGGAAATATCCTTAAATCCTGCGTGCTTAGGGAGAAAGACATCTAAAAGAAGCCACGCGTGCTCGGTGCCAGACTCCTGGGCTTTGAGAGAACACACAGGGAGAAGGAGTCCAACACCAAAAAAGCCCATCCTTGTGCAAGAGCCTGCCCCACTGCATAGTCAGGGATGCAGGACGAGACATCAGGTGGACACTCCCTGCTCCTGGCTCTGCACATCTTCACATGTCCCTGCAGACAGCCATGTGTGTCATCAGTGGCAGAGGATCCTCCAGCCTCTGTTACGCTTTGGAACTACATTTGTTAATTGTTTCTCAAGTTCAGTTTAGGCAAATGCCATTTTAGCATAATTTTATTTACACAGGGGACAGGTTAAACCAGTAATAATAATGACACATATTAGGTGCAGCTGTTCTATTTTGTTCCCCCAAGCAGGCCTGCAGCACTGTTTCCTAATTTAAGTCCTGGTGCTACAAATCTGAGTAAATTTTACACATGGGAATATTTCCTCTAGACTTGGTGGAGGCTGCTCAGATGTGAAAAGCTGGATTTTCCTGCAAGTATTTTCAGGACTGAATCCATCATTTAAGTGGCCCAGTTTAACCGAGTTTTTGCCTATATATATAAAAAAAAAATAATTACCAAACAGGGCCGAGGAGTCCTCTATTACTTTTCTGACCAAGTTTTGATTAATTTCTTAATCGTAGTCGTGCCAGTACAGTATGTTTTGCTTTGGAAATAGTCTTGCAAAAGTCTGATGATCATTGTTTGTATCACATCTTAATGATGGATAAATCTTAAAGACTCTATCCTTTTTAAAGTAAAAGGAATGAAATTTTGTTGTTGGTCAGGTTTTTTGTCTGGTTGGTTGGTTGGTTGGTTGATTGGGTTTTTTTCCCCTAAACCTAGAACCCAGTAGATGATTTCCTAAGATAAGGAAACAAATAAGAGATAGCTTCGCAGTCAATCTCCTTAATGTGTAGCTGAAGATGGTGAATTTATATGCTGAGGAGTAAGTGACAGTTTCACAGATTCTGTGACACTTTTTACATATTTTTTAGTTTGTATCTATAACACAGAAAAAACAAAATAAAACAATAGAAATTTAGAGAAATTGAGATCTAACGTGGGAAACTATAAAAAAAAATCCTTCATATCCTTTTAATTAAATGTATTTCCACTTATAATTATGGTATAACTTACAATATAAAAAATATTTTAAAACAGCCTGGCTTTCTGCACATCTAAATGCATTTTTCCATACAATAGGAATAATGTTTGCTTCAGAGGAAACATGACATTGGACCTTATAAATTGTGGAGTGATCCTCGCACAGCAGGTATAATATAAAACATTCTGCTGTGATTAATCTTTTCTTTAATAAGGCCTGAAGACTAAATAGTTTAAGTGTCTAATAGCTCAGGAAATTTTCAGGATGTTCCATAGACATTTCAGGACATGACCCTCAGTTGGATAACAGAGTTGTAGCTCATTGAGTTTTTTGTCTAGTTGTTGATGATGACTTCTATTATTTTTCCCCATTTGTGATTTTTTTAAATTCCATTTTCCTATTTTCCTGTCACTGCTTTGTGCCTTTTTTCTTAGTTTCTGCCTTCTCTGACTATGATGGAAAAAAGCATTGAGCTATTGTGGGCACTGGCAGATGGGGGCAGGGACAGGCAGATTAATTCTGCACAGGGCATTTGGCAATCTTTTAATTTTGCAGACTTGTCTTTTCCACTTAACAACATTCCCGCTTAGCAACATAAAAACATATTTGCATTTAATAAAGGGGAAACCAGATGAGAAAGTAAAGCAGATCTTGCTGTGACCTTAATAGATTGTGAAAAAGAAAAGGAAAAAAATGTATTTCAATGCTTCATGTAGCTAGAGGCCAAAGCCCCTGGCTGTTGTTACAAGAACACTGTTAACGCTACTAATAATGGGAAATCAGACAGAGGATGTAACTGGAAGGAACAATTTATGGAAAAATGGCCATCCTTCTATTAGACTCAATCACATACAGGCACAGAATGGTTGGTGTCACAATTCTACAGTTGAACGGCAAGAAACGAGTTGTTGTTGGATCACTGTGGGTACATCAACAGCAAAACAAAAAAAAGTGGCTAAATAGCGCAAAATATACTGTGAAAACAGGAAGGAAGAACATGTAGGTGGGACCATATGGCACAAGCTTCTTCAGTAACTGTAGAACATTCCTCTTCAAAGAATGAAGAAATAAGAGCTTGATATAGAAATGTTTTCCCATGCAAAGTACTTGCTTATTATAGAACATGGAGGGAATCAAACTTGAGGTTGCTGCCAGTATCTGTATCTTTGGTGGGGGTTTTTGGGCCACATGGATTGAGGAGCATCAGCAGGCATGCAAAATCAATGATAAGTACAAGAACTATGTATGTGTCTGACTAGAACGAATGCAAGGAGAATTCATCCTGTGGGGCTGAGGTGAGGAATAAACTATTCTTTTTTGTCTTCATTGTTTTCCCTAAAACATAGCATCACTTTTTGGAGGAGGAATTGTATAAAAATCCATTTCTTTTTTTCCTTCTTTGTCAGGAAGATACAAATTCCATGCCATTTTATTTGTGGAGAAATCCTGAAACATTCAGGCACAATAGAGAGGATGGAAGAAAACCTAGGAAGGGTGTGTATATTGAGTGAAGCAACACAGATGGTCCTTGTTAAGAAGTATGAGCCCTGTGAAACTCCGTGAAGATGCAGTGTGAGGTTTGCTGGAGTATTGGGGTTGCAAAGCCTGGGATGTAGCCCTAAGGAAACACGAAGCAGGAATTGTTCTCTGTTGTTTTGAGTGGTTTCAGCATTAAGGGCCTGAATTTGGGTGTTAGTCAAAGAGGAGCAAATTGAATCCCTGTATGACTGTAAGAAAAAGCATGGGAACATCACCTTGGGCAAGAGAGAGGGCTTTGGATTCATGAAGGACATGTGGGAAGGAAGAGGAGGAGAGAAGAGAGCAGTTTAAAAAAGCAAGGACCTGGATAGTACAAAAGGAAAAAGGGAATTATAAGAAATATGATAACATTGTTATTCTCATTTGATTTTGAACTTCCATTTCCTCGATGGGACAGAGGAGCTGATTTACACTGAATTACCTCAGTAGCAGGTAATTGGGACACCGGCCTCAGGCTTGCAGTGCGTTAAGGGATTGAACAGCTTTAACTGGAAATGCCAACTTTGTTACAAATGGCATGTGGGCCAGAACACAGACTGAAGGAGCAGAATACACAAAATTGCATAAATCTAGGCTTCCGTTGTGGAAAAGGGAGGTAATTACACTTAATAATGCTGGTGTTGGAAGACAGAACTGCAGAAGGAGAAGGGAAAGTCACCAGTCCAGGGAGAGACCATTCCAAGGGCATGTCGAGAGCATCGTCCTGCTTAAGTGATTCCGTCGTTTGACTCAGGAAAGGGAAACTTCACAGATGTATTTATCTCCAGACACATCTTCTCCTAGTTCTTTCCTCAAGGATGTCTGGATAATAGTACCTTGTGGTTAGCTGGACAACCTGTGCTGTGCTGGCTGGATGCAACCCTAGTTCTCAGTCTCTGATGGCAATCTTCCCAGCTACAACAATGGTCTTTTACACGTATCAGTGATGCAGACACAGCAAACATATCAAACCATAACTGCTTTTTTTTTTTGCTTTTTTTTGCTTTTTTTTTTTTTTTGGTGAGTGTGTGCATTAATCACCAGCCAGTGATTTTATTTTAAATGAGCATGACAAAGCAAGGGGCCTTGACAGCAGGAGCACATTGTAGGAGTTCTGGCACAAATGCACTTGAGCTGTACCAGACATTCATGTTCTTTGTAATCCAGGCTGTTCCTGCACCAGCAAGTAGAGGAAATCTAAAGGTAACCCCTGCACTTACATAGCAAGCCTTTCGGCTGACTAGTTTTTGATGGGGCTGCTGCCTTCAGCAAGACCAGGAAACTCTGGGAAAGCAAACATTTCTTATCTTCTAGTATTTCTTGGATCTGAATCTCTCTTACCTTTCCCTAAATTACTGTTTTCTTCTTGAGAGATCGAGACCCACAGCAGGATTTTCCATCCCTCTGCCTGGCCACGAGGACTGCTCACTGAGTTTGGATAGAAAGAAGGAGGTGACTGGAACAAACTAAGCCTGTTTGCTTTCTTGATACTGTTGGCTCAAGGGAAGCTGCTTCTCTGAACAATTATAGTATTGCTAAGCAAATTCAAATATGGAAGAATTCCCTGACTGTCTGCAAAGAAAAAGGATATCCAGCTCCCTACAAACATTTTTTTTTAAATTTTAGTGGTAGAAATAATGGTAGAAATAGTGCTGTTTTCAATAGATGGGAGCAATTTGTCGTCAGAGTAGCATGATGAGGCTGTGGAGATGTCCTTGTCCTCAGAGTGCCAAGGGAAATGCTGCACTTAGAACACCCTCTGAATATGTAAAATACAATACAGCCCAGGAGAGAGGACGCTGGAGTGAGCACCTCATGGCATAGCACCATTAAAGACCGTATAAAGTCTAAGGAGAGTTTTTTGCTGGGGACATAGTTTTCAGTTTCCAATGAAGGCCAAGGGAGCTGTTCACTCATCCCCTCTGTTAAATCGAATTATTCCTAAGCACAGCTACTCCATGGAAGGCTGGGCAGAAAAGCAGACACACGTCTAAAGACAGCTGTAGGCCAGCCTGGGTATCGGGGGCTATTTGTGCCAGGGCTGATTTTGTGTCCCTGCCTGCAAAGTGCACTCTGTGAACCCCTGCAAGCAGGAAAAAGCAAAAGTGTGTGGGAGGTTTGTACCAGGGAAGAATGAAACATCTTCATTTCAAAACCTGGTTGCCATAGAACAAAAAGCAGTTACTTCAAGTGTTTGGAAAGCAGAATTTCTTCCTAGTAAACACTTAGGCCAGTGTTTATTCCCTGTTTAATAAAGGGCAGAATGAATTGTAATAGCAGTCTTTTGAAATGACATATATTTTCCTGCTCTCAGATTTTTAACAACTACTGAGACAGTCAGAGACTAAGAACATCACTAAATACAGCTGAAATTTTCTGTGAAGTGGAAACTAGAAATGTCTAATGATTTGAAAAAGTTCATTTCAGAATTTCTTTTTTTAAAATTTATTTTCTTTTAGTTAATGTAATGTGGTTTTAATTTATATTTATTTAGAGTATTATACAACATGTAATTAATGATAGCATGCAACTACTTCTCTGACGTACTCTCTTATTTAAATTATCTTTAAAAATCACAGAGGCAAGAGAGGCGAGTGTCATTTAGCAAGTTTAAACTTTTATCTTTTTTTTTTTTTTATTTCAAAGTGTCTCCTGCTTTGCTTTTGATGCTGGCATAAATACCAGGGCATTGTGCAAAAACAAAAAAATTAAAACTTAAACATTAAATTCCTTCAAAACTGAATAAAGAAATTCTGAAAGCTCTGAAAATAATATTTTCATTGTAAAAGTAATAAACTAGTAACTTATATCAGATATTATGAAAATCGAGGTTTTTACAACTAAGTTTAGATTTTTATGAAAACTGTACCTTCAGACAGTACAAAAAGCAAGACTGAGAATAAATTCACACTGGTCTATTACAGAATGCTCTTCTGCAGAGTAGTTTTCATCCAAGTTTTGTGAAAACCTGTAGACTTTTGATCTAGAGCTCTTCCTTCAGAGAGATACTCATAGTTCCCACTAAACCCGAGAGACATGTGCATGTCATCGCACGCATAAATCTGGAGAAAGAGTTGGGCCTAAAGTTTGAACAAAACAAAATGATCAGATAGCCAGATAAATTATGGTGATGGAAGATGTGACTAGGCAGGGATGGCTAAATTAGTTCAATTGCCTCATGTTTGCCATAGGCAAACACATACCACAGGTTAACTCTGAAACTTGCTGCAATGCTAGTTTTTCATGTGTTATAATTCTTTTTAGCTGTATCTACTGAGAGGAAAGCTGTTTTAGAGAGAAAAAAATGCATTTATATCATTATTTTACAAGAATAAGTATTGAATTGATTGCAGATTTTGATGTAGCAGACAATGAACCCATGTAAAACACATCAGTATTTAGACAAAATTATCTACTAGAAAAATTTGTCATTTCTTAATCTGGAGAGTAGCACCTGTCTGTGCAAGAAAGCTAAGGGAAGTTGGACTTTCATACAAGTCACTCTAACGAAGAGAAGGAGTCCTCTAATGGGCCTAAACAAGCCTTCCAAAAGTGGTCATCAAATGGTGAGGAAGATGAGTGAGAGGCAATCTCCTGCTCCTTTCAGACATGGCCTCCTGGCTTTAGTGAAGGCCACAATAAGATACGGAGGGGAGAGAGGAGAGTACCAAGGTCCAGGCACTTCCTGGGACTCCAACTGTCATCCCCATGCAAAATCAGCTTTGCAGCTCCTGGGGGTTGTGACTCCATGGGAAATGCATGAGATCCCTCTGCAACTCTGGCATTCAGACCTGGAAACCTCTCTCCCCAGACGAGATAACATCTGCTGCTGCTGCTGCTGCTGCTGCTGTTGCGAGATGATGTGGTATTACTCAAGCAGTTCAAGTGGTAGCAGGCTGTGCAGGAGTAGAGAAAGTTCCAGTTTGAAGGCAGCTGTCAATGCACGATTGAACAGGGAGGGGGAAGAAGGGAGAATTGTTACAGCTGCACATAATGACATTTATTTCTAGAAGGAGAAGATTGAGGTTTGGTTGTTTGGGGCTTTTTTTTTATGTAAATAGAACCTTAGAAATTAATTGCTGCCTGCAGTTAGGGAGCTGGTCAAGGACCCTCTCTGGTGCAGAGAACTCCCACAGACTGATGATGGCCAGGAAACATGCAAGTATGTCAAAGATGCCTCTTTCTCTGCATCATGTTTTGTGTTTGCAGTCTTATAGTGAAGAGAATGGAGAAGTGCTCTGACAGCACGAAAAAACCCTGAAGCCTCATACACACACACACAAACAGACACACTCTCACTGCCCCGCAAAGTAGAGGCCAGCTCCACCATCCTGTTCCTGTTCCATATGGGAGATAATTTGCATTCAGCCAGATGCTAGGGAAGTTGTTGTACTTCCAAGAAGTCTGGCGCATGGACTAAACAGGTTCTGGATCGCCTGTATGATGCTGAGGGCAGGGGAACTGCAACCCCCTGGGTGCTGCCATGAACACCTGGTCCCTGTAAAACACAGAAAGCAAAGCAGGACCTTAAGGCAAATCCTTCAGCATGCAGGTATCTCAGGGACTCAGCACCCATCCCACCCTGACAATTCAGTGTGGCCATCACAGGTATCAGCAAGGTGTTGCAGCCACCTCCTGCATTTCACCAAGAAGATTTTTTTACGTTACCCCAGCACCCAAAGTCAGACATGTGAGCACTTTGCAAACACCCCCTGTTCAAACCTGGGCCTCATGGTGAGTCTGCCTCGTCTCTCCCTTCAACAGTTTGGCTGCTATCCAGTTTTTGCGGGGTTTGGGGGGTTTTCTCAGTGTGGGTTTAGGGTTTTTTTGAAAGTCTAAGTCAACAGAATGAGTCAGTGAAAAATACAGCGATGGCTAATTTCTAATGGAAGAAATGTGCAGACTTAAGGAATACATGGAAAGAGCAAGCTCTAGACTCTTTTTGTACAAAAAGGGGATTTTTTTCCCTTGACTTCTCACAGTGTCCTGGGGGGATGGGGAGGATACGAAGGTCTTTGTGTTTCTTATTGCCACCTTCCCTATCTGTGGAAATTATGATACAGACACAGACACCGATCCCTCTCTCACCAGAGTAAACCCACAATAAATCCGACGGTTTTGAGTAAACTGGTTGCACTTCCCCAGCTGTCCCCTCCCCACACCACCCTGGTGTCCCCGCCGTGCCCCAGGGAGCTCTGCGAAGCGTTTGGCCGAGGGCGGGAGGAGGGGAAAACTGAGAGGGCTCAGTGTTGCTGTGTTATGAAGTGACAGATAGAGCCAGCCAGGCAGTGCCCCGGCCCTGAGCACGATGATATTCATTTCACACAGCCCTTGCCTGTTCCAGCTGGAACGATAGGAGATGCAAACTTTGACTTCTGCGTTTGAAAGAGATATTGTTTGATGGAAGTGTGTGGGTGGCGGGTAAAACAAGCAGCTAAGTGTCAGCACAAGAAGCAAACATTCTCCTTCCCTCCCTCCCCGATGTAGTTTTTGACGTAACGAGCGTTGCTTCCAATTTTCCTTCCAAATAGGCATTGCACCCGTCCCCATGGCAACTGTCATGCTCAAAAGATGTCCTGTCAGGAGCCATGAAAGGCCCAGAGACATTTGTATTAGATGGTCACAACCGTGCTAGCTAATGCTTAACAAATACAGCACGAGGCTGCATTCGTCAAAATGAAGAGCGCAAACATTTGTGTTCCATTAAACAGAAATTAATAAGATTCAAATAGGAAGAAACCAAACTGGACTGGTTTTTTTGTGTATACAGCTGTGTTATGAAGTAATACAAGGAACGTTAGTATGAATAATGATTGCACATGTGCATTCAATTTATTTCTTCTACTTCTTGTATGGTCTCCTTTAACCCTTTTTCTCTATAGGTTTTTCAGAAATCAAACACAGGTTTAACAGCTGGGCAAGACAGGGATTTCAACTGCTCCTTTCACACTGCCGAGGTCCAATAGCACTTCTTTATTTAAAGGCACTCTGGGTCATTGGGAAGTTGCGCTTTTGAAAAATGTTCACGTACTTCATGATTGAGCACATGAATATGGTGGTCTCAATTTTACCAGGGAAAAGAAGCGCTCCAGTCTCTAAACAAGGCGGGTCGTATCCAGAACCGCTGTGCATCCTCCTACCTCCCTCGGCCACAGGGAAGCAGAGCTGATTTATCCCAGCTGAGGATCTCGCCTCGGGTCCAGGCATTCAAAGAAAATAACAAAATAGAATCATGTTTCCAGCTCAGCTGAAAATCAAAAGTGAAAGTTCAGGAAGACAGCAGAGCCTCCTCCCACGACAGCCCTTCTCCTGGCTCCTCATCACCGAACCCAACTTAGAGCAGCTCCTTTCACCCGCTGCTGCAAGTAAACAACAAAAGTGGACTGCGTTACGCAGCCTGACAATGGCAGCCTGTACTTGGCTTTACTGGCCACAAAAGGCTGTGGTAGCTTTGCTTTCTCCCGTCAGCTTAACCTCGTGCTTTTTCTTGCGAGGAGGGAAAAAAAAAGGGAAGTTGGCCAGGGTTCGGGCTCAGCCATGGGCCCAGGCCAGCTACCCAGTGTGTGTGGGTGTACCAGTGCCCGGACAGCCTCCGCATTTGCTGCTTAGAATGATCATTGCCCTGTTTTTAACCTCCTAGCTTCACAGGCAGCAGAAATAATTGAATAATCATACCAGAACCTGCATTCCCATCGCACAAGGTTTAAATTCTTACAAGGTCTAGTTTTGCAACAGTTTGAATACATATATATTTGTGCCAGCACTCTTACCTCCTCCTCCCCCTCTTTCCCCCTTTCTCCTCATACTCCTGTCTCCTTCTTTTTGTCCTGTCCATGAAACTCCTGTTATCCCCCAACCCTCCATCTCTCAGGCTGAACTGAATAACACCCTTATCCAACACTGGGCAAGTGGGAGGAGAAGCAGAAAATGGAAAACATTTCTCTTTCTGGATGTAATTGCAAACCAGGAATTTGCTATTCCATCAGCGTGCACATGTCCAGACCTGGACTTTTGTAGAGAAGCCAACTTTCACTTAATCCTTTGGATAGATACCCACTTTTCTGGAGGAGATTCACCAGGCTCCCATATTCCTGTCCTTCATTTCCCCAAGCCTTCAGGACAAGACAACAACCTAAAGAGACTAACACTCTTCCCCAAACCAAACTGCTGCATTCAAACAACAAATTCTGGTCAGTTCTGGAGGACTACAGAAAAGCCCTGGCATGGGCTCATTCCTGTTGTTGCCTCGCCTGTGTTTGCTGTGTAGTCACGTGAGATGATGGGCCCTCTGCCCCTTGTGTGAAGCATTTACCACCTTCCTGAACATCTCCAGACTCTGAAGACACCCAGCCTTGGAGCAAGGCAGGAAATTTAGTCCACGACACATGTTTTAGATTGGAAAATGACTATTTGCTGAAACAAGAAAATCTTTATTACAACTAGATCTTTCCAGAAAAACTCCTGTTCAGAAGCTCCAGAGCAAGTTTCCCTCTAAAGAGAAAGGGGACAACTCCTGCAGAAGCACCTCTTGGTGCAGCTGCCTAGTTGGGGGTTCAGACACTCGGCTCAAGAAAGAGATTTGAGCAGTGTCTACACCCTCCAAGGTTTGTGCTTCAAGAAATCATCAACTATTTCAGTGTGTGTCAAGCACACTGTCTCTCCCTCTGAATATTTCCGAAAAATAATTAACCCGGAATGTACTGAAATAAGGATTTATTTTTTAAAAATAATTAAGTGAAAAAAAATTTCTCAATTTATCCTCTTTATATCCTTTCTTTATCCAGCATCTTCAAGGAGAACAAACCAATATTCAGTATTCCCGTATGGAATTTCCTTCTTCCAAGAAGAAAAACAAAAAGTTCAATTTTCCTGCTAAAGAGCTTACATGCCTAACAAGATGTGTTATGAACAACTCTTGCCATATTCATGAGCAAAAGTCACAATAATGGGTGTCACTTTTAATGCCAAAACCTTCAGGAATATTCCATATTTCCCAGCCCATATCCCTCTAAAATATTCCAAGGTTTTGTGACCTTGTGTTTGACATATCACACATTTACTCTTTCAGCTCAGGCCATTGCTTTAGTGAAGCTTTGGAGCCTTTGCAGTCTCCAAGCCTGCATACAGAGACATCTTTGAATGATGTTTCTGGGCTAAATCAGGCTTTGGTTTTTTATGTCTTTGTCACTCCTCAGCTGGACAACATGGTACATGACAGGAGCCATCAGCATTCAGGAAATGTGGTCCATGTGCCTCTTCAGCAATGTGAGTTACCACAAGTTTGTCAGGCTTATTCTTCCCTCTCTGGAATGTTTTCTGATTTTTTTTTAAAGCAGCTTGAGGTTTTAAACTTCAATTAAAGAAGTAGAAGCAGAGAGAGATGACCTAGAAGGAACACGGTGATACTGCCTAAGACTGCCTAAGCACGCAGCACCAGGGCTGGGAAAGCCAGAGCTTACCTGAAGCGTGATGAGGAAAAGCTTCCACAGGTACTACCTATCAGCAGCAAAAGGAAGACCAGGGAAAATGTGGGCCCACTGCCAAATAGGGCAGGAGACCTGGTGACAAAGGACATGGAGAAAGACCAAGGTACTCAAATCACTCCTCCTTGTCTTTACTGGTAAGATATACCTTCAGGAATCCCAGGTCCCTGGAAACTGGTGGAAAAGCTGGGAGCAAGGTAGAACTTCCCTCGGTGGAGAAGGACCAGGTTAGGGAATGTTTAAACAAACCAAATGTACCCATGCCCACGGGACCTGGCAAGCTCCACCATGAATTAGGAGGAACTGTGGTTGCCATTGTGAGGCCGCTCCTGACGGTCTTGAGAAAGTCACGGGTATCACAGGAGACTCCTTAGGACTGGAGGAAAGCAAATTTCACTCTTATCTTCAAGAATGACATGGAGGAGTATCCAGGGAACTATAAGCCAGTCAGCCTCAACCCAATTCATTAGGAAAGTGATAGAACAAAACCATTTCCAAACATATTAAGGACAAGTCAGTGACTGGGAGAAGTCAGCATGGATTTATGAAGGGGAAAATATGTCTGAACAGCCGAGAGTCTTCTGGGGGAGCTAGGCAGCTGAAGTGGGGCTTAGGCAGGATACAGATACCAAACACAAAATTGCCTTTTTTTCATTTTGTTCTGGAGATTGCTCCATAAGAGGGATGGCAAAATCTCTGGCAGGCCTCTGACCTCCCTCATTTCTGAGTCAACTTCTTTAAATTGAAGCAGACTGTTAAGTGTCCAAAATATCTGTAGTCGAGGCTGAACAACATGAACTGATAAAAGTCGAACTTCACAAAAGATATTGCCTTGTGTGTATTAGCCAAAAATTCTACCCTTGCTTGCTTGAAATCTGTATTTTATTTAGTTAGTCTACATGAATATGTGGTTATGGCTGCAGCATGAAAATTCTGGTAATAGTCTTTATAACAATGAATGCCCTGGCCCAAATATTTTCCCTTATGTCAGTGAAATTTCTGATAATTAATTTTGACACCTTGTATTAAAATAAAAATAAAGAGCCCTTACTCAGCTTCTTGAGCCAAAAATGTAGCATAACACTCAGAGAAGCTTGAAAATTTTCCAGAAGACAGGTTTTTTTGTCAGAAAAGGTTGCCCTGATTTTACAAAATGGAAATGTTCCACAAGAATCTCATTGAAAGTTTGGCACTTAATTGTAAATACAACATTTAATTTTAGCTTTATTGAACTGTCCATAAATTATCCTGTTCCAGTCTACACCATGAAGACCTCAGAGTTTTGAATTGAAATGCTGAATGACAGAGGTGGGAAGGTGAATAAAACCCTCTCTTTCACTTTCACACAGGACAAGAGCATCTAGCAGATGTCAGGCTGAGACCAAGCAAAAGGAAACTCTTTCACTTGTGTTTGTGCTGAGGATGTCCTTCACACAAGACGACAATAAAAGTTTGGGGGACAAATCTTATGTGTGCTACTCCATACAAAGACACCAACCCCAGCACAGAAAGTCTCTGAGCCATGACTCCTAGACAGTATTCTGGTGAAGAATTGCTATTTGTTTGCTCTTTGATGTTTGGTACAGGATGCCTGGTTCAGGGCAAAATGAACCTTTAGTCTTAGGTTTCCAGGGAAGTAGAAGAGAGCTTTCTGACTGGCAGCAAAATTTTGTTTCCACCTGAGTATTTTCTGTATGTTCTATCTTTGTGTTTTTCAGGACAAAAAAAAACCCCCAAACAAAAACCTCATACACCACCCCTCCACCGCCCCCCCCCAGCATTCAGAGGCTTTTATTACAAGAGATCGACTTTTTTTAGACAAAACCCCCCAATCTACTTTAAATTTCAAGTTTGGGATATACTTAAAAAAACATAAAGGAGAAAACAATGAAGCATAGGAGAGAAATTTTAAACTCCTTTAAACCAGGCAGTAACACAACCGAACACTTTTTTTTCTTTTCAGACTATCACTTTGCTCATAATTCGCTTCGTTATTTCAGCAGTTATTTCTGCAAATTATACCATGCCTTATGTAACAACACAAACAAATTCAATAACCAAGCTGACCTGGGTTTCTGCTCTCTAAGTTTGTAATCTGAAAGAATTTAGGTCAGGTGTACCCTCAGCTTTTGGGAGAATGGTTTCGTCCATTTTGCTCAGGGGACCAAGAGAGTCCAGAAGCATGAAAATTACTTACCTGGGGTCAAAATCTAGATTGGAGATGTCATCTTTAATTTTTAATACCCTTGGCTTTTCCTACTGGCATAAGAACCACAATGTTTCACTATTTCGGAAAGTCCATTTCCTATTCTTTTAATGTAAACTTTAGAAAAAGCAACATGGTTAATCATTCAGTGATTAGATATGAAAATTGTTAGAAGGAATCTCTACCGTTTATTGAAACATTTGCTAACTACCATGTGAAGATTTACTAGCCTTTTAAAGCTATGATTATTTTTCCAGGACATTGGAAGCTCTTTTAAGATGTGTTACAATCTAATATGCAATTCTTGTTCAGCGAGACTTCACAAAGTACTGAGCTATTTATCTTTATGCTATGCCTGGCACGTACATGTAGCGAGTTTGCAAGTTTCAGGCTGTCATGAATGTTTCTTGAGAAACGGCCTTGGACGGAAGTAATTTTTCCAAATTAAATAAATATGTTGTTTCTGATTTTCCAAAATACCCAAAGGAACCAGCTCACATTCTAGATCAATGGCCTGCAAAATT
The DNA here is from genome assembly GCA_013398855.1 of Mohoua ochrocephala. NCBI lineage: Eukaryota > Metazoa > Chordata > Aves > Passeriformes > Acanthizidae > Mohoua > Mohoua ochrocephala. Next base: position 369,610 of record VZTA01002875.1, read on the forward strand.
TCACTTTGAAATATGATGACTTTTTTTACTTAGTGAAGCACAAAATATCTCTGGGAACAAAGAAACTCTGCAGAGGATTGGGTCCTGCAAACTTTACCCTCTCACAGCCAGTTTTCCTATTGATTTTAATGGTGTTGATTGTCTGCATTTTCACGTCAGCCAACAGTCAGGATGGAGCACTACGCGCAGCTGTCTGCACGGACAGTATTGTTTTGCAATTAGCTTTCCAGGATATTTGGACTTCTAAAAAGAAATTAGGTTTGTCTGTTTCTTTAGGAAAAGGAAAATTCCAGCCCTCTAACAGATAAGGATTTATGAGGGTCAAATTCCAAATCATTTTAGACATGATCCCCAAATCCTTTTGCGCATTGTCAGTTTGTATAAATGGAGTTTATACAAAGTTAGGAAGTGAGGAAGCATAGGGGTAAGAAATAAAACCTTTTGAAGGCTCTGGCCTCTGTGAAGACAGTAACTCAAGTTGGGCTGGGAGCTCTGGGTACAGCAAACCACTGTGGGCACATTTCAAAGACACTGACTAAAACCTTTAGGAATCAATTGAGAGCTATAGATTTAAATGAGGTCTTAGGGATAATGGCTTCATTATAGAAGGGGGACAAGAGTGTTACAGAACTTCTATCCCCTCAATACCACGAAGTATTAGAAATGAGAAGGCACAGATGTGCATATGGAGAGCAACAGCAGCCCTGAATTCAACCATCATTTAATACCATCGAACGCAAGAGTAAGAGCAGAGAGGAACCAAAGGCAGAACGGGCTCCAGAGCGTTTCTGACGTCGCTGTTTGCATGAAGATACACATCACTTCAGCTTAAATCTCTCTGCAAGCAGGACTTTGTCTCGTGTAAGCTTCTTGTTAGCTTTGGCAATAGCTGCGCAGCTATCTCTCCTCTCAGCGCTCTGCCAAAAAAAGGTAAATTGGATGTGCAAGAAGACTTGGGTCTGCTCCACAAAGCGTTATCCATAGAAACAGAGTCAGCAAGTCACACAGATGTGCCCAGAAAGGCTATTAGATCATCAGGATTGATTTCCCAGGATAAAAAAGGCCATGATTTTGTTCAGATTTGTTTGGGTTTGGGGTTTTTTTTGTGTTTGTTTGTTTGTTTTAAATTAAATTAGTTCCATATCACATTTTCTACCTGGAGTTTCTCTGAATCACAGTCTTTCAAATAGACATCTAGTCTTGAAGTGAAGATTTTTGGGCCAATAAATTGCTTCAGCTTTCCAAAACATTTTCTTTAGTTGTACTTTTCTTCACTTTAGTCCCAGAATATCTTGTGATGAAAGAACGTGTGGCATGTTCAAGTTACTTAGTCCTTCTCTTTTTGATCAGATTTTTAGGTCTTGCACTGTGAAGAATTTTTTTTTCCATCACTGGAAAATTTTTCCTGGCTCATTTTTTCACATCTTCTTCAGTTTTTCAACATCTTTTTATAAATATGGGATGACCAGAACTGTACATAATGTTCCAACATCTGTGTTCCTGCAGTTGCGAACAAGTGTAAAATTATATCTGTATTTCCAAACATATTGATTGGTAATATTATCTCATCTATTATTTCCCTGTTACAGTTGAGTGTAAAAGTTTCTTTAAAACTTCCTTTTTCCCACTGAAAAATGCAAATTGAAACAGACCAATACATTTTCTGAAATAATGTTACATTTCTGAAATTATTATACAGCTGAAAACATGTGTTTTCATATATGCATGGGTACAAGTAGAACCTAGAAAATAGCTGAAAAGCATTGGGTTGACATTTTAAAAACAAAGTTTTTGAATTTTTTAGTCTAAAATGCTTAATTTCAACATTTGCTTCAGCTTTATTTTAAGAACATTTTATACTTGAATACTAAATAAAATATTTCTATGGGGGTCAAATAAAATAATTTCTTCAATCTATTGAGGGTTTTTTTTAAGTCATCAATCTAGAACAATTTAAAGAATAGAATTGCAAACTGATTAGGAAACACTTCTATTCTGCTTCCTTTACTGATGATTTTCACTTTTTTTACTCTATTTTTTTTCTTAAAATTTCTGTCTGATGAGAGAACCTCTCATTACTTTTGTTTATAGTTACTTATTTACCTTCATAGCACAAAGTCAACATCTCAGTTATCTGAAATTATCCTGATACACTAACATCTATTAAGCATCTCTTAAATATAAGACAAATATGCCAAAGGTCACCTCAGATATATCTTCCTCTGGAACAGGTGATTTTTAATAGTCTCTGTAGATATATTGCTCTGTAATACTCGTGTTAGCAGCACTTAGCTCCTTCTGCTGTTTGTGGAGTGTCTCATGGAATGATTTATTTCAAACATCACTGGCTACATCTTTAAAAGAATTTTTGCCAACTCTAAACAACGAAGCTCCTGCAGGAATTCCTCATAGGCCTCTTTTTCTTTCATGATCCACCTATACAGTTCCACAATGGAAAGATGGGTATTTAATAGACCTATTTATTTCCCTGTACCTTTACTTTCTGTATTACTTTTCCACATTGCCATATTCATGTCTGCATCATCTTTTTCCTGCCACATTTCATATATTATCACAATAGTTCCTTTATATCTAGTTATATTTCTCCTTCTGTCTCTTGTTTGTGGAATTGAAATGCTCTGGTCCATGCACTACTTGTCTTCTAAAAAGCACTATTCCTCACAGTACTTTTTCCTGGCTTTTCTTTCTGATCTCTGAAATTTGCAAGAGCCTGTCTCCACTTATAATTAAAACTGTCCTAGTATTTATTCTCTGTAAAATTCTATTAAGCATTCTTTACCTGAACATGCTAAAACAAAGCTTTTAATCTCATACTACGAGCATAATTGCACACAAAGCACACGGTTCACAAATGTGAAACGCCTGAGATAAAAAGGCAAGAACATAGGAGTTTCGAAGTTAGTTCTTTTCATCGCGTCAGTTTTCTGCGGCAATGATTTGGGAGTTTGCCTGAGCATGCATTATTTCAGGAGTTCATCACAGCCATTCAGGATGCCATCACCATTCCATGCTCAGTCGTGGCGCTCTTGTGCTGACTGATGGGACTGACAGCCGCAGCCATGGCTGCACAACCCACGGTCCACATCCACTCTCGGGTATGGATTTTGCTTAGCACACCACTGACATGGGTGGATGCAGCCAGACTGAGACCATGCTATAAAAATAGGATTGTTGCCATTTAAGCGTGATTTAATTGCAGAGGAAGAGCACTTGAACAAAAGCTAACTTTATTGACACTGCTGGGGAAAGTCCTGTTCTGTGGAGCTGAGTGTGTAAATGGTGGTTAAAGTAGCCTCTAACAAGAAGGATCTCAGTACTTAAATAATGGGATCATGGGGTCATATGAAATCCCCTCTAAGACGGCAGACTCTTTCTATAAATCGTGAGAGCATAATCTCTCCAAAAAGCACAAATAACAAAGAGGGCTCAGTACATAGATGGTGGGTCCACAGGTCACTCAAGTTTAAGTCCCTTCTCAAAAAGGGGAATTCAGTACCTAAATGCTGAGAGAACAGTGTCATTGTGTACCATCATTACAACAAGGAAATTATTTTTAAGATGGAAGAAGCAACCCCTTTTGCTTCTCTGTGGAAGTCTGTCACTAATGCTGTGACATGCATTTCTAGACATACATACAGCAAGGACTACCGTGCCTATTCCGAGAGGCTTCCTGAGACACTGCGACTTCAGTGACTTCCATTCTGTGTGCAGATATGTCCCTTCTACCCCAGACTTACAGCAGGCACGTGGTGTCCCTGCTGTCTCCCTGCCTCCCTCCCTTGTCACGCTGTCCCTCCCTGCTCATATTGTACCCTTGTCCCGATGCACTCCGCTCACAGCTTTTTGCAAATGGTCCTGACTCCATCATGTGGCAGCTTTTATGTGGTCTGAAATACCGCCAGCTGCCCTGGCCCAAGGCAGAGTGACTCTCAGAGCCCTCGCAGGACTATATGGAGATAACACATTGCTTCCCAGTGAGATGCATGAAGACTGGCACTTCAGCAAAAAGCAGCAGCTGAACGGGACATGGAGGGAGATGTGACCTTCCCACAGTGTTTATTTAAAATTAATCTTCACTTCCTTTGAAAGCACATCAAAGATCCGGTGTGGAGGAGCCATTTATGCAAGTGGAACACACTGTACAGAACTTCTATCCATTATGGGCCAAGCTGCAATGGAGCCTTAAGGGAAGATGGTTCTTCCAGGGAGTTATGGACTGCCGGGACGCTGGTCCTGGGTCTTTCCCAAGCGATCCTACCAAGATCCTATGGAGTGCTATCCAGACCAGTGAGCCCCGGTCAAAACCCATTCAATGCATTTCTTCTGAGAGCCCCAGCCTGTTTTTAGAGTGTATTTGCAAGAGCAAAGGGCTCTTGTCTTATCCCACGAGTCATCTTTCAATGCAGACTATCACTTCCAAGTGAGAGAGCATTATACTATGTTTGAAACATGTTATAATGTAAGAATCAGATTGTGCACAAATATTCTCCCATAAAATGGTGTATTAGTGTTCTATTGCATGTTTGCAAGAAAAACATTTTATTACGTTTTCATACGTAATGCAGTTATGTCTGTATCCATATTCTGCACTTAGGGGAAGAAGGAAAGCTCCCACAATGAATGTACACACATCTTCAACTTAAACAGGCCCACTTACAGAGATATAAATCCCACTGAGGAGCACACGTCTGACAGGTCTTTTATGTCTTTTGCTCAGAAGAAGGACATCCTCCTGGCGTAAGATCAGAGGGATGCTTTCATCTTGAGCAGCAGTTCCATTGGTATAACTGAAAGTAAAATATCGCTCTGTGCTTAACAGGGCTCTGTGTCATTTGGACTATATGTCTATGCATATTTCTGATAAAAGTGTTGCCTTCATTTAATCCAACAAAGACAATTGCAGTGAAAAGCGAAGATTTCCACCATTAAAGTAACATTGGCTTGTATTTTGATCAGGTAACACGCTTGAGCAATTCTGGTAAGATAGTAATTATTGTTATATGTATATGCGTGCATGGCGTGAGTGTGCGTATGCACGTGCATATATAAATGGTATTTACATTCTCTTCAAATCTATGCTTCTAAAGAGAGACTGATCTGGTAGTCCAAGATGCTGAGAAACTCTGAAAACACAGGTCATGCACATACTTACTAGATTTCTGCTGCTTGATAAGGCCTAGTCCTGAACACACCGAAATCAAGAGCAAAATTTTTGGTCACTTCCCAGGTATAGAATCAGGCCTGCTCTCCAACCACAGCTGAAATATTTGAGTAAACTTTTCTAGAGCAGAAGAAAAAAGAGTGGCAGGCAAATTTTCAAGTTAATTCCATGGTCACAGGAAAAAGAGCTGTTACCCTACATGAAAAGGAAAATGCAGGCTTCGGTTCAGTGCTCAAGTGTGTGTGGAGCATCTCAGGGTGTCAGTCCTCACGCTGGGTTGATGTATGTTTTTAAGAATTCTTTTGGATGGGGACTTATTACTTCTGGTTTAAATTTCATGAAATGGCTGTGGGAGCAAGGGCTTAATCAGTGATTAAAGAGATGATAAGAGGCACTAACAGCCTGGTTTTACTTCAACATTATTTTTCATTATATTCCATGTTTTCTGTGCTTGTGAACATTCCTTGTAAGGAGCGTTTTTGAAAAAAAAAACCCTACCTTTTTGAAAAAAAAAAACTTTCCATGAGTGGAAATCAGTGTGGCTTTGGGCCTTTCCATTCCTCCAGAGCAGCATAATCCTGAGGAAGGTACAGAGTTGCCTGGATCACGGCTGTGTTTTGGTAGAAATTTGTCTTTTTCCCCTTTAAAAGAAACTTAAGATTCAAAATTTTGTAGCTGCATTCAATTTTATGTCAGAAAGGTGAACTGACCCTGCTCATGTAGCCCCTATTTCTGATCCTGGAACAGGCCATCTTGTCACGATGTGAGAGGTTCTGGACCACCAGTGATTTTAGGGTGATGAGATGCAAATACTGAGATGATGCAGAGCTGAGTCTGGTCCAAACAGCTGCAGGAATTACTTCTATAGCATTAAGTTTAAAGCATCTTTGTTGCCCGTGTCTCTAATATCTGACCAAGCTTATGAGCTTATTTTTTTTTTTCCCCAACATAGGGTCACTCCATTCTCAGCCTAAGAGTGTGTTAAACGCATCTCCTGGCAGTCCAAAGCCATGGAATCCAACATCCTCCCATACTCCAAAAAAAGGTTTTTATCAAATTCCTTCAGAGGTTTTAAAATGTTGTTTGGGGTCTTTTAGTCTTATGTTTTCAATAGCTGTATTTTTTTGGCATGTTGCACCTACATTGTTGCAAACTTACTTCTTATAAAGACCCGCTTGTGATGTACTTAAAGGGTCCTATATAAATTAATGTAAATCGTAAATCATTTCAACAAACATTTGCTCTTGAAAGCCAAATCAAACTCAGGAGAGGCTGACAGTAAAAGGAACACACAGGAGGATGAGAGGAGAACCATTGCAGCAGACCATTACCGGTCATCACCAAGAGCCTACGAGATACCAAGGCCCACCAGCCCTTGTTTGTGAGCAGAGGAGCCACTGCCTCCAGCTTTGGGCTCCGATGTAACTTCTTGGCTGTGCTCACAGGGTGTGGGGCAAGGGGGATTGAAGGTACGAGAAGGAGCCCAACCTCGGCAGCGTTGGGAGAGAGGGAGCACGTTGGCGCACGTCCTCCTGCCTCTCCCAATTTGATGTGCAATTTTCAGGCACAAAACTATTGTTTTGCTTGCTGGGCCTTCTACAGTGGCTGGGCCAAGCTTCCTGCTAGGAGCCAGGATCTGCAACCTTATGAAAGTTGCAGGGCCCGGCAGGCTGCCGGTATTTTCAGCTGGATTGAGCCCAGGACAATTTTATTTTCATCAGAAATGTTCCCTGGCCCTACCACATGTGCAAGCATATATGAAACCACCAAGAAGGCTCCCTCCCCCAGCTATCTTATTTAGCTAAAATTCAGCTGCCCAGCAGAACTGTTTCTTATCCAAGCCCTTAGAGACGGGAGAGGAGTGGAGAGATTTAATTATAATCTTTCTCTCCCTGCACCTCCCACAGTACACTAATGCTTTTCATTAGCCGAAGCCAAAACCTTGCTTTATAAGCTGCGAGAGCTGTCTTTTAAAAATACATCCAGCATTAAAAGAGTTCTGAATGGCAGTAACAGCAGCGTAACCCTCATCCACAGGTGTGGGAGATTCGCTGGAGGATTGCTGGTGGAGAGGCGAGTTTTATTTGAAAGACATATGATTCCTATTTCTGTCCCCTGGCTGATTACGCCTCACATTACAACACTTCTGTGCCCACTGACAATTTCAGTCCAAATGAATGAGAGAAAAGACTTGACATCCAGGAGCTCTGGATGATTTTTTACAAGCATCCAGATGTTTAGACTTTTATCTGAAGCTTATCCAAAAAATATGAGGCCACTCCCAGGGGCAGCTTGACAAATATCCTCAGTCATTTATTCTGTGTGTAGGTCCAGAGCAGACATTCATACGGACACATCACTGTAGGTACATCTGTTAACCTCGGTGGTATGCAAATGCAGGAAAATGAAGAATTACATTTTTGACCCACAACTGCAATGTTATTTGAGTGTTAAATCGGTATCTTATATTGATGGAAAGGTTCTGAGGAAATATGACTTAATTGTCATTGCCTGACCAAATACATAAAGCTGATTTTCATCTTTGAAAAATTAGAGGTTTTTCTGGTACCTTCCCAGAAGGTGACTACCCTGAGGTCAGAAAGCACTATGAAAATGGAAAAAAATGGAGCTTGGTCCCTCACAACACTTGATACTCTATTCTTTTTCTTTTTTTTTAAGCAAAACATAATTTTTCTTCTCATTCCCTTGCCCTTTGCCAGCTTCAGTGGTATAAACAGGCAAATAAACCTCAGCAAATTACTAGGCTGGCTTCAGGGGTATTTGTTTGTTTTATCTGGTAGCCCTTGGAAGCTTCAGGCCGGTTGTGCCGGCTCTGTACAAACACTGAGTGCGGTGGGAAATCCTCATGTGTGAAGAGCTGACAGGCTGCGCGGAGGGAAGAACAGAAGCAGCAGCAGAACAAATACCTGTCTGGTTAATAAAGGACAAGTAAAAGGGCCATGGGATTACATGGATTACAGTACTTGGTTACACAGATTAACTGGGCAATTAAAGGCAGCAGGAATAATAAATATCTTTCCAAGAGGAGCCGCTATTGGGCCGTAGGCTGAATGTAGCCATTCCAACTCCAAACTGGTTTTGCCATAAACACAAAAGCACAAAAGCTGAAGGAGAGGGAGAAGGCTCTGGAAGCGGTCCCACAAATGGGACACGCTTTCCTTGATTCCTCAAGAAATTTTATACAGTTGACTGGGGTCTTTTTCATTTATATTTTGATGGTTTCTTATCTTACATTTTAATAGGAAATCTGCTGAATGTCTAAAATGCCTTTTGGCAGTCAGGCCTTTTGTTGCTGATCTCCGACTTAAAAACAGTTTAACTTATCAAGAGGCTTTGGTGTAGATCTGGTGTAGTGGCTTGGTTCATTTGGTTTTTAAATGCTTTCTTTTGGATCACTTTTAATCATCACTTACATTGCACATGGCCGTTTATGCATTGACAGGTTGATGGGGACTTTAATGTACATAAAACTTTCTCTGTCAGGACTTATGCCTCTCTGTCAGATTTTATCCTGCAGTAGAGAGGGTTCATGTACAGTTGCTGACAGATAAAATAAGCTCCTCCAGCAGCTGCGGCTCTGCCTCCCACAGATTTTTTTTCCTGCTCTGATTCTGTGTCCCCAGCTAAGTGTTGAGAAAGCACAGGGCTGTGCCGGGACAGACAGGCAGGAGCACGGCACCAGACCTGCAAGAGGGACAATGAGTGAGCCACATCGAGGCCTGCAGTGCAACACTAAATGTTTGTCATCTTTCTTTAGCCCCAGCTGCAGGAGACAGGTGACAGCAAGTAAACCATTCTATTCTCAAGAAAAGTGCATTTCCAGCCTGGATTTCTGCAGGGAAAACCTAAAAGGCAAGAAGCTTACTTTTAAAAAAAGATTCAAAGTCATGAATCACATAAAAACTGAAAAAGCTCATGAATTTTAAGTCTGACCCATGATCTTAAGGACTTGAATCCTGAATTTGAAACTCTGGGGTTTCAATATGAGAACCTGTGCTGTGTTGTGTGGCTCAGAAGGCAAAGCACTAAGGTTTCTGACAAGTTTGGTACAATCATCTAACACTTGAGGCATGCAGATATTATATCTGATATGAAAAGATGCCCAGCATCTGTAATTCACACAGAAGCCAATGGAAACTGCAAACACTCAGCTCTGAAGGATCAGGCCTTTAATCATTAATATGTTTCCAGATCTATAAAAAAATGTTTCCTAAGACACTTTATTTCTGCAAGAAATTCCCTGTTGGCAAGAGACTTTTCATAGCTCCTTAAAGACCTATAAGAAACTGGAAGAAATAAAGAGGGGTTTTGCTTATGGAAATGAGACCTACTAGAGAGCAACTGGAAATGTTTTTATGAGACTTTATAATGGAACTACAGTAGCAGTTCCATGTTGATTTTTATTGGAAGACCCAATATTTTTTTCTTTTTCTTCTTTTGTAAGCCTAATTTTTTCCCACCTGAAGCTTCACATGTGGTCTCTTGGCAAAGGAGAATATTTTTGTAAAGTTTAAGGCTGATGTGACATGGCTTTGTTTTAAGTAAGGAGATATTTCAGACAACACTTCAAAAATTTCTTCAAACTGTTCCTTGTTCATTTAGAAGTTGAAAACGGCTTACACTAAAAAAATTTCCAGTTTGATTTTACATTAGCTCTTAAAGAGATAGAGCTCACAAACCTTTTTTTTTTTTTTTTTTAATTTCAGTGGTACCAAAATTTGGGGGTTTATTAGAGGTAATTTTGAAGAATAGAATAAAAATAACATAAAACATTACAAACTATATTGATAGAAGATTAAATATTACATATAGGTGTGTCAACCAAAATGAGGATGTAAAACACAAGAGATAACAAATTTAAATGTATGCTAGAAGCTTTGAAATAATTAAGGTGTTCATGTGTATTAGAATTATTCAGCCTTCTTTTTGTATCGATAATAAACATTTTCATAAATAACTTGTTCCAAGTAAATTTAACCCAAACTACTGTTCATGTCTAATAACTGATTTCTAGTAGTAGCTGAGAACTGTCATGTTCCCTCATTGACTTGGTACACAAGTAGCAGTTCTTGTAGGGAAAAAATAAGCAAAGGGTGGTTTCAGTGAGAGCACCACACCGAATTTCACACAGACTTATCAAAGTGGACAAAAAATCGAAGCACCCCATAGATGACAAACAGTTCTGTAGTGATACTTTGAGCTATCCCAAGTATCTCTGAAGAGAGCTCTGGGATAGAGAAACTTCCTCCCTGGGCAAGTCTGGAAAAGAGAGTGTAACTTTCTCATTAGCCGAATTTTAAAACGCCTTCAGCAAAAATTTAGCAAACATGTCATGAGGTTTTGTTAGTGGACTCCCTTTAGCTTGTGATGCATGGCCTGATCACAGAGGTCACTGGCTCTGAGCTCCTTTCATCACTGCTTCTTCCAGGCTTTCCTCCACGGCCATGACTGTCAAAGTGCCATCCCTCAGGCTTGCCTCCCTTTCCAGCAGGCTGGATTGCTGACTCTTCCTCCTCCTCCTTCTCACTAATGGACACTTCAGTTGCAGCCTACAGAGATTTCACCTCAGTTTCCATTAAGCCTGCTTCTGGAGAAGTTCTTTTGGTTTTGCCACTTCACTTTTCTTAAGAAAAAAAATTGTAGGAGATAAAGTGATTCCTTTAATCTCTGAAAAAAGAATATTTCTCCTAGCAGACAAGTGCCATGCCTTCTTTCTGTGTGCTCCCCTCTACTTTATTCCCGTTCTCTCCTTTTCCTCCCCTCACACCGATAAATCCATGCCTGCTTGTTTGCTTTACTGTCTTTACTAAAGAACTTCCATTTTCTTTCTTTCTTTTTTTCCCAACTGATACTTTTATTGCCTTTGGTTATAATTTTACAGCAATTTATTTCCAGAAAGGAGGAGAAACATGGAGCCCCTTTTCCAATTATATCATTATGCATATCATATATACAGCAGAGAGTATATCCTGGTATCCTGTTTTTCCTCAATTTTTGCAGAAAATGAATCCACCTAATTTTTTATCACGGGCAAACATACTGTGTTGAGTAGGGAAGGGACTGCTTCCTTGTTCTCTGTAAACTTTTGTTGAGGTTTCATGAAAAGCAAGTGCAGAGCACTCCACCAGCAGGACTTCCCTGGCCAGCTGCTTGGTCACCATCAAGTTCTTCTGCTCTTTCCCTGTAAGGTGCTCAAGGGACCTGGGGCTGTAACTGCTCAAATTTGGCTCATTATAAACTCTGCCAGGTCAAAAACTCACAATGCAACTACTGTAGGGTGAGATGTTATACCCAGGATAACAATAACTTCCGTATTTCTGTTCCCATGAAAGACCCTGCCACCAAGAATAAGAGCGATGTCAGGCAGGCAGGCTATCATGTAGTAGGTTGGTTTCTGATACAAGGCTTAACTTGCACTCCTGATCTCAGTCAAATAAATTCAAAGTTTCACAGAAGTTGCACAACAGCTCATTTTCCTTCTTCTGCAGCTTCCCATTTCTCATGGTAATGTGAATACCTGTAGCAGAAGTGCCAATGGAAAACACAAAACTATTTTTTCTTTTTTTTTTTTTTTTTGCTTTTGCAGCCTTTCTCATGTAATTAGAGAGAAAAATTGTGAGCAACCTCATCAGAGCATACTTCCATGTTCTTCATAAAATTATCAGCAGTATTCAATGCTTTTAGTGACTACTTGATTCAGACTTCTGGAGATTCACCCTTATTTGCTAATCACTGTTTCTGGGATTTAATCTCTATACCTTGCCACAGACTTTTTATACCATGCTGCTTGTGATGAGGCAGTGCCATGCAACACATTCCATCCAGTGTCTCCTTTATCAGGTCTTGGACAAAGGTTTGGAAGGCAGCACTGAGTTTATATCTAGATAGGAGCTTAAGCAGCAATTGCTCAGTGATTTTCTATGTAGGTTCCAGGGTGTGATGGTATGTAATAACTGGAGACCAAATGTCCTCGTGGATTGTCTTTCTGTACTGAAGTAACTCGTTACGTGCTGCTTGGATGGCTCCTTCAGAAACATTACATGGCTGTCTCAAGCAGAATACCTGTTGAGAAACAGCCCTTCTTAGATCATTAGGTTGTCCACTGCAGAACTCCTCTCAAAACAAATGGGGTGGTGGTAGTGGTATATGAGGGCTTGGCTGCATTACCAACTTTCTCAGATATTTCGTGTGTATATTGAGTTGCTAAGCTTGTCTCAAGGTTTTATATATACACTTACTATAATTATTATTATTATTATTATTATTATTATTATTATTATTAGGAAGAAATTCTTTACTGTGAGGGTGGTGAAACACTGGAATAGGTTGACCAGAGAAGCTGTGAATGCCCCATCTCTGGAAGTGTTCAAGGCCAGGTTGGATGGAACTCTGAGCAACCCAGTCTAGTGGAAAGTGTCCCTGTCCATGGCAGGGAATTTGGAACCAGATGATCCTTAAAGTCCCTTCCAACCCAAAGCATTCTAGGATTCTATCATTCAATGGCTACACCCCTACAAGAAAAGAAGGGGTTCTGATAACAATACCATTTTAAGTATTTAATGTAAGATTCATCTGACCAACTTTAGCCATCAAAGTGTTTGATTTCTACCATTCCAAAACAGAATGCACAAAATAAGTGGGATCATCTCTTTGCTTGTGTGTGCCTCTCTGACTCCAGAGGAAACCCAGAACAGCAGCTGAAACCACCCTTTGGAAGTGGAAAGGGGATACTGCCATGTCCTTCAGGACACGGACACGGTAAATTGTCCATTTATTGTGAGTTAACAACTTGTTAATCATCTTCCAAGCCATCGTAATTTATTGTGCACATGATCCCAGCTCACCCAAGCTAAGTGCTCACTTTAATTATTCTCTAGAGACACTCCTTAGGTTGCGGTAACTTAATTGCTTGTCCATGTCTATTCAGACCTTATTTTCTCAAAGTGCATGGTCATATTCACCAGCTTTGTTCCAGAAAGCCAGCTAAATATTGGCTAACACTCTACACATAAACTGAGACATACAAAATTAGAAAAATGAGAGAAGTAATAGGTCTACAGTTGTTTTTATTACAAGCAAACCTTCCAAGTAAGGAACAATGCAAATGTACAAAAGTAATAACATCTAAATGTCCTCTTGGTCTAAAGTTGGAAGAAAGGCACTACAGCTATCAAAAAAAAAATTAAAAATCATAAGAGTCACATGATATTTTTATTTGCTTTCAAACAGGAGCTGTGTGGCTCAGGGAAGGGAAACACTGACCTTTCACTTCTGTTCTCTCCAGCTTCAGTGCTGCCGCAGGCCCTAAGTGAAAATGAGTCTATTGGTCCCATCCAAACCTCGGCGCATGCTAGCCCACATTACAAAACACCAGAGAATTTGGCATGATCAGCAGTTTCTGCTCAAGAGAGGCCCAGGACTGCAATAGCAGAGGTGTTAGAGATCAGAATTTGGGAATGCTGGTTGAGTTACGTGGGAAAGCAAAATACTCGGTCTCCTGCTTTCATTGGGACTGTATTCACTCGCACAAAAATAAACACAGTATGAACAATACAAAAAAATATTTATATCACAGCAAATGATACTTATAAATAAGGCAAACAGCTCATTACCACCATTCGCCCAAAGGTCACAGAGTGCTTTTAAAGCAGAAATTTAGCTGCACTGGTGAGGCAGTGTAACATCGCTCTTATTTTACAGATGGAAAAACTGAGGCACACAGACACCTTCCTATCCAAGACCGCACAGGAAATCTGTGGCAAGACCAGCACAGGCTCCTGATCACAGGAGTCTGCATGTGTCGGGGTTTGGGGAGGACAACTGAGCTCCCTTGCACTCAGATGCCTGTGGCAAGAGCTGAAGAGCACACCAGCAAAAGGCCAGTGTATCCATTCTCCAAGCCACAAAGCTCTAGTCTGAAAAGAAATATAAATGCAATGAGACTCTTCTGAGGTTTTTCTTTTTCAAATATTAATTGTTTCTTGGCCCCAGGAGTCACTTTTGCACCAAAAATAGTTATGTATTACATACTGTTATTTACATAACAGTAATTATGTCTCTAATTTGGAAAGTTTAATAAGAATATAAAGAAAACCTGTAGACCACTGGATATCAGTCTGATGCTGTCCTCTTAGCACCACGTGATGGCAAACTGTTCTAGCTGAAATGGGTGAATGTCCTCTTACGTCTTTTTTTCCAGGTTATTGTTTTTTTTCCTGAACTGATATCCACATTACTTCCTCCTTATATTCCCTGAGCTGTAAACCAAATTAAACATTATTCTGGGTCCCGGGCTTTTGGCTATAAATGCAGTTGCTTGGAGTAAATCAACCACCCAGAAGAAAACAACCTAGGTGAAGCAACGCTTGGGTACTGTGACAGAAGTGGTTGGCATGGGAATGAAGCCAGGAAAATCAGTTGCTCTGCAGCTGGGGATGTCCCTGACCTTTTGCGAGCCTGGCAATGCATCACCACATGTGCACAGACTGTCGCTCCTACAAACTATTCTCGCTCTTCCTTCCCAGGTGCTTGATCAAGTGCTTTGGACTGCTTTTGGTGACTCCAGTCCTCTCCTCCACACCTTTCATTTTTGAAGGCTCTCCCATAATTTGCTGTTTGCTCCCTAAAGAAACACTGTATTGTGAGTCATTAGATCCCATGTGAACTTCTCTGAGGATTCCTCAGTTAAAAAGAATTACTTGGATTCTTGTCACCCAGTTACCCAGCATTATAACGAGCCCCATTAAATGGGATTACTGGCTGAGGGCACTGCCATGCTCACTAAGCACCAACCCAGTGTTGGAAGCAGCACGGAGCTGCAGGACTTCTCAAGGCTTACACATACCTCGGCAGTCCTTGACAAGGGGACCAGCCACTGCAGGGAAGAAAGACGAGCTTTTTGTTAAAAATTGCACTGGACACCATATTTCAGCGGTGTCCCTCACGTGAGCTTTCTTCCTGTGAGGAACAAGCCGGGACGCAAAAAAGAAGCCACAGGGGACTTGGTGCAGCATACCTCAGGATGGATGTGCTCCGCAGCACATCCAGCTGACAGTACCTCTGGCTTGCAATGTGAAACACCAGCAGAAAGTATTGTGGAGAGGTCTCCAGGAAGAAAGCAAACAAGAGAAGAGTCACGCTGCGATGGCTTCTTTGGGCTGAGACATCTTGCTAGCTTTTAGAGCCAAAACGCAGTGGTAGTGTTAATGCTGCTTAGGTTAAACATCTCACCTTCTTCAGAGAACCCTGGGGGAGTGAAACTCAGTCTGAAATGAGAAAAGTTTCCCAAAGGTGAGTTCATAGATCACAAAATGTGGAGATGGAAAGAATCCATTCAATCATCTATCCCATCTCTCCGCCAGCTCCAAATTACTCCCCATGATGTTTTAAACATAACTGCTTTTCTCATTAAAAAAAAAAAAGGGGGGGTGGGGAGAGGAGAAATACCTAAAAATGGTCGATGAGCTTTTCTACAAAAAACTGTTTGATTCCTTGACTTAATTCTAGTGTCTCCTTTTGCTTTGTGCAGATGAGTTCAGCATGTGCCAGGATGAAGAGCAAACCAGTATTTTCTGGAGGGACTCTTCCACCATCTGCAACATCCAACAACGGGAAAAATCCTCCCAATAAGTGGGTTTCATCTGTATTTTCTTAACTGTATTCAATTTCTCCTCCCTTAGCATGAGACTGAGGAGTTGTTCTTTCATGATAGTGTTCTGTGTGGTTATGGACTAGCTAACCTGGAACGCGCTACCAAGTCCCCCCTATTTCAAATACTACATGCAGAATGAGACACACCTTTGCTAAAGTAATGGAAATAAGCCATGAACCTAAAAAGTGGTTTGGACGGTGCAGTTATGAAAGAAATCATCCTATTTCACTGTGGGGAAGAGAAGAACAAAGAGTGTTTTTCACCTCTAACTGAGGATTCCATGAGTCTAACATTATTTTTTTCCCCAGTTTAATTTATGTCCATGTGTTGCAGAGTCTGGATCTCTTTTAAATGTCTGGTTTGACACTGCAGCCTGTTTCACCCCCAGCACACGTTTCCTATTTCCTTCTCAGAGTCCAGATGTCCTGGGGCCCTTGCAGGGCTCCTTGATGATACATATATTTGGGACAACCCTGTCCATGCAAGAAAAGTTCAGAAAACTGAGGACAACGCATGTATTACTCAGAATATCCTGTTAACACAGGCAAATGGTAACCTGTGGGGGCAGCAAGACTTCTCCCTGCTCCCTCTCACATTGATGCTGCAGTGGGAGGGGTGCCAGCAAGACTCCGGGTTTGTAGGGAGTCCACTCTGGGGCTCTGCAGCCCATCCTACAGACACTATAGCCACTTTCAGACTGCTGAGGTGTGAAACACCGATGTCAGTGTAACATCAGAGCAAACAAAGCTGTATTTTATCAATTTAGAGTAACAAAAATGAAGAACTTCTCGCTCCACTCATCTCCTGCATTCGTCACAGTGAAATGGAAGAATGCGTACAGAGTCGTGCAACAAGCTGTCACATCAGCTTCAAAAGCAATGGCCCACACAAGCAAATTTCCCTACTGTACAGTCTTGTTATTTAAGATTATTTAATCAAAGGTGGCAGAAAGCAAGAGGTGGTTGTTGTTTGTTAGTTCTTTTTTCCCAAAGAAAGCAATTCAGCAATTTCCAGAATGGGCCTGAGTGTTGACAGCAGTGTCTACCCACAGATACAAGGTATAAATTGCTTAATTATGTGTGAAGATTATGGGAGCCATGTCAAGCCTAAATCACCAGCAGTTACTTGAAAAGGTAAACCAAAAATGATTAGCAGATTCTTTTGGAAAGCAGCTGTTGTAGTCTTCCTTCATCTGCATGTGGGTGTTGCTGTGTGTCCTGGCAGTACTGTGGCCACCCTCACTGGTGTGTAATGGCATGGGCCAAACAAAACTCAGGGCTCGGCACTGCAATATTAACAGCCTTCTAAGGGACAATGCAAAGGAACAGAAGAGAAGCTGGAAAATATGAATTCTTGAAAAAAAAAAAACCAAACCAACAAACACCCAAGCAAGTAAAGTCTTTGGGTTAAAGACCATTATTGTAGCACTAAGCATCTTTCCCTCATGTGGTTTTATGCTGAAAGCTTTCAGCATTTCCAGAGCTGCCATTAAAATGAGGAATGCCCAGTGATACTCCATTTTGTGTAGTCTCATGCTGCTGGCAAGTGTTGAGCCCATTAGTGTGACTCGGAACACAAAACGTACCTGTTGGACGTCATGGCACGGTGCAAGTGGCACAGTCCTACTGGTAAGTCTCGCTCTGCACCAGCTCTAAGGCTCCTCTTCTCTGGAGTAATTTTTGACTACTCAGGAGAGGCTGGTGCGATACTGGTACATGTTACCACTAGTGAAGGCAGTGTTGCACTCGTGGAATCACCAATGTAACCGTGTGATTAAAAAAAGAGAAACCTATGCCTTGTCATAGCTGTAGATTTCCAGCGCCTTTTGGGGAGTGAAGCAAACATTTGTATTTGAAAACAGCCTTCCCGCGGCATTTGAATTCTTGCACTTTCAATCCCTGGAGATAGCGTGGAAGTGGGTGGAAATTTAATAGCGATTAAAAAATAGCAATAGTTAACTTAATTATTTTGACCTTCTGAAAAAGCTGAGGGGGAAAAGCGCAGAGAAGTTTCTTCCTTTTGTTTATTTATTTATTTATTTTCCTTTCTTTCCCTCCTGTCCCTGCCTCCTCTCTCCCTTCCCCTCCTCTCCTCCCCCGCCCCATCCCATGCCCCGGCGGCGCAGCCCCGCCTCCCACCACTCGCCCAACCCTCCGCAGCCCCCACGGCGGCGGCATCACTTTTTCCTCTTTTAATTCCTCCCACCTTTTCGTTCCTCCCTCCCCGCGCCCGCTCCGCGCCCAGTTTCTCCCCCTCTCCGCAGCCTCCCGCCACCCACGGCGGAGCGGCCGGGCCAGGCCCGGCTCCCGCTGCCGCTCCGTTCCCGTTCTCTCTCCCGCTCCCGTTCTCTCTCCCGCTCCCGGTCCCGCTCCGCTCCCGCGCAGCCCCTCCGCGCCCGTCGGCGACTCGCCAGCGCCACCCGCTGGGCGGCCGCGGGCAGGGC